>QTSX02007135.1:0-509590 GCA_014839935.2 Entomophthora muscae | reverse complement strand
TATTGCAATACCCTAATAACACAAGGTGCTACAAGCTTGAGTCAGATGACAGCAACACTGCAATTGGCGCAGTGCTACACATCTGCCAGTCAGGGCAGCAAGACTTCCTGCCAGTATGTTATAAAAGTAGAAAACTAACTAACACTGAGCAAAGGTACCCTATAAATGATAAGGAATTGCTAGCAATATACCATGCATACAAGAAATAGAGATGTTATCTGAAAGGACATTTAAACGTCTGAGTACTAACTGACCATAAATCTTTAATCTTCTTTAAAACTCAGAACATACTTGCATGGCAACAAGCCAAATGGATGTTCCTTCTGGAACAGCTTAATCTGGACATCCAGTACAAAAGGGGGACAGATTTGATCACAGCACATGCTCTCTCTAGGCTATGTCATCCAAGAGAGGATCATCCTGACCACCTGGACCCTGACTGGCCCAACTTATATAACACTGAGTACAAGAAAAAAGGGAAGACCCCTCCACACATCAACTAACCCAAACACACTAGTAATAAATGAAAAACACTTCCATGTGTCAAATGGTACAGTATACTGTATCATCAAGGACAAACACATCCCCTATATTCCTCTGGCACAAAGGGTTGATACATTCCTCAGACATCACTGCCTACTGGGGCACACAAAGGCCAATAACCTTTACCTCACCCTAAAGGAAATATTATGGTGACCTAATGTTGTGTTCAGCTCCAGGGGACAACATCCTGGAGGACACAGCGGGAAATCTTTATAACAAAAGATTTGAGGTTTAAAGCTAGCCTTGAGTTAGCCTTCAGGGCAAAATTAAGGGCACATACCTTAATTTCCTGGAAAACAAGATTTAAAAGTCCTTTTGGCAGAAATGACAGGAAAAAGCTTGAAGATTATTAAAGCCAACGCAAATGTGGATAAACTTGTCTTTATTAGGAGAAATGATTCTACTTTAAATATTAGACAAGGGATAGTGATCACTCATTAGGAAGACAGAGTGGCTGAGGGGGTCATGTTGGGATTAGGTCATACCAGGATCAATCACATACAGGTACAATAATCCAGAATGGGTGGATATTGAACCAGACCCATTTGCAGAAGGCAAGAAATTTCCAAACTCAAAGGCAAACCCAGCCAAATCTTTGCAACTATCAATATTTGAAGGCCATATCAAAATAGCATTAATTGCGCAATTTACAACACCTAACCTAAAAAAAGACATCATTGACGTCCTAAAGAAGTGCACAGTGTGTGAAAAATACTCAAGCACCAAACCTCCACAGCCTACAGTCAACCCAGTACCTGACCAAGAACCATTTAAGGTTTGGGAGCTGGATGTAGTGGGACCTTTCCCAGAAGCCAAGGCAGGATAACACTTCTTAGTTGTAGCCATTGACTTTGCAATACACTAGCCTATCTACTGGGCAACCAAAGACCACAAAGCAGAAACAATCTGCCGCTTTATCAATAAGGCAATCATAGCTGACTATGAAACCCCAAACTACATCATCACTGATGGAGCCACAGAGCTATCAGGACATGTAGTGAATAGTAACTTAAAAGCAAAGAACATCAAACACTCCATAACCTCGCCTTACAGACTACAATCCAACAGCAGAGTTGAATTCCTAGACAGCAGCCTCATCAGAACCCTTGAGAAAATTTTGGATGGCAAAGCCAGAGACACATGGCCACTATATGTGAAGCATGTATTATCAGTATCTTGGATACACACCAACCAAGGGACAGGATACTCACCATGTGAATTAACATATGAGTACAAACCAGATATAGCACCCACAACAATCAACCATATTTGAAGATTCCCTCAGGGAAACCCCCCATAGTGGAACAGGTCCCAGTGCTACAACACATACGCTTCAACGCTAAGATAGCAGAAAGCAAGAGACTCAAAGCACAAAAGGTGACCTCAGCAGAGGAACCACTTCCAATCAACTCTCCTGTCTGGATCCTTGCTGAAAACAGAAAGAAATTGGATCCAGTACACAGAGGACCAGGAAGGGTTGTCAAATACATACCAGACAGAAACACCTATCTAGTCAAGTTCCAGGGCGCCAAAGACCCTATCATCAAAAAGTACCATAGATCCTGGATTTGCTTTAGCAAAGGGGAACACTTGACTTGGCTATTACCTACTAGCAAATAACTCCAGGAACATCAGGCAGCAGCTGTCAAGACAAAGACCCCTCCTTATGTACCAGATTAACCCCTCAATGGAGGGTTGTTTCAAGGAGCTGGATATACTGGTATTCTGGCCATTGCCAACACACTTAACATCCAGTCATTGCCTGGCTTGATGCCAATCTAATATACAGTTCTACATACTGAAAAAGGCAACAAATCAATATCACATGACTTGTCCAGGTATCCAGCAACTTGAATCCAACTTGCACATGACCTCCCCCATATTTGATCCAACTCAAGTCCCAGCCACAGTGCAAACTATATAAGTCTAAAGTATTATCCAATAAAATATACTTATCTTCTTAAATCCATACTTGAAGCTTCCCCAAAAGTTGCTTTGCATCACAGTGTTAAACTGGATCATGATAAATCAGCTTGTGACAGAAGAATCAGGCAACATTTGGGAAGAGAGTTGCATGTGACTAAAATCAAATGAAATAGTTGAGCCACAACAAACTCATGTTTATCATGAGAGAGCTGTAGAACTAGTGGATCCCCCTGTCAGTTGTTTAATCCAAGATTTGTCAAGACAATCCTCAGAATTGAGTTTGTCTATTAAAGCAATTATTGTTCACCCAAAGTTGTTGAGCTGGGCTGTATGAGCATTTGAAGAATTTCCATTTGAATACAAAATATCATGCTTAATTTTGATTGCACTAGACCTTTATGGCAAGCCTCAAAGTCTTAGCCGCTATAATTGTGCAGGGGGATTAAAGAAGAAGTGAGAGCTAAAGGTGTGACAAATGAGGCCTGTGCTCTCCTTGCCACAAAGGCATTTGGCAAGGTTGACCAGGCCAGGCCTCAAACCACAGAGACCATTGCTAACAGGAACCAGTTTTGGACAGGAGACAACCGCAGACTCTGATAACTATCAAATAAAGTCAAAAGGATTGCAATAGCAAGTAAAATTATTTGGGAGAAGCTTAAATGAAGCTTTTCTGAAACAACAAGAGAAAATGATTCTGCATAATTTTTTTCTGATATTTAAAATCAATTTCAAAATGTTGATTTTTTATGCCAAACAGGGTTTTTGTTGTTTTTACGCCTTTTTATTATAACTTTTAGGGAACCAAGATAGCTCACTGGGAGCTATCATGTTAGATATTTAGGAAATTTTTTAAAAAGTCCATAATAAATATAGAATGAGGGAGATGGTTAGATAAAAAGGAAAAGACATAAAATTTATCCAATAGAGGGTTTTTGAAATTCAACTTTGATAGTTGGATTCATTACAGAAGGTATGTCAGTGTTATTTCTGTTCAGTACAGTGCACAGTATTGAAGTAAACATTGATTTATTATTTTACCCTTTTTGATCAGAAAAACAAGATAGTGATGGGAGTTTAGACCAGTTAGGTAGCATCCAAAAATTGTCTGTAGGAAGGTAAAAAAACATCTGCTGCTCATCATCATGATGATCTGGAAATGTAGTTTGAAGATAATGATACACAAGAGGGAAAAAAGTTATTGGATCCTCATTGAAAAACATAGCAGGGGGAATATTGTGACCTAATCATAATGTTGGAATTCTTTGACTTATAAATAAGCCAGGCTTGGCTCAAGGAACTTGCTACTACCAAGCAAATACATTGTTCATCCACAACAATTCTATTTCTTGAAGCTCTATCATCAAACTGGGAAACTGAAGTGTGCAAAAGAGATGAAAGATGATCAGCAGTGAAAAGTTTGTGACCCTGACAGTTGATGGCCAGTGGGGAAAGTGCTTTTTGGGTTTTCACAACCCACATTTGTACCTCATTTTGTTCATTAGCCAGCAGGGCAGAGGCTCCTAAAATCTAATCACATGCAAGTTGTCTGGTTTTTTGTTTAATGTATTTGTTGTGTTCTGAGGCGCAGCACAGACACACAATGGGAAATCCTAACCTTAGGATTGGATTTGTAATAAGTCTTGGTTAGTTGACAGGGAAGGTTATGTGATTACCTTGTGGCCCTGAATGATAATTATCAGAAATTTCCTCTAAACTAGACTAGGGAGATGGCGCCAAAGTATGAAAATAAACACAAAGAAAGAGTTTAAATAGAACTTAATTTTATTAGGTGAATCTAAATTATTCTTATATGGCAATTGTTTACCACAAATCAGTAGAATGTCATATAGATCACTGGCCACTCTCATAAGTGGGTCAAGGATCACTCATGTCACCAGTCAGAATGTAAATGAGTCCTACACCCAATTTGGAGTGAAACCCATTTTGAGGAGAGAAAGGGAAATGAAGTATTTTGCTCTTGAAATGCAATCCTATCAAAGGCAAAATCAATAATGCCTGAATAGGGGGATTCATGAAATATTTGATATGAGAATAGAAGATTATATAGTACTATGAGAAGCCACATGTTGTTCATGTACATTGTGGCAGCCATGGGACTTGTCCAAGAAATGTTCCATTTGGGATTTGAAATGGTTGATCCCTGTGTAACATGAATGTCTGATAAGAGTGCCACCAATTATTCATCAATTGGGGTATTTCTTGGGGAATAGTTTTCCTTGAGAGGGAGTAATTGTAAATATTTTGATGCTAATAACCTCATTCCATGTGCAGTATGTATGGACTTGTTAGAATGGCTAAAATAAAGTGATTTGACTGCTTGTGACAAGATGCTTTTTTAAATATAGAGACCTCATTGAGAGCTTTATTTTTTGCCAAAGCTTATGATACCTTGGGATATAGATATTTCAATCTAAACATAATCACAACAAAAAATTGCTACTGGAAGAATAAACTTGCTTGAATTAGCAGTAGGCATAAAAAAGTGGGTTGAATGCGGAACCTTCTGATCTTGAGTCGGACACTCCCATTTTTAAAATATAATTTTTATTAAGGGCTGGTAGGGGGACATCACCAAGGACTTGCCCTTCAGTCTCATGTTATACCGACTGAGCTAACAAAGCATGTTTTTAGGAGTATTATAGCTTTAAATGGCTGCTTCTAGAACGATATCAGATTAAATTAGAAAAGAGTGAATTCGGTCCTGTGGCCCAATGGATTTAAAAGCAACAAAGATGAATAGTTTATTTATCAAGCCATCGCTTCAGGAACTGAGATGATTTTATTTTAATCAAAGATTTTTCATGGATGTATCGATACATCGTCAAAAGTATTTAGACTGGAATTTGTGCTTAATTTGTGAAGACGCTTAAATTTGAGTTATCCATCCTACTACTTGTCCAGATAGTCGGTTTCAGATTGGTTTCCAGCAAATAAGTTTTATCAGTGGAGATTCGCTATATTTTGTTTTGCAATAAATCCATTCCGAGGTGTAGCTTAATGAACCATAGATCAAATTTATTCAGCTCGAATTATTGGATCGGCTTACGTGTCGCAATTTATGTATGATTTGTGCACGTTAGAGTGACAAAATATTTAGGGTTTATAATTGGGACAACAAACGCAAATGTATAAGTTGCAGTTGCCTAAAGAGTTATTATCAAGGGGTTGCGAACCTGTGGCGGATCAATTGGGTGTGGTTCGAGATATCAAGATTTTATACGATATTAAATTGATCAATAATCTGAAAGCCCGAGGGGAAAGAATACTACTTGAATATTACTTATCACCCCTATTCACACTACTGATTCTGCCGAAATTTCCGTATGAATTTTAAATGCAAGCATGTTTATCCGCCAAACATCGACGATCAAAAAGGCGCATAAACAAGTGGTTTGTCGCAGAGCACCCGCAGTACATATAAAAATGGATTCCCAAAATAAGGAATTCGGCCTTTGTTTGAATCAGGTAGTGCCATTCGGAGGAACTAAGTGCTCACCATACAAGGCTTGCAGCACACCTGCATTGATTGGTTCAATTTATCATATCTAGGTTTCAAAATCAAGCCAAACAAAATACAAACATACCAGACCCACTGCACCAAGACATGGCTTTTAAAACAGTGGGCTCCGAATATAAATATCTTTCACTCCTGCCAAAAAAAGAATGATAAATTTCACTTATAAAATCAACTTCCCTTAGTGTTCTAGTTGCAGCGACATGCTTAGTAAACCCCTCTTTAATTTACCCCTAAACTGGCAAAAACTTGGCCCTTTCATTCTTCCTAGTCTGGTTATCTATCGATATTTCATGACGGACCTTCCGTCACCAATCCCGGAACTGGGCCCCAGGGCTTGCAAGAAATCCTTGCCGTGTCTCAAGTGGAAAAGTGCTAATTCGATCCCCTTTCGATCAAAAAACCCACAATCAACTCTTGATATTTACCATTGGTGATTAAGAAGCAGCGTGTACTGAAACTTCATGAGTTTAATTATCCCGAAATAATCCCAATTTTCTAGAGTTTATCATGTCCACAAATTAAAATACACGCCTTTTAATATATAAAAATGCACATTTCGATATGACCTTTAATATACTGATGTTCAGGAGCCCCAAAACCAAAGCAGATCTAAATACTTTCGACTATTTTTTACTTACACCTTTATCCCATACTCCTGGAACCCACAGAAGCTATGAAAAACAAAATCAACCTCTCCCCATTCCTTATTCTTAAAATCTTAAGAATTTCTAGAATTCACTTACCCTTTAAATCAAATAGCAAACCCAGCCGTTAAAACTCCCATTAACCGCCCTCAAATAAGATCAATGATGTCGCAAATCTTTGATTGCTCCCTATCGAGAAATCATTTCCCCAAGAAATGTCTCAAATCCCGAATACCCAGTGGCACTTCTACCACATCCTCTCACATTGTGCAGGGATCAAACATATCTGAGACCAAAAGGAAAATTACCTGAAAAAACCATTACATACATATACAGCATGTGCCATGCCTTGATACTAAATAATTATCTACCCTCATATTAAAGAAAATGTAATCTCTTCTTAATTTGCCCCTTTATCTCATTTCATACACTTCCAAGAAGTATATACTTGACAGTGGTAGCACATGTAGGTTATCAATACCTACACACCTTAAGGAAATGATTCCCAAAGAAAATAACCCAACATACAGCACTCCCAACTGGCTGGAGAAGATACAAATAGAGGCAAGATATCCCTACAAGACACAGCCTTTAACAATTTCCTCATACAAAGTGAATAGCTAAACCTTATCAGCACCCATAGTATCCTGAATCCAACCTTAACTCAAGCTGTCCCAAGGTGCCAAATATTGTACTCCAACACCTCCACCTGCCAATATTGAGGTGTTTGAAGGGCTACATCAAGAAGATTCCCCATCTGGATTCAAAGCACCCAAAACAAATCCACACAGGTTGGCTATCCCAAGAAACTCTGAGAAAGTTAAATTTCTCCTCCAAGTGACAGGTATAGCCCTTAAATCTTTGAGTGGTCAGTTTGAAAAGGGCTACACCCAGAACAAACCTGGAAATCATTCAAGTAGGCCCTCCTAGAGAAGTTTGCTCTCATGGATACAGCATTATGATAATGCAGGAGATCAATAAACTTCAAGATGACCAAACCTTCAACAAGCATCTAGCTGCACATGAAGGTATTTGAAATTGAACCCCCAGCAACTTGGATCTTGATGGTCCTGAAGCACCACTTGACTTCTACACTGGACTTTTGGTACACCCAGTACACCAGCTTAAGCTGATCAGATGAACCAACCTCTAAGGAATGCTCTTGGAAGGAAACCATACTGCCCAGAAATTTTAAAACCTGTTTATGAGCACCAAGCACAAGTAGAGTGCCACACACAGAACTTCACCCATCTGAACCAGCAAGCCAATTTCACTACCAATTTTAACTCCAAAGGAGGAAACCATAGTACTCAAGCTAACCAGATAATCTCCAAGACTCTATCTAAATAGGGAAAGGAGCAGGGGAGTGTGACTGTATGATAGTCACTGTTGAGTATTTAGCCAAATAAATACTCTAAAGTATAAAGATGTTCTGTTTTTGCTGTTTATTTCATGTAGATAGGTTTGACTGGAATTCTTCAGATAAAGATTCCTGGAAACTTGGTATCTATATTTAATAACATAATAGAATAGGGGTGGTTAGTTAGGCCAGTCTAACTAGTAAAATTGAGGCAAGATTGGCCAAAGCAATCTTGGGGACTAGGCGTCTCAAAAACAAAATATAATTTACCGGGAAGGTTAATTAATAAATACATGAGAATATAATTAATGAGGATTTAATTATATTGTTTAATTGCCTTGACTGTGTCAAGAATTTTGGTTAACCTTAACCATAAGTAAACCCCCAAATTTGGGTTAAAAGTGCCATTTTGGCAAATTCATTAGGTTAGAAGCGCCACCGCGCCGTCTAATTGATTTGTAAAGCGCCAAGGCGCCTCCCAGTGAATGTTTCAGGCACTGGGGCGCTGCCTGAGAAAGCCTCTGGGCGCTGCAGTGGCACCTGGTTCAAGTTTCAAAGTGTTTTAATGGGTTTTAATGCAAAAACCCATTAAATGCAAAGATATCTAAATAAAGATATGATGTCTAGGGATTTAGGTTTGATCAGCTAGTTCCCAGTTGGAACATTGATAGCTGAGTTTTGGAATGTGTATATTCCACAGGGTTTTGGTGCCGGGAGCTGAGGAAGCTCCATGCTGAATTGATACATTGAGATGAATGGCGTCAGGTGACTCCTTCTCATTGTAGGTTAATTCTCATAGGCTGAGAATTAAAGGAGATCTTTTAGGTAAAGATCTAGGTTTGAATGACTCAAATTTAATGGACCACGTGATATGAATCATAGGTTGATTCAGGAACCGGAGGGATTTTCTGCTGAATATGCCCCAAATGGTATATAAGCAAAAAATAGCTAAATTTTAAATAAAGATATATTGTTGATTTTGACGCTTCCCCCTCAACTTCTTTTTTAATTATCATGTCTTCTTTACTACTATTTGAAAGAGCGAAATTTGGAGTACTTTTTGTTGAGGCCGCTGCTGCAAGAAAGGAAGTTCCTACCAGCTTGCTTGAGGAGGCTTGGGCAAGTCTGGAGGTCTCTGAGATTGCACCTGAGGAATCTTTGATAGAAGTAAAAGCGACTTTTGAAGAACTATACTCCAACTGTTTTTCCAGAGAAGGAACCCCAGCAGAAGGAAATCAAGTTTATGCATGGGACTCCTTGAACTTGCTGTTAGGGTTTGATGAAATTTTGCAACAAGTAAAGGACAGATCCAATTGTGAAGTTGAGGCATTGAGAAACAGAGAGGAAAAGAGTGTCAAAATTATGGCTTGTTGGAGAGATGACAATAAAGTGTTGTCTCACAAAATTGCCTCCCTGGAGGCAAAGCTTCTTCACAGGAAGGTACCGGTAACAAGAGTCAAGGGCAATATAACGGTAAGTTTGACTGGTTAGACCTGGATCTGTCACAGAGCCCAACATGGGGGTCAAAAAAACCCATGGTGAAAGGAGCTCAGTCTATGCTTGCCAAAATGTCACTGTTCTCTGAAAATCCAAAGGAATGAAACACTTTACTGGAGGGTTTTCTTATTTGAGCCTCTGGTCTGGAGGATGCAGAGAAACACCATTGGTTGGAAGTCCTTGCAGGTCCTGCCTGCTTTAAGTGGTTTGAAAGACGTAAAGACAACAATTGAACCACATTGTTAGAGGGATTTTGAGCCAGTTACACGGTAACCCTCAGACCTGACAATGCTCTGCAGAAAGCCCAAGACGTCACTCAAGCTGGCCATGAAACAGTGTCAATGTATCTTTCACAAATGGAAGAGTTCCTAGCTTTTGTGGATATGGAACACAATCAGGATCTGGTGGAGGATGCTTTCTTCACTGGAATGTGGCCTGTGTTGAGAACTCAGGCTTCTATGCTGCGTTGTGAGAAGTTATCATGGTCAAAACCTGTTCAAAAAGTCATTCAAATGGAATGGGATCTTGGTGGTTTTCCACACAGTGCTCTGTGCTCAAGAGTAGGAGCTCATGTGGCTGCAGGGGAAGGGTCTTCTGAGAGAACAAGACGTCCTAGAAGTCCCTCAGATAAGGATCACATGTCTAGATTTAAACGGGTGTGTAAGTTTCCCATGGCAAAGGGATGCTGGATCTGTGGCAAAGATGGCCATTTTTCTGGAAAATGTCCTGATTGTGCAGAATTTGACAAGGAACACCCAGACCTGATGTTTAAGGATTTGGGAAAAGGAAGGCAGGCTTAGGTGTCTCTCCACCTGAGCTCGGTAATTTGGAGAATAATAATGGGAGAATGAGACTTCAATCTGGTAAGGCCTTGAAGGAGTACAGGAAAAGTACCAGTGAACCAGTGGAGCCACCTGTACATAAAATTGATGTCTCTTGTCCAACTATGCCTGAGGGAAGTCCAGATGCCTCTTCATATGAGTGGATATTGAATGTGCGCTTGGGTATGAAGGAAGACAGGGAAATTACTTGGCAGCCTGTGCGGGTCCAGTTGAGTGTGGATCAGCTCAAAGAAGTGGAATGGCATAAGAAGGTGGCCCAGAGCATGCCAGCATTATTGATTTCAAAACCTTTTGTGTGGGCATTGCAAGGGGTTATCCTTCTGGATATTTCACTTGATGGTATCCCAGCAAAGGCAGTATACAATCCAGTTTGTGCTGGGGTAGCAGTATCAAAGAACTTTGTCCGTAAACATGGGATGGACCCATCAAGATTGGTCACACTGACTTTATCTTCTTCTGATGAGGTTACCACTATTGAACAAGATGTTTTTGATGAGGTGGTAATAAAATGGAAAAATACCATGGTCAAGACTTTTGCGGTAGTTTTGCCAGGAGGAGGATCCAATGTTCTGCTTGGTATGACTTGGATTATTGAGGCCAAGGTGAGCCTGGATGCTGTCAAGAATTTCTTGGTCCATGATGGAGTTGAGTACACCTATCAACAGCTGACAATTCTGCCTGCTCCAGAAGATTTTCAGTCAGTGGTCATCTATGTCAAGGAACATTTCTCAATTCCACCAAAAGGAATTGCCTGGTTGAAGCCAGTAGTTTTCAATTGTGGAACGCAGGGAGGACAAGTTATCCCAGAATTGCCCCATCATATATCCTCAAATTTGGCAATATTTGAGAATGGATCAAATGGCAAACTCCTCAAGTCCTGGAAGTTGTTTAATACTTGTGCAGCTCCTATGGATATTCAACAAGGTCACCATATTGGAGTTTGGATGCCCGTAGTTGGAGAAGTCACAACAAATAAACCTATTGTCTTTTATGTTTGTATGCCTGTGATGCTCACAGAAGATGGGTGTTGAGGATAGAGGAACCTCAGGTAAACTTCTGCCAGAGAATCTAAAGAACTATTTCTACTGGGCTGCAGGTTGCAGGAGACAGTAGGTTGCACTTAGATAAAGCCTAGGGCAATAACTCTAACTTGTTAGCACAGCAGAGAGATTGTCTTGTTACCTGAAATAGTGAAGGCAAAAATAAAAGCAGAGTATAAATAGAGTCTGGTTAGAAGCTTGAGTCTTTAAAAGTAAGATCAAGCTAAAAGTGCAGTAGTGTGATTAAAAGGTATGTTTATTTTTAAGAAAGAGATTCATTATATACTTGTATTATTCCTGCACATTAACAAATGTGCAGGAATGGGGAAGGGAACTGAGGAGAGACTGAATTACTTTTCATCCAGTAGTTGTCAGGATCATCCTAATTAACTGATAGGCCATGCACCTATGTTTCACCTCATGGATGAGTGAGGGTATGATGCACAGTCATCACAGTGCCCTTCAACAATTTAACCTGTATACTATGTCCAAGTGAAGCACCAGGTACCCAGTTGTATACTTTGGTATGGAAATGGAGTAGTTGTTTCTTGTTGGACAAATATTATGTGGGGAGAACTGGTCCACCCTATGTCATAAAAATGTTAACTGGGAAGCCTTACAAAGGATATGTATCCCGTTGTAGTCCTGCTGCAGTTGCTGCAATTAGAGAAGAGATGGAGAAAATGCAAAGGGCCAACCTGATTGAGGAAAGTATCAGTCCTTACTCTGCTCCAATGGTTTGTGTCCCAAAGCCAGATGAGAATATATGTGTTTGTATTGATTTCCAAATGGTTAATAAGGATATTGTAAATGATGCCTACCCAATGCACAGGATTGAAGACCAGCTGGACGTCATGGCTGGATCTTCCTGGTTCACCACTTTGGATCTGACTAAGGGTTATCACCAATTGTTAATTGATGAGAAGTCTAAGGAGGTTACAGTGTTCTCTACACCTGATGGTCTGTATCAATGGAAATTTTTACCATTGGGAATGAAGATAGCAGTAGCTGTGTTTCAGCGGGTAATGGACCAGATTATGACAGGACTACAGCCTAGATGTGTTTTGGTATATATAGACAACATTACTGTATATAGTCCTTCCTGGGAACAACATCTAGAGGATCTTGATCAAGTATTTTGCCAGATTGAGAAAGCAAAGTTGAAGATTAGTGTATCTAAAACTAATCTTGCCTGTCAAGAGGTCAAGGTGTTAGGGCATGTCGTGAATTCTCAAGGGATTAAACCAAGTCCTGAGAGAGTTACTCCGTTGTTAAGTGTGAGGTTGCTGCAGTCAGTCCAAGAGGTTTGGGGTTTTATGGGATCAGTGAATTTCTACTGGAGATTCATACCTAATTGCTCTGCACTTGGAGAGCCATTATTTGTGTTAACAAGGAAGAACACCCAATTTGTTTGAGGACAAGAGTACGATTCAAGCTTCTTAGAGCTAAAGAAGAAACTCTCTGAGGCCCCCATTCTAAGATTCCCCAATTGGTAAAAGTTGTTCTACATTGAGACAGATGCAAGTTCAACTGGTCTTATGCCGTTCTTACTCAAGAAGGAGAGTCAAAGTTATCCTGACATTCCGTTGTGTATGGTTCTAAGTCTTTGGGGACCACTCAAAGGAAATACTCAGCTACTGAACGTGAAAGATTGGCAATATTATGGGTGGTGGAACATTTTAGGATGTATATCCTAGGAATGCCATTTATTATTGTCACTGATCACACAGTTTTGAGAGCAAATCAAACCAAGGAAGACTTACAAGGCCAAATGCAATTGTATGCAGAGAAGCTCACTGGATATGATTATGATATCATCTACTGTCCAGGGTTGGAAAATCAGATTCCTGACTTATTGTCCAGAGCGTTGTTGGCCTGTGGAGAAGTTGAGACGCAAGAAGCCTGGGAAGCTCTATCAAGGAATAGGATTTATATAGAAAAATGCAAGCGTCTACAAGTGGTCAGAGATCTCCATGTGCAATGGGGAGGTCACCTCCAATATGAGAAGTTATGAGAAGTTATGACAAGCAGTGAAAGCTTGGTACTGGTGATCAGAGATGAGAGCTACAGTCCTTCAGATTTTGCAAGAATGTGATATTTGCTCTAAGTTCTCAGCAGCAAAATCCAAGGTGCAGCTCAAATCAGTGAGGTCACATTATCATTTTGAGTTGGTCTCAATGGATACAGGTCATATTATGTTAGCAAGTGGTCAGAAAGAATACTTTGTGGTGGCTGTTGATTCTTTTACAAAATGGGTAGAAGTTTGAGCACTGACCAAGGAAACAAGCGTTGCAATTGCTAAGTTTCTCTGAGAAGAAAAAATAGCATAGCATGGATGTCCTAGGAAAGTTCTCACCAATAACAGACTGCCTTACATAGGACCAGCATTAACTAAGGAGTGCTTTAAATGGGGCATTTCTAAATTAACCTCCACTCCATATCATCCTGAGACAAATGGTTTACCCCAAAAGAACCATTGGAACACTGAAGTGCATTATGGAGAAATTGGATGACAGAGCCACAACCCATTGGAAAAATCACCTGGCAATAAGTGTCATGGCATATTATACAATACTCCATGATGCTACTGGTGTTTCTCCATTTTGGATTTTGTATGGCCAAGAAACTACAACAAGCACTGAGGTTGATCAATAGGAGTTTGTGGAAAAGAGTTCCTATGAAGGTGCCGTAGAATAACATGCAGTCAAGATGCAGAAGTTATTTGCCAAGGCTAGGGTTAAAGGGGAGCAGGTTTGAGAGAGACGTGCCGCCAAGTGGAACTCAAAGCCTGGATCACTTCCCCGTGATCATTTACAAGTTGGAGATCTGGTATGGTTTGATCAAGGGCGCCAAGAAAAACACCTAAGAAGAGGTCTTCAGCAATGGGTAGGTCCTATGAGAATTATCTTGGTTAGTCCAGGGCCAAACTACCTAGTTTGAGGAGTTGAAGCTCCCCTAGGAGAAGAATGGTCCTGTGTTCATCCTCAATTCCTTAAGCTGTTCCATGGAGAATTAGAGCTAATAAAGGTACGGGAAGATGAGGCCAATTCCCCTGAAGAGAAGGAAGGGGCCTTGTGACTGTACGACATTCACTATTGAGTATTTAGCCAAATAAATGCTCTGAAATATAAAGTTATCTCTTTTTTTCTGATTATTGCATGTAGATAGGTTGGATTGGAACTCTTAAGGTAAAGATTCCTGAAAACTGGATATCTAGGTTCAATAAACAAACAGAAGGCAAGTCAAGGCTGAGTCAATCTGGGAGACTGGGTGTCTCAAAAACAATTTAATTAATTGGGAAGATTAATTATGAAATACATGGGAATATAATTAATGAGGTTTTAATTATATTGGTTAATTGCCTTGACTGTGTCAAGAAGTTTGGTTAAGGTTAATCAAAAGTAAACCCCCAAATTTTGGGTTAAAAGCACCATTTTGGCAAATTCATTGGGCTAGAAGAGCCGCCTAATTGATTTGAGAAGCGCTGAGGCACCGCCTAGTGAATTTTTCAGGCGCTGAGGCGCTGGAGCGCCGCCTGGGAAAATTGCTGGGCGCTGCAGTGGTGCCTGGTTCAAGTTTCAAAGCATTTTAATGGGTTTTAAGGCAAAAAACCATTAAATGTGAAGATAACTAAATAAAGGCAAGAATGCCTAGGAATTCAGGTTTGATCAGCTGGTTCCCAGTTGGAACATTGATAGCTAGGTTTTGGGATGTGTAATCCACAGGGTTTTGGCACCGGGAGCTGGGGAAGCTCCATGCTGAATTGGTGTATTGGGATGAATGGAGTCAGGTGACTTCTTCCCATTGTAGGTTGATTTTTATAGGTTAAGAATTATTGGTGATCTTTTAGGTAAAGATCTAGGTTTGGATGACTTGAATGTCATAGACCACGTGATATTAATCATAGGTTGATTCAGGAACTGGAGGTGTTTTTAGCCAAATATGCCCTGAATAATATATTAGCAAAAACAGCTAATTTTAAATAAAGATACATTGTCAATTTTGACGCTTTCCCCTCAACTTTTTTAATTATCATGTCTTCTTTATTACTATTTGAAAGAGCAAAATTTGGAGTGCTTTGTGTTGAGACCGCTGCTGCAAGAAAGGAAGTTTCTACCAGCTCGCCTGAGGAGGCTTGAGTGAGTCTGGAGGTCTCTAAGATTGCACCTGAGGAATCTTTGATAGAAGTAAAAGAGGCTTTTGAAGAACTATACTCCAACTGTTTTTCCAGAGAAGGAACCCCAGCACAAGGAAATCAAGTTTATGCATGGGACTCCTTGAACTTGCTGTTAGGGTTTGATGAAATTTTGCAACAAGTAAAGGACAGAGCCAATTGTGAAGTTGAGGCGTTGAGAAACAGAGATAAAAAGAGTATCAAAATTATGGCTTGTTAGAGAGATGATAATAAAGCATTGTCTCACAAAATTGCCTCCCTGGAGGCAAAGCTCCTCAAAGCTTTGTCATAGGAAGGTATCAGTAACAAGAATAAGGGCAAAATAACAGTAAGTTTGACTGGTTAGACCTGGATCCGTCCCAGAGACTGATGCCTCTGACAGGGCCATAGGGGGTGTGTTATGGGTAGAAACCAAAAAAGGCGCCTTCCTCCCTGTAGCATAAAATTCTAGGAAGCTCACTAACTCAGAGCAACATTATCCAATTCACAACAAAGAGCTGGCGGCAATTGTGCACTGCGTTGAGAAGTGGCGCTGTTACCTGGAAGGTGCTACCTTCTTGCCCTGCGTTCTGACAGACCATAAGTTGCTCCAGTACTTCAACACGCAGTCCCACTTGACACACCGCCAGGTAGGATGGGTTGAGCACTTATCCCTTTATCAGTTGTGTATCAAATACAAGCCTGGGAAGAAGCTTGTCACAGCAGATGCCCTCTCAAGACTCTATGTGGTGTCCATCACCGGAGACAATGGCTGGGACCCAGATTGGCCAATGCTCTACCTCTGCCCTGAGGCAACCTGCTACAAAGGCCTCAACTCGGTAACCATCTCCAAGTCAAAAGACAACAAAAGTCAGTTGACCACCAATGCGGGGAATGTATGCCGCCGCACAAAAACAGGGTAAAAGACTCCCTACATCCCCACCATGCAGCAAGGAGACACCATACTGCACTATCACTGCACCTTGGGTCATGTCAGAGGATGCAAACTCTTTGAAATTATGAAGAATAAGGGTTGGTGGATGTGCATGCGCCAAGACATCTTGGATCTCCTCAAGACATGTGTGTTGTGTGAAAAGAATATGTCAAAGCCTGCACCCCCCAAGTCCGTCCTACCCATTAAGGCCAAGGAGACCTTTGAACAGTGGGCCCTTGACATTGTTGGACCCCTCCCCAAAGACAGACTTGTGAAGAAGTATATCTTTGCAGCCATTGACTACTTCACTTGCTGGCCAGTGGCCTGGGCAACAACTAATCACACTGCCACCACCATCACCCGCTTCATTGGCAAGGAAATTGTGGCTTGCTTTGGGCAACTCAAACGCCTCATTACTGATGGAGGGCCCAAGCTTGTGGGACATGTCATGAAGGTATACTGTTCCAAGAATGCCCTACAACAAATAGTCACAACTCCATACCATTCACAAGCCAATGGGTGCGTAGAGCAATTGAATGGCTCCCTGGTCCAGTTGGTTGCCAAACTCTCACAGGAACATACTAATACTGCATGGAATGAGCACCTGCCCACTGCATTACTCATCTTGCGAGCAAGGATCAATAGAGGCACTAGGTTCAGCCCCATCACCTTGGCCTTCAGAACGCCTGATGGTTTGACAGGAGTGGAAAAAGGGAGATTACAATCCACGGTTCCTGTGAAACCCCTCTTGTTACCAACCCCTTCCCTGAGCCAGTAGCGCGCTAAGGCCTGAGACATCAAAAACAAACAAATTGAGGGAGGGAAAAGACATCTTGAGGCCAGGTACGCCATAAGAGACCCTGTCTATACCCTCAATACCAATTCTGCCAACTTGGAATCCAACCACCTAGGGCCCTTCAAGATAGCCGCAGTCTATGACAACCACACCTACCAACTTGAAGACGCCCAAGGGAACACTAAGAAGCTTCACCACAATTGCTTGCACCCCATGCCGCACCATCCCTACACAAAGGTTGTTTATTAAGACCTTCCCAGATCTCCTGCAAACTCCAATCCTGGTGTCTGACAACAAGCAGGAGGCAAGGGGGTGTTGCAACCAAGTTTCCAGACTTGTCTGCCAACGTATCTTACAATACACAGGGGGCACTTGATGAGCCTCCCTTTGATGTATCTAACAACATGGACCAATCTGATGGCAATGTTGAATGGCGGGCACTTTCTCCTAATTAGGAGCGCTACCAATTTGACCTGCTGATCCTGCACAAGTTATTCCTTGGCTCCAATCCTTACATGGAACATGTCACCCCCTTGTGGCCTGATGGCTTTCCCCATATAGTATATTAATCATAGTATTCTATAATAAAACAGGACCTTATTCTTATTATTCCTGTCCTTTCTATTGGACTATTGTCTTCCCCAATTCAAATACTAAATCATCATTGCTTCATTTGCAACATATACATGCTGTGTTTTGGGAATTCTCCCAACTAAAAGTAGGATGGGCAACATACCTGTACAACCAATGTTGTAACTTTGCTGCTTTAGCAGAGTAATAGAAAGGGGGAAATAATTTTGAAGTGTATATTTTTATTCTAAGAATATAATATTACATAGTATGTGTGTGACATTCAGGGTAGATAGATGTTCCTAAATATGGGGGGGGCTATTATAGTAAAACGGCCTACATTTCATGGCTGATACTAGTCATATATGACGCCTCAACTGGTGAACTTGGCTTGACTCGTCCTGGCTTTGGGTCTTAGGAGGGCCAAGTTGAGTTATGGATTTTTTTCTGACTTGGAACTTTGCTGGGGTCCCCCTTAAAGTTTTGATACTGTCAAATTTTTAGTTCTCCACCATGTTACCATTTGCTTCCAATTGAAATTTTCATTTAAATGCTCCCATTTTAGATCAAAACACTCATTTTAAAATAAACATTCTATTGTGGACAATAGCAATTGGAGTCAGGAAGGGCACAAAATTATGTAGAATTTGTGTCTTTCCTTGTCTACACCCATAGCATTCTGTTTGTGTCATTAATTCCCGGCAACTTTATTTGGGTTTACAATGTGACTAGGGTTGAGAAGGTCACAGAAACAGAGTCATCGGAAAGTCAAACAGTTGTTTTTATGTTTTGGATTGGGCCACAAAGAAAAGCATGAGAATTTGCTCTGCAATTCTTTCTAGAGCTCACAATTTGGAGTATGCCTTATTGTGTAGAGTGCATGATATAAAAGGCTACCAGCTTACAGAAGAAATAGATCATATCATCTTTTTTTAGGGAGCATGATGTAAAATTAGTGCAGTTTTCTTTATAAAAAAGATAACTTTAGCTGATATTTTTAATTTGAAACTAGAACTATACACTAATAATGATAGAGCTAAAATGAATATCAAGTGAAAAATGATTACTTTTTGTGTATAAAAGATATAGGATTATACAACATGAAACAGTATAAAACCATGTCAAGGAATAGCACAATTCATAAAAACTGGTATGTGGCTTCAGATACAAGGTCGCAAATGTGATATTCGAATTATGATCAGTCCTTAAAACCACAGCACAATTTATGCAAATTGTAAACTCAACGATCACAGAATGGTTTGTGATCAACTCCCAAAAGCCACGTAATAGAAAATACTTGCGTGAATTGGGTACATCATAAAATACATACATTTCAGTGCCTTTCTCAACTCTAGTTGTGACTCGATATAAATATTATATATTTATTTCTCTCATTTAATTCGTCGAATAAGAATGTTGACTGAATTATTTGATAGAATTCACGTTGATACTATCGTTATTTGAATAGAGATGGTTCTAACTTCCACTAAAAATCATCATTTAAAAATTAAAATTTTAATCTTATAAGCCACATTAACTCTACATTATTTGCCCACAATGAAGGATATAATAAGTTTCATCCTTGAACTCTACCTGCCTTATATCTTTTTAAAGCTCCAGATCTCAATCCGTGATTCAAAAACTAAGTTTTAGCGTAGCGTTTATAAGATTGGGAAATGGTGAGCTCAAACAACATAAATTACGACCTCCAGGAAAGTCACGAACAATTCACTATGATTTAGTCTTAATCAACCCCCCAAAAAATTACAACTTCGTGACCACATAATTCCTGTGACCTTCCCAGCTCTACTAGCCAGAAGCTCGCAAGTGTTAATCAAAAAAGCTTGGCAAGGTTTGGAAGCTAAACATTTTCAGTCTGGTGGTGATTTGGAGTTGAACTAGCATTTCAGTGCATTGTCACCTCAAATTGTGATATATCAGCGGCAATTTCTTCATTGATTGGACTGGTAGGAGCTGCTTCCAATAAAATTCAAGGTTTTTCATTTTGAAACGATGCTATTTGCTGTTTTTCTTGTGTGTATTTTTAACACAATGTCTCTGGATTTCAAACCACATTGGTTTAAGTCCGTTTAGATTGAAATTTATAAGATGCTGCTTCATTACCTGGGGCTTGGATACAAGTTGCTTTGGGTGCTGGGGTCCAATTGATGTCATATATATTTATTATGTGGCTTGCATTGGTTAGTGAGCACCGCTTTTTTATTCGACGTAATTAGATCAGTTTGTCGCTCCAGTTCTGCTTATTAAAAGATATAATGTATATCCAATTAAGCTAATACTAATACTGGGTACCAAACTGTTTCACATCTTATTTGAATGAGCGCAATCATCTGATTTGATACCCTCGCTGCGTTTAGTTTAGCTTAAGCAGTCATATC
Organism: Entomophthora muscae; assembly: GCA_014839935.2. Lineage (NCBI taxonomy): Eukaryota > Fungi > Entomophthoromycota > Entomophthoromycetes > Entomophthorales > Entomophthoraceae > Entomophthora > Entomophthora muscae. The sequence goes on along the minus strand of QTSX02007135.1, from coordinate 489,348 downwards.
AAGGATGAGGTCATAAATTGTCAGTTAAGCCAGACATGATTAACTCCATCTCCTTGCACAAGTGAATCAAACTAGCTCTTCTACACAGAAGCCCAGACTCTTGGCAAAAATATCATTCTGTATTTAATTAACGTGTGTCCCAATAACTATCCAGTTCTTTGAAACAATTACCTTTAACTTAAAAATAATTGCAGGTTTAACTGATGCATGATCCTATGAATCTATCATACAACCTTCAAGAGCAGCACTCTGGTCTGAATCAACATGATTCCCCTTCTCGGTCTGAAATCCAACCTCGTGCATTCGAGAACTCTTTTTGGGTAAAAGCTCCTCATTTAAAGGCTCAACTTGTAGGGTAAAGATGACCGCGGCGTGGAGGCATTGATGAATAAAATGAGAAAGGCCAAGCAGACATGCGCCGATCTAAAATCTATCTTATCTGCGAGGTAAGCGTCATCTTGGCACAACTTCTCAGTCATTTAAAGATCCTCCGTAGAGGAGGAATACGGAAAAAAACTACTGAAAATAGCCAAAACTGACATATGTAAGGATGAGACTGGGTAATTTATTAGTTTTTGAGCTTGTTCTAAACCCTTCCAGAGAAATGCAGAAAGCACTGAGTAGATTGAGGTGCGAATTCGAGGCCACTGGAAATGCTCACATCGAAACAAGTCAAAGAATCAAGCTTGAAGTCGAAAACAGCCTTGGAAGCTTCATTTCCAACCAGAGAGAAAGACGCAAAGCGGTACTAATTATATTCGGATTTCATTTCAAGCGTAGCCACTGACAAGTTTCTCTTTAGCAAGCGGCGATTATTGAAAAAATCCTCAAAAAGCAAATCGCTGAAGCATGCCAATCTCCTAAAAGTATATTGCACATTTTTCTATTTATTCATGCTGTAGATAAAAGAAAAATACCTCACCGAAAAATCAAAGATAAGTGGCTTTGAAAATTCTGTTTCAAACAATGGGTCAAAAGATTTTGAAAAGGTTGGTTTGCAGGCTTATTAATATACTGTTTATATACATTCTAATTTTTTTAGGCACAAGTAAGGCAGTATAAGATGAAGGAGTTGGGTGAGTTTATTAAGTGATAATCTTGTACTGACCCTTTTTACAGAGCAGGAATATACTCGGCTTTCTGGTGAACTTGAAGAGGCAACTAGAATCTGGCAGCACGACTGGAGAGTTTCATGCCGAGTAATTATTATTTCTAAAAACCACGAATCTCATATTTTTTAGCTTTTCCAAGAACTTGAGGAGGAGCGCATCGAGTTTATTAAGAAGATTTGCTGGGACTTTTCCAATATTATCGCTTCAGTGTGCCTTAAGGATGACGAGGTAGGAAGATGGGGGCCGCGTTGCTAATTTTTAGTCTTGCGAACGGATACGGACAGCTCTTCAAAATATTACTGTCGAGCATGAGATTCAATCGTTCATTGACGAACGGGGTACTGGCTATGACCCTGACTATGAAATGGATGGTTCGCCTATTTACGAAATTCCTGCACTCGATAGCCCACTAGGAACTCAAGGAGGTTCAAGCTTCCATATATCAAGCCCAGCTATGTTTATCAAAAAAGCATTTCATCGTCCCCACAGCTTCACATCAAATGGATCTTTGTTTGGTTCGGGGAGTGCCTCTTCTGTGAAGAACAAGGCACCTCCTAAGCAAGGTTCGACGATGACTTCCAAAACAAGTCATGAGGAGGAGGAACACCCAGCTCCCAAGGTGATGTATGATCAGAACTATTCAAACCACTCCAATCCAATGTTAGAGGGAGACTCCAAAGCCTCTCTGACATCCTTCTATGATGAAGTCGAAGCAGAATCCAAGCGAATCATGGGCCAAAGGTTACCCTCCTCCGCAAAGGTTGACACAGACAACAACACATTTGACTCTCCTAGCTCCCTCCATCGCCCAGATCCTCCTTCACCATCTCCTGCCGCTGCCCCCACTGCTGCAGCCCCTACTGGTCGCCCATTATTTTTTGGTAAAGATAGCTGTTTTCAACCCTCTAACATTCAGTTCGAGTAATTTACGACTACCTCCGGGAAATGGAACTTGAGATGTCTATTAGTGCAGGCCAAGTTGTAGCAGTCCTTGCTACCCACGATGATGGGTGGTGGGAGGGAGAGTTTGTAGATCCAACCACTGGCCTCTCAACCAGGGGTATTTTCCCATCCAACTTTACTCGTAAAATTGAGTGACCATCTGTATTTATGTCCACCTTGCACTGTTCTAAGAACAGTGGCAGATCATCTCACCGTCTTGCATCGAAAGTGACGGTTAAGAATTCAGTCCCCCCCTTAATTCTTGAAGAACCCCATTCAAAATAAATTAAAAAACAAGTAGCACAGCTACATACTGCTTTCATATCATTCCACACCTTTAAAGAAAACATCATGCCTGGCGTCATTAAAGAATGGATAGACAGCGTGTTTCTAAGGCGATATTATATTTTTACTTGCTTGAAACAATACAAGCTGGATTATAGGTAACCAACCATCCAAACTTGATTAGCCCAATGGTTCAAAATTTTAAATAGATTTTTTTCAACAGAATTGACATAAGATATGATTTTATCTCTCGGATATTTCTAGGATTTTTTATCTTGTTATAAAAAATTGAGGGACAATTGGCCAGAAGTATTCTAAATAGAGAATGTGGCTTGTGTTGAGTATATACTTCTGGGAAGTATATAACACAAAATAAAAGGGGAAATTAGGAAGAGAATGATACTTTATTTGGTATGAATATCAGGGATTATATAGTACCATATAAAGCCACATGCTGTTCATGGTAGTCATGGGGCTTGTCCAGGTAACATTCCATTTAGGACTCAAAAGGGTTGATCCCCATATAAGACAGGCGGCTGATAAGAGTACCACCAACTTAAATATTAATCAGGGAATCACACAGAATCCCTTCCCCAAGAGGGAGTAATCATAGATGTTGAACCATCTCCCCTGGGGTGCTGGAAGGCAGAGCCTTGGGGATTTTCTTGAGAGTGTCAGGGATTCAGGCTCAGTATTGATCCAGTCTCACATCAGGGACAGGTAGTCATGAGTTGTGCAGTTCTTGCCTTGCATAGGCAGAGTCAGTCATAGCACATACGCTTCACCCATTGCGGGTACCAATTCCTTTGATGAGGTAGGTATTGTTGGGCTTGACTTCCATGATGATGCCTGGTCCACGTAGCCCTGGTTCCAACTTATGCAGACCATGGTTGACAACCCAGACCTTGTCTCTGACTTGGAATTGTCCCTGTTGAAGTGGGATAGTCTCTCTACTCTCTCCTTCTCTCTGGTCTTTAGGTACTTCTAGCATGTAATACGTCAGGGTTATAATCTGCCGGTACTTGCTTCAGTAAAGGTAATCAGGGCCCTAACTTAGCACTGACAATGACAGGCTTATACCCATAGACCAGTTCATACAGGCTTCTGCCTGTATTGCAGTTGACACAAGCTCAACATACCATCAACACTTTAGAAAGCATGTCCGCCCAGAGACATGGGTCATTGATGAATAATTTGCTGAGCGCTTCTGTAAGAGAGGGGGGCTAAACTAACCAAGTTTGGCTCCCATCCTGGAGCAATATACCACCAAGATACCACCCAGTGGAGAACTGGGACGGCCGCTCAAAGGGGGGACCACAGGGACAACACAGGGGATAGTTAAGGAAAGTAGGCGTTCAATTCCATCAACACCAGGCCAGCAAGCAACCAGGGTGTACGAGTGGGAGTGAGAGGGGGCGTCATGGGGGCCTGGAGGGACACCAGGTTGCGCTTCTCAGGGCTGGACAAGGGTGATATCAACCTCTCTGTGGTCACAGGAGCGGACTGGGTGAGACCGGAGGGCTCCAGATCCAGGTTGTCACAGGTTAAACTCCTTACCACGGCCTCTTCAGAGAACAGGAGACCACTAGGGAGATCCAGGAGGTAGGAAGGGTCATCACTCACAAGACAAGCAGAAGAGGAGATCTTGGACCATAGCTCGGGCAAAGTCAACCACAGAAGTAACAAAAATGGCGCCAAGGAAAATACAACAAATTTTAGCACTGGGAGTAACATGATTGTATTCTCCATAAAATTTCAAATAGGTAGGCAAGTTTTCCAGGGAAAAAAGCAATGTTTTGGGGCAACAGAGGGGTCCCGCAAACAAGAGCAAGAGAAAATGGGGCCAGGAGAGCACTGGGAAGACTTGGCAGTGGTCTTGGGAGGCTTTTAAAATGAAATATAATGAAAGCGGGTTCAAAATCAAAGGAATTAAAGGAAAATTTAAGAATAAAGTAAGTTTTATATTGAAATTCAATTAAAATTTTCAAGTTCAAAGTTAACTTTTGAAAGCAAAAGCAAGAAGAGCAACAACTATACGTCTGAGCTTCTTCTGAAGGGCCTGGGAATGATGCCAGGTTCGAAGCTGGTGGTCGTGAGGTAAGTTTCCATGAAAAGACTAACACTTTTAATCTCTAGGTTATAGGAGATCAAAACAGAGTTTTAAGACCTATATAAAATTTTAAAAAGTACAGTAAATTCAAAGGTTTGTTGAAATTAGGAATAGACAAGCAGGGGGCTGAAAGTCCCCTTGCTGTGTAAAAGGGAGTGTGCTGCAGGGAAAAGATCACATGACTTCAGGGCTCAAGTCTGATTGGGTGGGGGAGAAAATTTTAGGTCAGAGTTGGGAAGGCTGGAGGGTTTCATCTTAATTTCCGCGGTGCTCCCTGATTGGCTGGAGGGGTTTTCAAGCACTTGGAATTCACTTGAACTTTTGGATGTCGATGTGGCAGGGCCCAATTAGCTGGATCTGATAGTTTTCAATAATGGTTGACACCAGGCCAGTAAGAAGCCTAAATTTATCAGGATTTCTTCCAAGGAAGGAACAGTGGGCGCAGTAGAATTCACAGGGTATGCCAATACAAATCTTTTGTCTACAGTGTGAGCTAAATCTTTTAACAAGTTGAGTGGTTTAGCTGGACTATGGGCAGATTTCTTTGTACGACGGGGAACACATCTCTATCCAAAGCCAAAGGGGGCAGTAGATTTACAGCTTCTACAAAGCACCCTTCAATCTATCCACTCTCCCATTAGCTTGTGGGTGATACAGTAGTTTCAAAAGCTATGACAACAAACAAAAATACCTCAGATTTAAACAAAATGATTTCAGATTTTTTGAAATCCAAATCACCCAAGATTCAGGATTCAGTTAATTTAAATATTTTGGTTAAAAAATAAACCGTCAAACAAAAAACAGAATTTCACTAGCCCATTATAAAAAATTATAGCAAACATCAAGCAGTGTTGTTTAAACCACAAACAAAATGAACTGACACAGCAAGTGAGATGGATGGATGCTATTCCAGAGTATATTGTAATCCAATCAGGATTCATATGGGGCACCAACAGAAGGACTAAAATGAAACAAAATTTGAGCAATCTATAAGTGAGATTCCACAAGCATAAAACAAAATAAGGTCACACAATATGTGTAGTATGAGCAGTCTAAAATAGAAGTATAACAGTTTAACAGCCAATCAACAGCTATCCAATTTAGGAACAGTGGCATTTTATTCATTTTTATGGATCCTAATTTGTGTGAAATGGTTTTAAGAACCTTCCAAATATGGAATGGTGATAATAATAAAAATCATACCATAAAATTCTAAATTTCTACTTTTAGTGAGTTTATCCTAGGTTTTTTACAATGGTGTTTAACAGCAACAACATTTTTGACAGTGTCAGCAGCCAAGCTAGCTCAATGGAGGTGAGGCTCAGGGTGTGGAGGCACCCGTTTATACCCAAGCCTTTGAGGCAGGTAACAAGGAAGCCAACCTATACCTGACCCCCAACCCCTATGGCTTTGACTTGTTCAGTAGTCACATAGTGTCTAGCTCTGCTCCTGCTCCCATACCCACCCTCACATAAGCTGCCCGCCAACCAACCAACTAATCAGCATGGGAACCTCAATCCAGAAAAAATTGCTGCCATCATCCAACCTGCCCCCCTACAACCAATCAGGCTTCAGCTTCCTCTGCCGCGGCCCAGGGCCCCAAATGCAGAGCAACTACTGCCCAAATTCTCCAAGAAATTGTGGCACTGAACCTGAGTGGCTTGACCTGGGACCTGATTGCCGCCCAGTTGCAATTTACCTGAGCCACAATAATGCAGGAATTCAAAAACTTAATGAATAAGGGGAATCTGATTGGGACAGCCAAGAAGCCAAAGAAGCAGGCCGGCTCCCAGATCACTGAGGCCTACCCAATAATGCTCAATCTCCTGCAGCGGGACCCCAAGCTTCCCCTGAACCAGGTCTGGAAGCAACTTGCACACCATGGCATTTGGGTGTCTGAGCGCATGGTGCAGCTCTGGATGTATGAAAAGGTGGCTTCAGTCTGGGTACTTACCAATGTTGCCGGCAACCAATGGAATAGTAGTGAGGATTTCCCATATGATCTGGCCATTAAATAAACCCTAGTAAAGTTCCTGACAATTTTGTCTGATGATGTCATGTTTGTCTTATACTATAAGCTGTTGATAGCTTTTGACAATTTGATAAGCATGGAAGAGCCGCCACCCAAAAAGGGAGGAATAAGGTCAAGAAGGGGATGTTCATTGGTGCGTTTCTGGATGTTTTGGCCAAGGGTTTTGTCTACTATCAGACACACCCAGATTTCATCAATGGCTACAAGTACAGCCACATTCTCAGTGAATTGCTCAACTCCTGAGATAGCTCAAATTCCAAACACTGGGTTTTCTTGAGCCAACAGATGGAGGGTAGCTCCACTGCCCTTGAGGCCATCCAGGGATATGGGCACCAGGCCTCAGTCTACCCCACTGGTCATGCATATATTTATCTGGCCAATGTAGTGTTCTTCAATTTGGAGAAACAGTCCAGCAGCGCCGCCTCCAGGCATTCAATGTCCTCTATCTTGGTGTCCTCAATCACAAGTCTCTCTTTGGTTGCCAAATGGTGGCTGACTTGTTTGCCCAAATTGTCTTTCATGTAAATATGGGCAACCAATCACAGAAGGACAAGTGCCTCCCACCCCGTGCCACAGCCACTGTCAGGATTTTCCTTTTCTCTATCTGCTGCTAGTATCCTTTCAAGGAATATTCATATTATTTTAATCCTTATCCTTGGGTTTTAACCAACAATTTATTCCCAAACAGTTTTCATTTTCACTTTCTGGCTTCTACCATTCAATTTAACTTATACTAATGGTTAAGTTTATTTTCAAAGTTACTTTTATACTCAGGACAATTATTGAACCTGCATCCCTTACGCTAGGGTTAGTTTAAACCACTCCAAACCCGCTTACCTTTTTCTTTTACCTTGGCTTACGTCAGCAGTTTGGATCTTGTTTTTCCGTCTTCTTACTCACTCTCTTGCTTTACAAGAGTTTGCCAAACAATTTGCTGTTTCCTTCTTTCCCCTTTATTGTTAGCTTAACCTTTTAAGCTTAACTTTCCATCAACCATGTGCTCTTGATTTCTGATCATTTTAAGCCACCCAACCAATTTTGGTTAATATTTCTTCCCCCTTTAAGTTACCTCAAATCCAAGCTAGAATAAAAGCTTGTGTTTTATCCAGTCTCAACTTAAGTTGAGATTGTTTGCCTTGCACCCCAAAAAGGTATTTGTTAGGTTTTGTGGCTTGTGTTTTCCTTTCCAAATTTTATTCTTAGCTCCTTCTTAGTTTTCATGATTCCTTTTGATTTTATTCTTCACCAGTTAGGCAACTTTTATAGTGGTGCTCATAATTTAGTTGTTGATAGCTTCAATCCTCCTGTTAATGCAGACCATTTCCCAGACTTAGAAATTGACTTTTTAATCAAATTGTCAGTCATTAAGACTGGTCTTTATTTTATTTTATTTTCTTAGGGTTAATAAATTGCCTTATTCCTTATTTCACTTCATATAAGCCCTTAGGGGCCTTAGTGCAGTTATTATTGCAAGTCTTGCCTACCTTTTTATACTTGACAAATATAAACATCCTTGGTTTAAAGGTTTTAGTTTACAATAATCTACCCCAAGCCTTTAGACCTTACACAAAGAACAGAGTTAGTGAAACACAAATGCCTACTCAGGAAGGAGATGTGAGAGGAGAGTTCAATAGTGACACTGCACTGACACAGCCAGTTCAAGGAGCACAAGCTGCTAGGGTGAGGAGCATCAACCCTTGGGTCCCCAAGCTGACCCAGAAGCCCACCAAGGTTACCTTCATCAAGAAAGTTAGAAACAAGGAGGTAGAACTTACTTTGTATGTGTTTGATGTTGTGTACCCACAAGAGTCAGTCCCGTCAGCCATGCTGAAGAAGATGAAGCCTGTACTTGATACTAGCTACAAGACCTACGTCAGTGATGGCAATTAGGAAGAGGTTGAGGAGCTTGAGTTCTTCAGAACTGATGAGGGACAGTTAGTGCTAAATAAAGTTGCTGCGTTCTACACCAAGGTACCCATGCCCTGTGTTGTGCCTAATGCCAATGAGTCAATCCCCACTGCCAGAATGCCCGCCCAGAAGCGCATCCCTGATATCAAATGCATCATCCTGCTTAAGCTAATCCAGGAATCTGGTGACTACAAGGCAGCCACAGCCCTTGTTAGAGTGAATCCCAAGTATGCCTCCAAGACATTCAGCACCTTCATATAGACTGGCTGGGTCTTTGCCGCAGAGAAATCCTTGCGCGTGTCAACCATGCTCACCAAGGAGCACAAATGGGCAATCTGCCAGTGTATAACCCGGAACTGTCATCTTGAACTGGCAAATATACAGGCCATGGTCCAATCTACTTTTGGGGTTGAGGCCTCAATTTACTTTTACTACCATCTGGTCAAGGGAATCTGCTTTTCCTGGAAAATCTCAGGATATCCCCCTACAATTGTAATTGTCCAGCCAACATTGACATCTGGAAAAATACGCAGAGGCGTACACTACCCTCAAAGCCAAGGGGACAGTCAAATTCTATTACATTGATAAATCAGCATTTGCCTTGTCAATGCGCAATGTGTATGAGTGTTGTGACAGAAATTACAGGATAGTATGAAGCTGTTTCTAAATGGTGGGGAATTACCACCCAAATCCATATAGATTTAATGATTAACCACCAACATGGCTTCATATTTGTTTTGTGAGATTTCCAATTGCGATACTAGGATTAAGTAAAATAATTAATCCTAACCAAAGTAGCTCAAGATAAATACCCTGTGAAAGCATCAAAGTATCTTCAGTATAAAATTCAGGACATTAAGATTCAACACAATTTTCAGTTTCAAGGATGATGGGGACAACTCCAAGATCAACAGGCATGAAATTAACATTGGGAGGTGCCAACAACAGAGTTCCAACTGAAGGGCCCCATCTTCCAGTAATGCTCTGGCTTAGAATCAGATTGTAGGGAATGTAGCGCAACAACCCAACAGCAGGATGCATTTTAAAAAGTAAATTAGGCCAAGGGATATTTGATTTTTATTGAGTAAATTTTTGGGAGGACTCAACTCTTAGAGTTGAAACAGTGAAAATTATTCAATATATATCAAAAATTGACTAAGCAACACCACCTAGATCCTGGGCTCCTATTCCTTCCACATCATCAAGTGAGTATCTGGCCCAGGCTGTAAAGAACCCTTGGGTGACCAATTTCTGACAACCATGCTGATAAATAAGTTCATATCTGGTGACCCTTAAGTTACTTCAACTTATCAACGTCAACTTACAGCAGGAGATTGGATTCAACTGGTAAACTGGAGCAGCTGTAACCCATTTGCAATAAACCGTTTGATTTAAGTCTGTTAAATCAGTCAGCTTTGTTAATGGTTTCCCAGATTTATGAGATTTCTTACTTGACCAAATAATCCCCGACATTATGGAACTTACTGTGACAGGTATGTCCCCAAAGGCTCAAATGAAGAGGTGGCTTGGCATGCTGCAGTCTGCGCCACAGTCTATTTGATGGTGGCTCTCCTCAGTCCAAAGGGGGTCAAGCTGTATCAAATGATATTGTGTTCTAACAATAGCCGTACATTTCTATCATTCCTCCAATTGGCCCAGGAGCACCTGAGGCGCACAAGCCTGGGCTTCACCAACGTCATTGTGCTGGACAATGTTGGTCTCCATAAGGTGGCTGATATTCTTGAGGAATTCCCAATGATTGACACTAGCATTGCAGTGGGCCCCCAGCAATTGGCCACAGAAAACTATGCGCCTTCTCTTCCTCCCTGCTTATTTGCCCTTCCTAAATCCCATCAAGGAAGTCTTTGGGTGGCTCAAGCAAGTTATCAAGCAAGGGACCCCAACTGGGACCAGGGACCTCTTTGATTTGCTGCAGGAGGGATCCACACCCTCCCAGCTGAGACCATGGCCAAATTCTATAGCCACGCTGATTTGTTCATCCCCGTGTGCCTTGCCAAACAGCCAATCTGTTGTGATCTGAGGCACGGCACATAATCACAACAGGAAATCCCAACCTTAGGATTGGATTTGTACTAAGTCTTGGTTAGAATTGCAGGGAATGCTATGCAATTACCTTGTGGCCCTGGATGAATAATATCTACTAGACGTGGCTAGAGAGGCGCCAAAGTACATGGAGATACAAAGACAAAAATGTGAATATAACTTAATTTTATTGAAAAATAGGAAATGTAATATGTAGTGGTTTACGATACCACAAAACAATACCAGGACAGTAGGATCACTTGCCACAGGCATGAGTGGGGCAAGTGAGTTGCGCAGGATCAAGAAACTAAACAATTGTATTTCCTAATGCGGAACCAGCCTCATTTCAAAGGGCAAAAGCAAAAGAGAGGGATTTGTCCTTGAAATAACCCAACAAAGGCAAAATGGAAACATGGTGAATGGCGGCATTCACAACATTGCCCTCCTCTTGATTGGCCTTAGGGGGGGGGGGTGATACTTGCAAAGGAACTTAGCATGCACTCAGGCTCAAGGTCAACCACTAGAGAGGAGCTTTACCATATACTCTGATCCTTGTTTAAAGGTCACTTCTAAGGGCCCAATCCATAACAAGTCTAGCTTATGAGCTTGTCCTCCTACTCTGTGTTGATAATACAGAACATGGTCTCCAATGGTAAACTCAGGCAGGGGGATCTACCAGCATTGTCAGAGGAGAGCTCCAGAAGCTTGGTCTTATAGGCAGACATGTAGGCAGTAGCCTGTATATCAATGATGCAGTTGACTAGATATTTGATGTGCTCATCAGGGTTCATGGCCTTATTGGAGGGGAGTAGGGCCCCCCAGGAGTGACAGGGTAGTGGCTTCACGTCCATACAGCATAGCAAAAGGGGAGTACCTGGTGACACAATGCTTGCTAAGGCAATAGGCAAAGAGAACAGCAGTTAAGTTTAGATCCCAGTTGGCGGCGTCAGAGTAAATAAGCTTCCTCATGATAGAAACCAGAGTTGAGTTGGCGCGCTCAACTGCCCCATTAGTGGAAGGATTATAGAGGGCAGAGAAAGACTGATGACACCCCAAGGCTTCAACAACAGAGGTCACTAACTTGGTGTTGAAGTTAGTCCCATTGTCAGACAACAACACCTGAGGGCAACCATGGTGGAAGAATACATCTTGCAGCAGAAAGGCAGCGGTAGTCTTGGCAGTGATGTCTTTAGTAGGACAAGATTCTACCCACTAGCTAAAATGATCAACAGCAATTAGGATAAAGCAGCAACCAGAGCGGGAGCAAGGAAGAGGCCCTACAGCGTCAATATTAACAGTGTGAAAAGCGTGTTGAGGGGGGACTAGCTTGAACTCATGAGCGGCAGCTTTAGGATGTTGGAGCTGGCAATCATGGCAACTAGTAATAACTTCTGGAATCAGCAAGTAAAGATTCCCCAGAAGTAATTCTTCTGGAGCCAGGCATGGGTCTTGGCAACTCCTCTGTGTCCTGTCTCCTTATGGGCTTGCAGCACCAACAAAAGGCAAAGACTAGGCCTTACATAGGGCAAGTAGTGGTTTATACCTTCTTTAAAAGTTGATTATCACAAATGAGGGTGTCTTCAGATAGCTTAGAAAGGGCAACTCAAACTTTCTCTGTCTTGCTTTCCCATAACAAAGGGTATCCAATTAGTTCATACAACTGGTCAGCTTCAGCAGGGTGTAGAGCAAGGATAGGCATTCTGGACAGTCCTTCAGCATTATGATGTTGAATCCCAGGGCAGTGCAACACAGTGAAGTCATACCCTTAGAAACAGAGAGCCCATATAGCTAATTGTCTTTTGGGTTCCTTGAGTTGCGGTAGCCATTTGAGTGAAGCGTGGTCAGTAACCACAGTGAAATGGGTGCCATACACATAGTGGTGGAAATGCTTGACAGCATGCAGCACAGTCAGGCACTCCTTCTTGGTCACACTGTAGTTTTTATCATGTTTATTCAGGACACAAGAGGTATAAGCTACAGGGTGATCCATACCCTCATCATCCAGTTGAGCCAAGATAGCCCCAAGAGCCAGGTCTTTAGCATCAGTATATAAGATGAATTCCTTATTGTTATCAGGATATAATAAGATGAGAGCCTCTTTGAGTTTTTGCTTGAGGGTTTCAAAGGCTTGTTGCTGACTGGAGGTCCATTCAAAAGGGACATTACACAACAGCTGGACCAAGGGTTCACTAGTGTCAGCAAAATCAGGGATAAATTGCCTATAGTATCCCATCATGCCCAAAAAGACTTAGACTTCTTGCAGGTTGGTGGGTGGAAGCATTTTTTCAATGGCTTCAACTTTCTTAGTCATGGGGTGGATTCCTGTCTGAGTCATCTCATGGCCCAAGAATTCAAGGTGTTTCTTGAAGAAGGCACATCTTAGATGGTTTTAACTTAAGTCCAGCTTCACAAATCTTTATGAACACCTCCTTGAGATGGGCCAAGTGATCAGTGAAGGTGGCACTGAAAAAAGTTATATCATCTAAGTACGCTAAAACACACAAGAGCTTCAGATCATGGAGAATGGAATCCATGGCTCATTAGAAGGTAGCTGGAGCATTGCAGAGCCCTTGCAGCATTTGTGTAGGCTCAAACAATCCCTCCAAAGTGATAAGCGCAGCCTTCTGTCTATCTTTGGGAGAGAGATCAACTTGCCAGTATCCAGAAGCTAGATCCATGGCAGAGAAGAAATTAGAGCCCCCAAGGCAGCAGAGAGCATTATCAATGTGTGGTAGCGGGTAGGAGTCCTTCTTGATTAAGGAATTCAAGCGTTGGTAGCCCATCACAATATAATGACCTCCATCCTTCTTCTTCAGTATGAGCAAAGGAGAAGCCCATGGACTTTGGGAAGGAGCAAGCAGTCCAGCATCTAAAAGTTGCTTAAGCTCTTTAGACACCTGAGCATCTTCCAATCAACTGCAGCGGTAGGGTTTAGCACAAAAGGGGGGAGCATCACTGGTATCAATCTGGTGAATGACGCCCTTGGCTAACCCATAATCTGTAATGTCTTTAGCAAAGATATCTGAAAACTGGTCCAGTAGGTCAAGCACTTCCTTCTGTTGAACTGGAGATAGTTGCAGAAAGTCTTAGGTGGTGAACAATGATAGGACTTGTGGCTCATTCTCAGGTAAGTTAAAGTCCTGGAACGTACCAAAGGGATGGAGAGATAGGACATCAGGAGCATTAAACAACTTGTCATAACCAACAAATTGACCTCTGGACACATGTATGGGGAGAGCCGTCAAGTTGGCTACCAGCAGTTGAACAGGGGCTTTATGAGAGACATCCAAGATTCCTGGACAGAGATAGGGTTTGTTGCGTCCTAGCAAGGGAGGAGAGTATAACTCTAGGAATGTACGTTTGGGCAGTTTATATGATATCTGAGAGTCTAGGATAGTTTGAGACCCAGGAAGAATAGTAACAGCAGAAGTGACCAAGAGAGGAATCCCATCATATGCAGGGCAAGCCATGGGAGGATACTTCATGTTGGAGGAATGAGTTTGGTATTTTAAAGTGAAAACACCAGTGGGATATTCCAAGGCACATGTCTTGAGGCACTTCCCAAGACTTCAACTGGCTCTTCAAAGATCAGAGGGACTTCATATCCCAAGATAGAGAGGAAGTCATCCTTCAAGTTGATGATCTCATTATATTCCCTAAGGAATTGAGTACCAACTAGCAGGTCATAGCTCTTGTTCTCCAGGACAAAGGCAGGCGCTGCCAAGAGCAGCTTGTCAAATTGCATGGGCAGAGTAGAATAAGCCCTTATAGCGCAAGTCATGGACAGCCCAGCTGTGCCATACAATTGATGATAGTTAAGGTTGGGGGCAAGTTTGATTTTCTTAACCAGCTTTGAGGAGACAACATTAACTGGAGACCCCATGTCTAAGACAGCCTTAATTTTCACTTTTTGGGTGGATATTTCAACACAAGTAGTGGTGCAACCAAAGGGAGGACAGCCAGAATGTCTTGAGCTTCTGTTAGTTATTTGTCCCACTTTTCAATCATGCATCTGAGGCCTGGGAGATATCTTGGCTTGGGTGAGGTAAGGGCAAGAGACAACCTCCATGGCTTCAGGAAGAGGCTTGGTGGTTGTAGTAGTTTTCCCAGAATGTAGCTTATAAGAGACTGTAATAGTTTCAGAGATGGCCAGGACAGAGTACCCATAGGCATCAGGATCTTCTACATCAGAATTGTCCATGTCAGAGTCATCAGATATTTTGTGGAATAGCAACAGGATGGGAGGAGCCCCATTGTCAGCAGGCTCAGATTCAGCAATGAAAGGGGGAACTTGAGGAGACTGGGAAGAATAGTCAACCAAGAGCGTCTCTGCCTCTAGGTTGACTGTTTTTTCCTGCCTGTTCCTTGGGATCACCTCCTTCAACTCAAGGGTTAGTGCAGACCCAGGAATGGTGACCTATTTACTCACAGTTATGGCAACCCTGGTGTTGAGGAGGATTCTTCAAGTTCATGGTAAGGATACACGGCCCACGTGAAGACAAACCAGAGGTAGAGGCAGCACAATTTTCTCGCACAACAGCCCCAGAATGGGTAAGGTGCATATCCTGAAACAGTGTTTTTATGCTCTTCATGTAAAAGCATGGCTTTATGGGCCTTGAAGTGAAGACACAGGAGCTGGTTAACCTTGAGGGCTTGAGCACAAGCTATGTATGCTTCATGTGCGGTCAACTGGCGGCTTGTGATCAGTTGTCCCTCCAGTTAGAATCTATATGCAAATTCAGTTAGGGTCTCCTTTGGTTTGAAGGAAATGTGAATGAAGGCGTCCTTATTCACTTCCAAACTAAGATCACCACCAAACTTGTCAATCAGAAGCTGCTTCATATCTTTCCAGGTTTCAATGGTGGGCAGCTCTGGCACAACTACCTCTTGGAAGGTTGGGTGTAGACAGGTCAGGATGTGTTCCTTATTGACTTCATCCAAGGCTCTTCTCATGGCAGTTTCATAGATACTTAGGAAAGCTGCAATGGTTGAGGTTCTGGGGTTGAAAACTTACTTAAAGGTAGGCTTGAAATGTGCTTCTGGAGTTGGGCCACCATTGTTGCTACCAAGTACATTTATGTGTGAGGAAAATTCTGCTTCTGACTTGGTGGGGGGATGCCTAGCCCACAGCTGGCAAACACTATCTTCAAGGGTAGTCAAGGTGTCAGCAGTGCAGGTGCCCATATTATTAGCAAGGGCGGTCTGTTGCTCAGTGACATCCAGGTGCTGACCCTGTGCAGTTACTACTGAGGAAAGCTCAGCCAGTCAGGAAGTAAGAGTTAGGCCCACAAAAAGGAAAGGGGTGAACCTGTCATTTACTGAGTCAACCACTTCACTTGGTTCTTGTACGTCTTTATCAAGCTCAGAGTGATCTTGCTTCAGGAGGTCCACTTCATTGGCTAGTGCTATCAACTCTCTAGCACAATAGATGCAGAGGGGGGTCCTGAAAAACCAGGGCAACAACCATCTTTGCCCACAACTTCAGGTGGAATAACTACAGACGCCATTGCCTCACGCAAAGTAGCAACCTCTTGTTGTAAGTCAGCAACCTGAGTTGTCAGAGCAATCACTTGAGGACCAGGCTGAAGGACTTTGGGGGGAGGGGTGATCCTGACTTCAGGTAGATGCTCTCAATTCTTGAATGGCATCTCAGAGCCTCTTTTCTCTATCTGCTAGCTCTTTGGATGGAGGAGAAGGCAGGGCATCTGCTTTGGAGGAAGAAAGCTCATTTACTTGAGTCTGGAGTTTGGCAATGGTGGCGGCGGTAGCAGCCCTTTCTTGGTCAAAGTCCTCACCAAGTTTGTGGAGGCTCTTTGCAGCATGTACTGCTACTTGCTGCAATTGGTCAAAGGAATAAGCACTGAACTTGTTAAGTTGTTGTACAAGCTGTTCAAAGTTGATGAGATAGGCGTTTAAAGTGGAGTCTACTTGGGCACGCCAAGGCTGTTCCAGTTGGTGGAACTCATGAAGCACTTTATGACATACTCAGGGATGGATTGGCGCATTCTCTCAATGGAAGTGACCAAACAAGACTGGGAGGTGACAGAGTTGCGCTGATTGTCAGATACTAAGGAAAACAGGGAATGAATCCACTGCTGGTAGGCTGTGAACTGATCCCAGTGATGGGTGACGGCAGCTTGCAATGACAAAATTTACTGAAAATGAAACCCTAATACCATTTGATGATGGGTGTTGTGAAGTGATTGGTTGTAAACTAGCTGTCACTAGAATCACGCATTGATTCATTAAGCTCGGTGAATTATGGAACAATGGTACTATTGCCCTGGATGATAACAAGGTCAAATGATCAACTAAGTTGTATCCTGAGTTCATATTAAATAATGATCAGCCAATTGTTAGTTTAATAGTGGGCTAAGGATAGAGGAAACAAGGCTGTAACCAGATGATCCTGGCGTTCTGTATCTCTCATTAATCTCTTCTGTTACTATATAACTCCCTTCTTGATTAATTAAATAAAAGATTGAATTTATATACTTTAACTTTATTATACGCATTAGGATAGATACTTATCTTGACCTAATCTTTATTAATAAGAAGGATTGTATTTTGAGTTAAGTGAAAGCAACTACCAAGTCTATGCAGAAATACAACATTGGTGCTCACTCATAGCATGCATCAGCCCAATGATAACCGTTGCCCTGCTGGGGACTCGTCTTTTGTGCGGGGAGGAGATGGAGATAACCTTCTCCATGATTTCCTTTGCCACCTTCAGGACCACCCTGATGGGTTATTCTTGGAGATTAATTGCCTTGCTGGAACAAGGGATGGTCTGCCTAACAAATTCATGGCTTTTGGTTAGTTCATGACTGAAGTACAGCATCCCTGCTTAATAGAGGATCAGTCCTCTCTACACCTTGATGTCCCAGTGCCTCTAGAGGTAGACAGAAACGCAGAGCCTACCCAATAACAGCTGGAGAAAGCTATTAACAGTATGGACCCAGGTGCATACCAGAATGGGGAAGCCCATGAAAAGCTTTCCGTACTGCCCTTGTACGGCACTACAGCAAAAGAGAAATTCCAAAATTTCATAGGGATAACTCCAAATCAGCTTCTAATACAGATGAAAACAATTAAACAAGCCAAGGAGTATATTCACAGCTTTGCACATCCTGCCATCTGTCACAACCAGACCCACCTGGGTTATCAACTATCCCTGATCTTGCACCAGGGAAACTTGATATACAATCAGCAGGCATTCCTCTGTTATCTATATGATGAACTTACAAGCTCTATGACCAATATTAGGCACCAATTGAATCACTTGGTAACCACCAAAACTTCACGGCAAACTGGTCAACACAGCTTGAGGAACATCTGACAAACTATGTCTCCACAATGGTTGGGACTATGCTGAAGCACAAAGGATTGGATAATAATTGGCTAGGAACAATAACTCACCACGTAAAGGGTGCAGAAACCACCTTTTGCTATCTATGTAGTGAGGTAGAGGTGCTCGGCCGCTCTGTAAGATTGATAGAAGACAGGGTTGCGGTGGAAGGCAATAAGGAAGTCACCGCCATTATCCAACAAGACATGGAGGAGCTATCTGAACACGTCAGCAAGATTGATAAAGGCCTTTGGCAATTCCTCTCTGACTGTAATTATTTCAACATGGAATTTCCCAAGTTGGTAAAATTGATCAATCACAACCATGACCGCACGGAAGATAATTGTGAAAATCTGGCATCAATAAGCAACAACCATTGTGCTATGCAAGAAAAGAACAACATGATGTTTGAAAAACAAGATTCATAAATGGAGAAGCTCAAAGACAAACTGCATGCAGCTAATTGCATAATAAAAGACTTGGCTCAAGAAGTACAATAACAACGTAGCAACATTATGAAACTACAAGGCCAAGTAGAGCAGTTACTTCAAGTTTAATTCAGCCAAACTATGCTGGAAACAGGTCCACATAAGACCACAGGAATAAGTCAAAGTGTCCTGTCCACAGTCAGCCAGACAATGTCAGAAGACCATTTCTTCTTCCATAGTTATGAGAGCAATGAAGACAGCATAGGCCATACAATGAGGAAAGTCTATGTAGTGGAACCAATTCTGGATAGCAGTGAAATACCTCTTCCTGGTGCTGCTGCTTCAACCTCCAGGACTAGCAACAATGCTAGAGATGCGGCTTCTGAAGCACAATTCCACGCCTCAACTCAGAGAAATACCTCAGCTTCGCCTAGAAGAAGTTATAATTTTAGCACTTCTGCTGTGATCTTGAATTTCAAACCAACAAACTTGCCAAATTTTGATAAAAATGCCAATGTCCACATGTTCCTCTGGTTATAAAATAACTCTATGTATGGGGAAGACAAGGCCATGAAGAATGTGGCTACCTTTAATTGTTTGGATTCAGAGACCCAGAAAATAATAATGCCAAGACTTCTGGAACAAGGCTGGACTTACAAGAACATATACAGGGCTCTCATTGCGGAGTTTGGCAGCAAAGAAGCTTTATTTTGCTGTAAAATGGATTTTACTGAAGGGAAGATAAAGAAGGGGGAAAGCCTATTGGATTTCTCAGAGCGCTTCTACTTGGAAGCACAGACACTAGTCTCCATGGGAGCAGCCACTTTTGTTGACATAAAAGGTGCGCTTCTTAACTATGTTTGTCTCAATAGAGAGCTTTCCATTGCTCTCAAATCTGGAATCTATAGTGCAAGAACAATCCCTGAGCTCATGTGCCACTTGGGATCTTTTAAGGAACAGTTTGAAGTTCCTTTCCCCAACTATAAGAAAGCCACTTTGTCATCTTCTACAGATTCTAAAGGCAAGATTTAGGATAAGGACTCTCCTAGGAAACCTACAATAGTAGCTACACACCCAGTCAAATAAACAACAAACAACCACACCTGCTACAAGTGTGGGCAATTAGGACATCTTTCCTGGGACTGCAAGCAACCCAAGGCTAATGTGCACCACCTGAACCAGGAAGACAACGTGGAAGACAAGCAGGATGACAAGGATGAAGAAGATGACAGAGAAGAAGACAGTGAGGAGTCAAAAAACTGCTAAGCAGTCAGGTTGAGGAGAAAACCCTGACTGCTAGTAGTTCCTGACCCTCTCCACCTATTGACCTGGACCCCAACGCTCCTGACTGCAACAACGGCCTGTTGGACCAAGAAGCCTTCCTTGAAAGATACTTTCCAGACAAAGAAGAAATAAACAAAGACTTTCTTGTTAGAGTTTTAGCTGTCAATGCAGTGACAAGGAAGCAAACAATCCGTACAGAGAGTATACCTTCCAAGGAAGCCGTTGACACCATCTCTATACCCTACGCTGAACAACTTTGCATGCCATACACTGAGATCATCCACAAGAGTGATAGCATCAAAAGGTTGTCTCAACTATTGAGGTCAGTACAAGTCTCCACAAATCTGGATACTTTGAAATCCCTGAAGCCCAATCTAACAACTGCGCTGGAGTTGTTTCTTGCTCAGTTTAAAAGATTGGACGTTCATAAGGTCACCAAAATTACCTCCCCTCATTACAGAGAACAACATGATTGCACTTACATTGAACTGGTGGTTCACAAACTTTGGGTAAGGGCAATTCTGGACTCTGGAGCTCCAGGAAACATCATATCAACCAGGCTAGTCAAAAAACTGAAACTTGCACCTGATTTAGACTGTAATGAGGAATTTGGTACTGCAGGACCTGACAAAACAAAGGCTTTGGGAGCCTATTTATCCTTACCACTTTGGTTTGGTAAATTGGTGGTAACTGCCCTGGCAATAGTGTTGCACAACAAAAGCTATTATATCTTAATTGGTACCAGCTTCATGGCAACCTATGGAACTATCACCAATCATCAGGATAGCACCTTCAGCATTCTGGGTCACTGGGTACCAATGTTCTATCATGGTGACGGACCTAGAGACCTCCCTACAAAGAAAATCCATTATATTAATATGGAATATGCTGATGAAGATATGCCAGTAGTATACACCTTGCGTCAACGCAAAATCAAGGTCCTACCTCTGGCCACTAAAGAGTACAAAGGGATCCTCTTATATTCCTCTAGTGAATTCTCCATTCCATTTGGGTCTCAATTGATTCATAATACAGGTCTAAGTCTCAGTTTTCCTAAAGGTATGCATGGTGAAGTATTTGGACTTCACAATGGTTTGCAACTGGAACCTTGGATTTTACCTGGGATTGTCATGCCATCATTGGAAGAGATTCTTGTACTCCTGGGGAAACTTTCTGATAAATTGCTGAAGGTGAAGAAACAACAACTGTTAGGCTAAATGAAGCTGGAAGAGAACTCTAGTCTTATGGATGCCACTTTATTTGGTGAGTTCAGTGAATTTGCACTACCTTGCAATCAGCCAAGTGTTCTGTTGCTTATTACACGCAAGTCTTTAAATGGACTAACAGAAGACCAGAAGGACCAAGCTATTTGACACTTTGATAAATATAAGGACGTCTTTGCAGAGAATGATCAA
Source organism: Entomophthora muscae (assembly GCA_014839935.2). Lineage (NCBI taxonomy): Eukaryota > Fungi > Entomophthoromycota > Entomophthoromycetes > Entomophthorales > Entomophthoraceae > Entomophthora > Entomophthora muscae. Next base: position 468,441 of record QTSX02007135.1, on the reverse strand, counting down.
GACCTAGGAAAAGCTCTGGGAGTTGAACATGTTTTGGATATGCAAGGCACTGCCCCTATACGCTCTAGGCCTATAAGGCGCAGTCTGGCCAACCAAGCCATTGTCAATGAAGAGCTACAGAATTTACTTGCATCTGGTCTTTTAGTACCCAGCAAAAGCCCTTGGTCTTACCCATTGTTAATTGTAAAGAAAAAAGATGGGTCAAACCGCGTAGTAATGTACTATTGCAAATTGAACTTTGTTATAAAAAAGGACTCTTATCCACTGCCTTGCATAGATGACACACTGGACAAGCTGGGTGATGCAAAATACTTCAGCGCAATGGATCTGATCAGCAGATACTGGCAGATTGACCTTCCAAAGGTAGACCAGGAAAAGTGTGCCATTATTATGAAGCAAGGCCTTTTTCAACCTACCAGGATGCCACAAGGACTTGCAAATGCTCCCGCAACTTTCCAAAGGGCCATGGACTCCGTGATGGGAGACCTCAAGTTGACTTGTGTTCTGGTTTATCTTGACAATATTAACGTCTTTTCACAAACCTTTAGTCAGCATTTGGACCACTTGGAGGCAGTATTTCAGCGTCTGATTGCTGCCAACCTCAAGTTAAAACCAAGGAAGTGTAACTTCTTTAAGGAACATCAGGAATTCCTTGGTTATATTATCAGTAAGGACGGCTTACAGCCTGTTCCTGCCAAGATTGAAGCTATCACACATGCAAACACCTTCCAATAAAAGAGACGTTCAGGTGTTTTTAGGGATGATTGGCTATTATAGGCACTTCATACCAATTTTTGCCGGCCTAGGAGTACCATTATTTCACTTGTTGAAAAACAACGTTGAAGTCTCTTGGACAGAAGGATACCAGAAAGCCTTCAAGGACTTGAAGGCCACCTTAGTGACAGAGCCAGTACTTTCCTATCCTAATTTTGAGTGCCCTTTCATTGTGCACACAAATGCCAGATTGACAGCAATTGGTGCTGTTTTTTCTCAGCTGGTTGATGACGATCAAGACCACCCTGTAGGATATTGTTCTTGCACACTCAATAGTCACAAAAGAAATTACACGGTCACTGAGCAAGAATGCCTGGCAGTCATTTATGCCTATCAGTATTTTAGAGTGTACCTCCATGGAGTATACTTTACGGTGGTAACTGATCATGCCTTGCTTAAATGGTTGAAAACCCTGAAAGATCTGGAAGAACAACTGGCACAATGGGCTAGTAAGCTACAAGCCTATGACTACAAGATAATCCATTGTGTGGGAGTCATGCACCAGAATGCAGACTGTCTTTCACGTCTTCCTACCATAGCTTTGGTCTCTTCAGCAGCAGAAAAACTCTACAACAAACTGATGCTGAAACCTTCTATGTGGGAGGAGGAGCCGCTCAAGATTCAGAAAATTCTGAAGTCTCTTGCAGTGGACACCCACGTCAAGGATAATCAGCTTTTTAAGTTATATAAAGGAAAGTGGTTACCATACATTTGTCCATCTCTACACACAGACACAATAGTATCAGCACATTGCACTGTGGGTCATGGTGGTATCCATAAAACCCTTAACCTCTTACAGCAGCATTGCTACTGGGAAGTTATGCACTTGGACGTAGCGGAAACATTGGCCACTTGTCATGGCTGTACAATCAAGCAACCTAAGGTCTTGCGCTATCAGCACCAGCTAATTTGACCTGGTTTTGCGTTCCATATCATTGCTATAGATGTAGTAGGCCCTCTTTCCCTGACCGCTAGCAAGAACAAGTTCATTATTGTAGCAGTAGATCAGCTTACAAAATGGATAGAAACAAAAGCAATTCCCAATCAGTTGACGCTGACCACAGCCAAGTTCATTCTAGAGAACATACTCTACAAACATGGCTGCCCCCAGACATTGCTAACAGATAATGGGACCAACTTTACAGGATACATGATACCTAGACTGAACAAACTTATGGGTATCCGTGGCACCCTATCAACACTATACCACCCCCAAACAAATGGAATGGTAGAAAGGACAAATGGAAGCTTGGTAAAGATCTTAAGGAAGCTTAGTCACCAGCATGAAATGGAATGAGATACATATCTTCTGGCAGCTACCTTTGCGTACAACATAGGGTTCCACAGGGCTACGGGAAAAAGTCTTTTCCAGCTTCTTTATGGTTGATAGCCAAGTCTCCCGCCACACCTTTACAGTTTAGTTAAAACTAACAATCCCTTTACCCCTAATGCTTATTTGAAGAGACTAGCACAGATGCTAATCACATTACAGTCTGAGGTGTACTCTACCAACTTAGCAACAAAGGAAAAAGATATGGGTCATTATTTTTCTTGTTATGCCTAAGCGCTGGACTGATTATTTTATAACTTAATTACATTATTCATATTCAAATTATTCAGAAAGATTAAAATACAATCAATGTCTAATCTTTAAATGATCTTGGGCTTAGATATTTTTAAAAAAAATAATTTATCAATTTTTAGAATTGAAAATTGCACCTTATAATATTGCTGGAAATATCTTAAGTGCTACTACATACTACAAGCTAAAAATATTTATGATGAGTTGCATGGGAGAGTAATAGCAGCCCCAAAGCTATAAATGCTATTACTCTATCTTTGGCTCATCATAAATATTCTTAGTTTGTTTCAAAAAAGGTTGTTGTTTTTGAAAGACTGATAACTCTATTTAAAATACACCCTCTAGTAAGCTGCCCTACTTTATGAACTTGCCCTAATGCACCACTAGCATCTTCTGATACTTTTGTTTCTCTGGTATCATCACGTGATTTCAAATGATAAGTTATCTCAGAATATTCTGAGAAACTTTCAAATGTTAAAGATGAAGTATACAACTTCCCATCTTTCATCAAATATGAAAGATTAATGCGCAGATTTTTAACTTCAAGCTCTCTCCTTATAGGCCTAACTTTTCTCTCATAAATATAAAAGAATGACTTTTGAGAAATATTTGAGCCTGATAGCACTGATTTATATAATTCTTTTCTTTTTTCTTCTTGCTCAAAAATATTTTTAATATCATTTATATTCTTAATATAAAGTTGATTTTCTTTCTCTTTTAATGTTTTTGATATTACACCAAAGTGACCATCAACAATACTTTTCCCATGACATTCTACAAATCTATTGTATTTAATAGACCCTTTAATGTATTGTGGTGCCTCTTTAAATAGATAATATAAGAATTCATAGGATCTAAAATGGTTTCCATTATCAGTCCATACTTTGATACTATTTTTTTTAAACTTATCTGATTTAAGAAGACTTATTAGACATTCACCTGAAAACAAAGAATCATGAGACAATATTTGAGATAAAAAATCATAGTATTCATATTTAACTTTATTGTTTTCTTTAAATACCAGTGCAAACCCCAATAAAGAAATAGGTCTTTTGGAATAAAAACAGTTATTGGTTTCAATTGGACCACCACCAACTTATAAATTCTCCTTAAAATCTATGACTATAATACATGATTCATTATCTAATTCATTGATATCTTTCTTATATTCCCTATTTTGATGAGCATAAAAGTCATGGTGCTGATTAATAGCTTTTAAGTCACTGTTTATAGATTCTGGCAATAATAAGTTTTTACTTTCAAATTCTTCTTTTCTTTTTTCTAAGGATGATTTTAAGTTACAAATATTACACATGTCAGTTTGTTTTTTACTCTTTATTATATTTTTTGGTATTAATTTGTAATAAGTTGAAAGTGATATTGAATTTTATTTTTTATTTTCATGTTTTCATATATTTCTTTTTTTGTTTTTAATAGAGAATATTTTATTTCAGTTGAATATTCATTCATTTCTTTTTCAATGTCTTTATAAATTTTTTCTGGTGCTTTTTTTGTAAACTGGCTTGTTCAAAAGAATTTTCCAGTAGTTTTTTAATTATTTTTTTGATTATTTCTTTTTTAATGAATAGTTATTATCTTTTTGGCTTTTTTTGTTTAAGCTTACATTCTTATTTATATTTATTTTTCTTGAGTATTCAAACTCACTTTTGGTTATATTAAATCCCATATCAGTAAGCTCTTTTAAAGAGTAACTGGAAGTAACCAGAGATCTCAAAGCTGGGAGATGCTTTTGAGGAGCAGATTTCAGAAGATCCTTTAAGTTATCAATTATCCCATTTAGTTTCTGATTTTGAATCAAAGGAATGAACTCTGTTTTTCCAAACTCAGTTTGAGTGAGGAAGTGATTGATGAAGGAATTAAGATTGCCTCCAGAAACAAAGAGGAATGCTTTCTTTAGCATAGCAATTCTTTCTCTTTTTGTTAATGCTCCCAGTGAGGAAAATGGCTTCATAGCAGAAGTAAAGTTAACAGATTCCATAATATTGGATTTGTGATTGCTGATAAAGAGATGCTTTGTAGAGATGCCTTGCAAAAGAGTGCTGGTTGCAGGAATTATATCTTTTTGTGAAGATGGTTTGAAGTAAACCTTAGGTGGTGCTTTAGCTCTTATATACCAAGCCTTATGACACCATTCTGAAAGAAATGATATGACAGCTTTATTTAAAATTTCAACTTGAATTCATATTTCTAGAATAAATGAAATCCCCAGTTTTCATGCACAAGTGATATAAGTGTATCAGCTAAGCATCAAATTACATCATATTCTCTTTGTAATCTATGCAAATCAATTAAAATGATGTATTAACTTAATTATAACTGTTCCGCATATTTTTAAAATGATAAAATATTAAAGAATTGTATTTAAAAAATGCTTAATTTGAGGTTTGCAGTTCACTTGAACCTCAAAATTCATCTAAACAGCAAATAAATTAACGTCCTAACTTTAAACTACCATAAAATCCTAAATAATTAAGCTTTTTAAATAAAATAAAATAACGGAAATGATGCTCTTGATCTTATCTTTAATTTATAAAATAAAAAGCATATATTAATTAATGAAAAGTTAACTTTTTTAAGCTTTAAGAAATCTATTTTATTTCATTATCAAAATAATATAATAAAATCTGACATATACTCTTTTAAATTGCTTTTGCTTTAATATTCAATATTATATAAATATTAATATTTTAACATCAATGAAAAAATAAGATTCTTAGCTTCATTTTGATAGTTTACAGTATTAAAAGATATTAACTTTTTGTTGAGTTATTACTGTTTTAAATATAAACATTTATAATTTGATTTTTTCAAAATCAAACTGTGTTATGCTGCAACTTGGGCAGCATGTGTATTAGAAAATGGCCTAATCCCTAAAATAATGACCCATATGGATCATGTGTTAGAAACCCAACCTGCCCTTCCAGCATACAAAATAGGAAGCTTGGTATACTTCTACAGTAACTGAGGGTACGGTTGTAAAAGTAAACTTGCCTCATTATGGCAAGGTCCGGTCAAGGTAGTCCAGAAAGTGGGAATAGATAGCTATATCCTCAAGGATCTGGAAACTGGCCAACTGATCACTTGAGTCCATGCGCAGTACATGTGCAAGGCTCCAAGTGATCAAGCATAAATCCCTTTATGGATAAAAATTTGGAAAAAGAAAAATCTAATGAAAATAGTCCATGGGTTGTTATCCTTATTGCATCAAGAAGAGATAAAGCTTATAGTAAGAAGAGTTAATAGGGTTAAGCAACTGGTTCTTTATTGAGATATTGCTGCCTCTCGCCCCAGACGCAACTAGATGAGGACTTTTGCAATGGCCGTATAGGTGATCCAAACACTGGGTAGCCAACAGAATGCAAAAGGAAGAAACAGGGAATCATTGACGGGAAGGAAATTAACACAGTTAATGCCAACTGAATGAGGAAAAGAAAGTACAAGTAAGATGCACTCCCAGAGAAGGCTTTTTGCTGGGCATATTCCTTGGGTGTTTTACCTCCTATTGAGTACATGACCCCCAACAGCCATTCAATATATTTGGGCATATGGTTAAGCCTTTGGTGATACACAACTTTGGAGCCACTAAGCACCAAGTTTCCAACCAAAGTCATGGATTTTCTACTACCTGCTCAATTATAGCTTAGGAGCTCTAGCGCAGTACCCATTGCTCTTTGCAAACAATATTCATGGCTATATGACCCATGCCATAAGGGCACTGGGCCAACAGCAGACCAAGGATCAGACCATGCCAAAAATACCAGTTCAAGAAATTTGAGGGCATGAGAGATCTGATCATCCGTCAAGTAGATTCCATCAAAGGATAAGTCCTGTAGGCATAATTGGGCATACCCTACAAGTTTCACCCAAGGTATACGCTAATGAATATTGTTCCCTGCTTTGAGTCTCTTTATAGAAATTACATAAGGATTCTTGAGGGCCAGCATAAGAGTAGACCACATAATCACTAGGCCATGGAATTGGAGTATAGGAAACTTCTCCCAATGAAGATGGTTGGCTAGTTTGATATAAGACCCTTGAATATCTTCTTGGATTGTTATGGGGGTAAATTCCACCTCACTTTTGTTCAGAGCTTTGAGAAGATTGGCTAAGGTTAGTGCAGGATCATCATTCTTATTGGTCAGAGTAGTGGAAGTAGTCTTACTCTTGTTACCACGGCTCCTTTTCTTGGCAATTGTTGAAAGCTTGTTGGACGTAGGCATACCAGCGTCTTGTGATCCTGACTTACTCAATGAGGCACTGGGTTTGTAAGAGATAGTACTGGAGGTACTACAGAAGGCTGCATCTATCTTGTCACCTAAAATCTCAGTGAATTCTGTTTCTTCTGAAGCTAGTACAGGTGAGTGTTTGTGAGCGGTTACAACTGTAAATTTGGGTATTCTCTTTTGAGCTTGGTTGATCCTCTGTTTGAGAACATCAGTATAGAGTACAACTGACTTAATATTTCTTTTTGGGCGGTTTACCATACTGGAGAAAGTTAAAAGACTCTTATAGTAACGTCTAGTTTAGTAGGGGGAAATGTCGTGAAATGATTGGTTGTAAACTAGCTGTCACTAGAATCACGCATTGATCCATTAAGCTCGTTGAATCATGGAACAATGGTACTATTGCCCTGGATGATAACAAGACCAAATGATCAACTAATTTGTATCCTGAGTTCATATTAACTAATGATCAGCCAATCATTAGTTTAATAGTGGGCTAAGGATAGAGGAAACAAGGCTGTAACCAGATGATCCTGGCGTTCTGTGTCTCTTGTTAATCTCTTCTGTTACTATATAACTCCCTTCTTGATTGATTAAATAAAAGATCAAATTTACATAATTTAACTTTATTATATGCATTAGGCTAGATACTTATCTTTACATAATCTTTATTAATAAGAATGATTCTATTTTGAGTTAAGTGAAAGCAACTACCAAATCTATGCAGAAATACAACAATGGGCTAAGGCAGGTTGTACAAAGGAGGACAATAGATGTTCAACGGAGCCAGCTGCCAAGAGGAGATGCTGAGGAAATTGTGGCACTACAATCAATTTGTAGTATTCTGCCCAATTGAACTGAAGCTGGAGGCAAGGGATAGCTCCTTCACAGGATATCCCAAGGGCTACTGCCATAACTTGTTCTAAGTCAGGGGTACCCAAGGGATAAGTCACTAGACAGGGACCATTCCCAAGGTTCAGCACAGTGGGAACAGTAGGCTGGTTGGCAATTTCTTCTTCAATAGGAGGACTGATAATTTCAGGCAAAGTCAGCTCTTGTATAGATGGAGGCAAAGAACCTGAAAAGGTGGTTGCAAAAGGGATAACCAAGGGGCTTACAGCCCCTGTAGTGAGCACCATTTTTGTTGTGTTCTGAGGCGTGGCACAGACACACAACAGGGAATCCTAACCTTAGGATTGGATTTGTACTAAGTCTTGATTAGAATGTCAGGGAATTATATGTGATTACCTTGTGGCCCTGATTGAATAGTATCTTCTAGACATGGCTAGAGAGGCGCCAAAGTACTGGGAGATACAAAGACAAAAATGTGAATGGAACTTTAATTTTATTGGATATAAAAATTGGGAATATATACTGTGTAGTTTTACCACAAAACACTACCAGGATGGTAGGATCACTTGCCACAAGCATGAGTGGGGCAAGTGAGTTGCGCAGGATCAGGAAACTGAACAATTGTATTTCCCAATGTGGAACCAGCCTCATTTCAAAGGGCAAAAGCAAAAGAAAGAGATTTGTCCTCAAAATAACCCAACAAAGGCAAAATTGAAACATGGTGAATGGCAGCATTCACAACACAATCAATTAAAGGCTTAGCTTGACCAACTTTTTTATATTCTCTAATTTACTATTTAAGATTTATTAGTTTTCATTTTATATTTAGAAGCTTCTAAGCCCACAATTGCATTCAGCAGGACCATCAATGAAGGTTAGTAATTTATTTATTTTATATTAATTTTTTTATTTTGCCATCTGAGGTTATCCCAAACACTTGATACTGGATTACACATAAATATTTATATTGTTTTTGTCAAATAAATATAAAAATCAAATTAAAAAAGCTAAATGTATAAGGTACAAAGTAAAATTGTATTTTATTAATGTATTATTTTATGCTTTTATGAAGACCTTCTCTGGGATTTATTTTGCAAAACTTGTTTGCTAAAATAAGAATTATAAAAATTTTTGTAATAAAAATAATCTAAAGTGTAAAGATATTTATTGAAAAAGGGAGTTTTAAGAGCGCCTCTAACAGGTTTGGCAGTAAGTACCCACCCCAGGATAGAGGTGGCACACAACCTCCACCACCACACCGTAGATGATAGATGCACCCTTATTAAAATACTTCTGCCTGCTGGTGAAGGGGAATAGGGTTAGGTGCAAATGGAGGAGCAGCTTTTCAGGCGGGGCTGCAAACCCGTAGATACCAGCCAGGACCAGGGCGTCCTTGATGACGTGATCTACTGAGTCATACCCAGGGGGGACCTTCTTCCTGTCAAGTGAGAGCGGGCCTCATCAATTCCTAGAAGGACCCCGTCAAGATCCTCCACGCTGGCGCTCATCCCAAAGAAGAAAAGATACCCAAGGTAAACCATCAAGTGAAGCCTTTGCCCAGCAAAGGCTTCCATAAACTCACATAATTTATTAAACACTGCACTTATTTTTTTCTCATGTTTTGTTTTAGCAAAGGTGAAACCCATTGCCAGAGAGAGCCCCATCTTGTTGGCACTCCAGGCCAGCCCAAAGTCTGCCAGGGAGTCTTAGTCTTCTTTACAGCTATTCCATCTGCAACAGCTAATTTACCCACCACGCGCCCAAAGTTCTCCAACAGGCAAGATATGATGTGCTCCACTGGGAAGCAGAAGCAAGCAGCTGCATGTGCCCGGCCTATCTCTAGTATATTCTTGAATGAGAGCATTGCCAGGACGTCCCAAACAATCTCAATGGAGTTTACATAATAAACTCCACTGAGAACCACCAGGTCCTTGCAGAGCAGTTGGGAATCCTTGTAGGCAGTAACTGCCCACTCAGATGCCCCCTCAGAATGTGTCAGCCTGGCTAGCGCAACCCTTGTCATTGGGAAGGACCCTTGAATTCTGTCTTCAAGATCCTGCAAGACAAGGGGGTACAGAAACAGCTGCCTAGCCACATTATTGGTGTAGTTGGCGTAAAAGGTGGGGGGACAAAAGGGACCAGGATCTGGCGGAGTTCACTGTCAACATTTTCTAACAAAAAAAGGTAAGTATTTGGAAATTTGTATTAATTTATTTTTTAGGTTACCTTTGTGAGTTTCCTCCTTGCCTGCAGCTTTAGAAGACTTGGCCATTCTTGGCGCAAGGAGTTGAGTGGGAAATTAAGTATCTTCTTTCCTGGCACAATTTGCGGGTTTGAGGTGGGCATACATCTCAGGGTTGTCAATCTAGACAGACAGTGCAGAAAGATTGTACGCCTTAAACTGGAGGCCCTCAACCACCGTCTTCTGAATGTTTAGTAAGCGCTCAATTGTCTTCTCAGGGGTGTCTGGTATTTTAGTCATAAGGGCCTTTGCTGTCATGATTAAAAATTTGTTACCCCTTGAAACTTGGGCCCAAGGGCAAGATTTAAACCCGGAACCCAAATTCCTGGGGGCTGCTGGTCCCATGGACCAAGAGCCCGCCCATGTTTTTCCGAGATTGAGCCCCCGCGAGCTAAAGGCCCTGCTAAGTCCCAAAGTCAGAATACCAGTACAGGTTCAATTATGATGGTTCCTGAGGAGGAGTTTCTTGAATTTCTTAATGGAGGCAGAGAAGGGGCCCTGTGAACTTCATGAGCTTTAAGTCCTCTCAAGTAACCAATCAAACTCAACTGCCAAAGAGAAAACCGGGATTTGGGCCCATCCTGTGACCACAGCCCAAAATCAAGGAAATCAAGTGACCAATTTGGACGTTCTGACTAATGAGAGAACATCCAGCCAAGGTGCCATTTTGCCGCTCCTACACCCAGGCCTTCTGGCCACCCACCCGCATTTTCCCTAATATTTTGATGAAACCCTTATGGGAAATACTAAGTTTAGAGATGGGATGCTATATATGCCTATAGATTCTGCGTTCAAACCTTATTGCCATTTTTCAATAAAGATTATGTTATATTGGTTCACACAGCTATTCCCTTATTTTTTATTTGCTATCTACCAATTCAGTTCAAGATCTCCTGGCTCTCCTGCCCCACTTCCCACTGCCCGCAGTCTTCTGTCCTCCTGGTGTACCCTTTGGACCTGTCCATTTTACCAACTACCCTCTGAAATCTGAGTACAAGGACTACACCCCAGAAAAGATACTCAAACTCAATCCTTTGGCCTGCATACAATCTGCAGTTAGATACAACCAACAAGGCCTGTGGATATTTTCAACACCAGAGTTGTTCAGAGGGAAATTCAACTATCTCCTTGCTTATGACCTGCCCATGGAACCACCCGTGACCTCAAAACCTATGCCTGCTTCCTCACCCAACCTCCCATTTGACCATTCTGACAAGCTGTTTGAGATTGTGTACATCACCCTCACAGGGGTGATTGACACTATAATCCTGGCTTCTGGCCTGTGGTCCTGGATGGGAAAGTTTGTCTCCTACCTTTTTAAGTTAGCTCCCCTCTTGTGGTGGGCATTGTCTGCAAAAAACCCAGCCCAGGTCACCCCTGGAAACAACGGACCGGCTGCCCAAGACTGTATTCCTGACATTTGCAGACACCTTTTCTATTTTGTCTCCTTCAAGGACGGCAAACTTGACTCTTGCTTTGACCTTGTGATTAATTTCTTTGATTTCTGCAATTGCAGAGTCAAGGTCCTTCAAAAGCTTCTCCAATTCTGTCATTGATTTTTTACTAACATTTCCTTATATTTTTATAGATTTACCCCAATAAGATCTGTATTATTCTGATAATATTGCCTCTTTGTCTATCCCTGTTTGTTTTCACATTACTCCAATATCCCATTTTTACTAATTGTATATATGTTTTACGCTCAACTCAATGTGTTGTTTGCTTTGTTTTGGCATTGTCCCTTAATTGCCATATTATTTTTAGCACTTTGCAAAGCCCCTTGTGAAAATATTAACAACAATTTGGAGATCAACTAAATTTGAATTAGAAAACTATAGGTTAATTGTGTTTAGGTAAAGCTGTTACTGATCCAAATTCAAAACCTTAATGATAAACTTTAAGCCAATCAGGAGCCAAGTGATAAAGTGATTAATGTGACATAAAGGGTCATTCAAGAATTCTTTGGTGCATTTGCACTAATTAATATGATTGGCTGGTTGTTTTGCTATTGTATGTCATTGTTTCTGTGGCAAGTTATTGGTGAACTAGTGCATAATCAGTTACTGATTTAGCACTAGTCCACCAACAACTTGCCACAGCAGCAATGGCACACAATGGCAAAAGATCCAGCCAATCATATTAATTAGCGCACATACACCAAAGAATTCTTGAATGACCCTTTATGTCATGACAATCACATTATCACTTGGCTCCTGATGGGCTTAAAGTTTATCATTAAGGTTTTGAATTTATATCAATGACAACTTCATCTAAACACAATAAATTTATAATTTTCTAATTTAAGTTTAGCTGATTACAAAATTGTTGTTAATACTTTCACAAGGGGCTAGTTTGGGTGCTAAAAATAACTTTGTTCTGTATCTAGATACACGGCATATTAAATATATGATTTTATAAAAATAAGCTGAACATAAATAATAAAACCAACTATAAACAAAGAGAACCTGAACAATTGGAATTCAAAATAAAGATAACATAAATAGAAAAGGTTTGGCAACAGGGGGTTTATTAGGGCGGGAAAGATTAATCCCTAGTAGGCAGAATAACGCCAGAAGGAAGATGTAGAGGCAATGCTGGCCTGGGCGGTCTGGGATTGGGTAGGTTGGGTTTGCGGGTGAGGGGTGTTGGTGGTAGGGGTGGGGGCAGGAGGATTTGGTGTGATGGCCGCCATATACTGCTCATCATATTCCTTGTCTGTCATTGGCTTGATTAGCTGGTAGATGGCTGTGGCACAGGGTGGGAGGCGCTTATCCTTGTGTGATTGGTTGCCCATGTTCACATGGAAAACCATTTGCGCAAACAAGTCAGCTACCATTTGGCAACCAAAGAGAGACTTGTGGTTGAGGACACCAAGATAGAGGACATTGAATGCCTGGAGGCGGCGCTGCTGGACTGTTTCTCCAAATTGAAGAACACTACATTGGCCAGATGGATATCTGCATTACTAGTGGGGTATACTGAGGCCTGGTGCCCACATCCCTGGATGGCCTCAAGGGCAGTAGAGCTACCCTCCATCTGGTGTCTCAAAAAACCTGGTGCTTGGAATTTGAGCCATCCCAGGAGTCAAGTAATCCACAGAGGATGTGGCTGTACTTGTAGCCATTGGTGAAATCTGGTTTTTTCCAATAATAGAAAGAACCCTTGGCTGAAACATCCAGAAATGCACCAATAAAAGTCCCCTTATTGACCTTCTTCCTTCCTTTTTGAGTGGCAGCTCTTCCTTGCTTGCCAAAATCATCAAAAGCTATTGATAGCTTATAATAGGAGATAAACATGAAATTATCAGAAAACCCTGTCAGGAATTTGACTAGTGTCAAAACAGCAGGCTCAACCTGCCAGCAAGGTTCCAAGTAAGAAGGTTTGTGACCCACAATCCAACTATCTTGTCTCTTGGAGCCAGACTAGGAAGTCAACTCAAATTTCCAAATCCAACAGCATGAACAAATGATGATCCCTTATGGCAGATACCTTGCTTTGGCACTTGAATCATTACCAGGATCAGGCCACCCCCTTCACCATCCCACTTTGTGATCAATGCTATCATGTTCCTGTTATCTACAATTCACAATGACTATATAATACCTATCTCTCAATAAAGGATCTTATCTATTTTTTAAATATTTTCCCCCTTGTAACTTTGCTGAAACAGCACCGTTACAACACTAGGGTGGATTCAATGGTGGGATCATATGGGGAATCCTCTGCGCCATCCCATTGGTTGCTGGCAACATTGGTCAGCACACAAACTGATGCCACCTTCCCATACATCCAGAGCTGCACCATGCACTCAGACACCCAAATGCCATGATGCGCAAGTTGCTTCTGGACCTGGGTCAAGGAAAGCTTGGGGTCCTGCTGCAGGAGGTCAAGCATAATTGGGTATGCCTCAGTGATTTGGGACTTGGGAGCCTTCTTGAGCTTTTTGGCTATCCCAATCAGATTCCCCTTGTTCATTAGGTTGTTGAACTCCCGCATTATAGTGGCTTGGGTAAACTTCAATTGGTCAGCAATCTGTTCCCAGGACAGACCCTGCAGGTTCAGGGCCACAATTTCCTGGAGAATTTGGGCAGTAATTGTTCTGTGTTTGGGGCCCTGGGCCACAGGAGAGGAAGCTGAAACCTGATTGGCTATAGGGGAAAGGTTGGGTGATGGCAGCAATTTTTTCTGGATTGAGGTTGTCATTCTGATTGGTTGGCAGCTTGTGTGGGGGTGGTTACGGGAGCAGGGGCAGAGCTAGACACTACGTGACTACTGAACAAGTCAAAGCCATAGGGGTCAGGGGTCAGGTATAGGTTGGCTTCCTTGTTACCTGCCTCAAAGGCTTGGGTATAAAATGGTGCCTCCACACCCTGAGCCTTGCCTCAATTGAAGCTAGCATGGCTGCTGGTGCTGTCAAAAATGTTGTTTCTGTTAAAAACCATTGTAAAAAACCTAGGATAAAATCACTAAAGGTAGAAATATAGATTTCTATGGTATGACTTTTACTATTATCACCATTTCATATTTAGAAGGTTCTCAAAAATATTTCACACAAATTAGGATCCATAAAAATGAATAAAATACCACTGTTCCTAAATTAGATAGCTGTTGATTGGCTGTTAAACTGTTATACTTCTATTTTAGGCTGCTCATACTACACATCTTGTGTGAATTTTTTTGTTTTGTGCTTGTGGAATCTTGCTTCTAGATTGCTAAAATTTTGTTTCATTTTAGTCCTTCTGTTGGTGCCCCATATGAATCCTGATTGGATTATAATATACTCTGGAATAGCATCTATCCATCTCACTTGTTGCGTCAGTTACTTTTGTTTGTGGTTTGAAATATGCTGATTGATGTTTGATATAGTTTTGTATAATGGGCTAGTGAAATTTTGTTTTTTGTTTGACAGTTCATTTATTAACTGAATTTTTTTAAATTAATTGAAACTTGAATCTCACGCAACTTGGATTTGTTCAAATCTGAAATCATTTTGTTTAAATATGAGGTATTTTTGGTTGTTGCCATAGCTTTTAAAACTACTATACTGCCTTTCACCAGCAGGCAGGAGTATTTCAATCAGGGTTTATCCACTGTCTACGGTGGACAGTGGAGGTTGTGTGCCACCTCCATTGCTAGGTGGTTATATACTAAAGAACCCACTACAGGCGCCCTTAATAACAAAATCTCTTTCCTCAAAGTAAGCTACACTTTTAAATTTTAACTTTTTAATAGAATTAATTTTTCTAATTCTTATTTTAGCAAACAATTTTTGCAAAAAAATCTCCTGGAGAAGGTCTCTATAAAAGCATAATAATATGTGTTAATAAAATTTATTTCTAACTTGTACACTTTACATTTAATTTTTTTATATTTTCATTTTTATATTTTTTTGACAAGATTGATACAATTTGTCAAGTTTATACTTCTGGGAAGTATAATAAACAAAATAAAGGGGAATATTAAGAAGAGAATGATACTTTATTGGATATGAATATAGAATATTATAGTATCATGACAAGCCACATGTTGTCCATGTACATCATGGAGGTCATGGGGCTTATCTGAGTAGTGTTCCTCTTGAGACAAGAGGCTTAATCAAGTTGTGTTCCATTTAGGACCTAGATTGAGTGATCCCTGTCATAGATGGTTAACTGATAATGGTGCCACCAGTTTATTGACTGGGCAGTGAACCACTTGGTGAGCCGCTTGGTGATTTACTTGGGGTGTTAATTCCCCAAGAGGGAGTAATCAAAGATGTTGCGACATCTTCCCCTGGGGTGCTGGAAGGCAGAGCCTTGGGAATCTTCTTGAGAGTGTCTGGTATACGGGCTTGGTATGGATCCAGTTTGGCGTTGGGTACAGGGAGCCTTGAATTTTGTTGGGCTGCTCTTGCCTTACACAAACAGAGTTGGTCATGATGCATATGTTTCAGTTCAGTTTGAACTCCAATCCCTTTGATGAGGTAGGTGTTATTGGGTTTCCCTTCCATGACAATGCCTGGTCCGCATAACCCTGGGTCTAATTTTTGTTGGTTGTTATTGACAACCCAGATCTTGTCTCCAACTTGGAACCTTTCTTATTGCAATGGGATTGCTTCCTGCTGAACCCTTTGTTGTTCCATTACTTCTTGGTCCTTTCTGGCTTGTAGTACTTTTGGGTCATTACTGTCTGATATCTTCTTTGGAAGTGACAATTGTAGTCCTGTGGTTGTACTGATAAGTGAGGGTTTCTGACCATAGACAAGTTCATAAGGGCTTTTGCCCGTATGCCGGTTGACTCGTGTTCTGCAGATCATAAGGGCAATTGGTAGCATGTCAACCCAGGCTTTTGGATTGTTGGCAGACAAATTACTGAGCTCTTCTACTAGGGAGCTGTTTAGTCATTCTACGCGTCCATTTGCTTGTGGGTGATATGGGCTGGCTGTGATGTGTTTTATTCCATTTTTGGCAAGGTAGATGTTGGTGTCAATAGCTTTGAGTTCAGTGCCTCCATCTGTGATTAAGAGGTTGGGCTTTCCAAACTTTGCTATGATCTCCTTGCTGATGAATTGTCCCACGTCATTGCCTTTGTGCTCTTTTGTGGCCTGTGCTATGGGCCATCTGGTTGCATAGTTGATGGCTATAATGATGTACTTCTTGCCTTTGCTTTCACCAGGCATAGGTCCCACAGTATCCAACAACCATACCTTGAAGGGTTGTGTGATGGATACAGGTACTACTGATTTGGGTGGAGCTTTGGTTTAGGCTTACTTCTCACAGACCTTGCATTGTTCTAGTACCTCTCTGATATTGTCTAGCATGTTGGGCCACCAGTAGTGAGTCTTGAGATATTCATGCAAGTTTCTACTACAGGTGTGTCCCAAGTCTCTGTGATAACGGAGGATTGTGTCAATATTTTGTGTTGACGGGACATAGGGTACAGTGTCACCATTTGGAAGTATTTGGTGAAGGGTACCATATACGTTTTTGAACAGATGTTTGTTCTTGAGGACTTTCTTGTGGATGTCCATTGGTGTGCCAGGTGGGAATCCTTCCTGAAGATTCCCCGTGATTAGCATGGGCCAGTCAGGGTCGCCATCAGTGCAAAGGATGTGTTTATTGTATAGCCTTGATAGGGCGTCTGCAGTAAGCATTTCCCTGCCTGACTTTTATTCAATTTGCATGGGGTATATCTGTATGAGACTCATCCATTTGGCTTGTCTTCTTGACAGGTGTTGTTGTTTTTTGAAGAATATCAACAACTTGTGGTCGGTGAGTACTTTGAACGTCTGAGCTCCTTCCAGATAGCATTGCCATTTCATGAGGCAGTGTATGATGGCAACCAATTCCTTATTGTGTATGGGGTATCTTTATTTGCCATCTGATAGCTTCCTTGATTCATATGCCACGGGGAGGAAGTCATTTTGGGCTGTTTGGATACAGAGGACTCCTCCTATGGCATAATCAGAGGTGTCTGTTTCTAGCTCATAGATACCTTCATGGTTTGGGTATTGCAGGATGGGGGAGGTAACCATGCGCTCTTTCAGTTGGTGGAAATGTTGATCTTGTAAAGGTGTCCAAACAAATTTGGTTGTTTTCCCAGTGATGGCTGACAAGGGGGCTGTCAGGGCGCCCCAGTCAGGGATGAACCTGTGTACATAGGCTACCATTTCAAGGAAGGTGCGGAGTTTGCTCTTGTTCCTTGGGGCTGGCATCTCTGTTATAGCGCATATTTTTTCTGGATTTGGCTTGATACTGTCCTTGCTAATGATATGGCCAAGGAATGGAAGTTCAGTTGAGAAGAACTTGCATTTGGATGATTTGGCAATCAGTTAGTTTTCCTGCAGGGTACAGAGGACTGCGCGGACGTCTTCCCAGTGTTGTTGCAGGTTGGGACTATAAATGATGATGTTGTCCAGGTAGATGATTGCTCTTTTCCCAATGTGTTCCTTGAATGCTTCATTCATGAAGGTTACAAAGGTACTGGGAGCGTTTGTCATGCCAAAATTGAGGACAACACATTCAAAAGACCTGTATTTGGTTTGAAATGTGGTCTTTAGAATGTCTTCAGGTTTCAAGCAAATTTAGTGATATCCTGCTGTCAAATCAATTTTTGTAAAGATTTGGGACCCCCCCAGGGCATCAAAAAGGGAATCAATTAGGGGCAGGGGATACCTGTTCTTTATTATGACCTTGTTGAGGGCCCTGTAGTCAGTGACCAGGTGGAGGCCTCCATCTTTCTTTGCCACAAAGAAGACAGCAGCATCAAAAGGTGACTTTAAGAGCCTGATGAGGCCTTTTTTGAGTGCTTTGTCAAGGTAAGCTTTCAGGGCGTTGTCTTCTTGTGGTGTGAGGTAGTAGATTGGTCATGCTTTAGGCACTCTACCTTTTAGGTCAATCTTGTGTTGTATATCCCAATCAAAGGGAAACCTGTGCAGTGATTCTTGGAATACAGAGGGAAATTCATTGACTAGCTGGTCTCTAATTGGGTTCTGTTTGTGTTGAGTTTCTGTGTTTTTGAAGTGTATGACCTCATACGTACATGTGCTCTAATTGATTTTGCTGATATCAGTCTCTTTCTCTGTTTCCATGATCTTTACAAATATGTAGTCCCTCATGAGGGTGTCAAGATGTGTTGGGTACATGTGATGGTGCACTTCTCCTCTCTGGATAGTGATGGTGACACTGTCCCAGTTGATGTAAGGCTTTGTCTTCTGCATCCAATCTAATCCAAGTATGATATTGTATTTGGGGATTGATATGATGGGGCCGCTAATTGTTGTTTGCACATCTCCAATTTAAGCTTGGAAAGGCTTTGTCTTGTGGGTAACTGGTGTGCTGTGGTTATCCTCCATGATGACTTTCTTGATGCTACTTCAAATGATAGGTAACTTCATGAGGTCTGTGAAACTCTTGTTAATGAGTGATTGATTGGCTCCAGTGTCAAATAATGCTGTGCCCTGGTATCTGCAAGACAGAAAAGATAGGTAAGGAGTTTATTTCTGGTTTGGGCAGCAAACAGTAGAGGATTGCTGGAGAGAACCTGGATCATGGTGATTGAGTCCATGTCCTGTTCTTTGTACAAGTCTTGTGAAGAGGGAGAGGGCGGCTTGCCTAAGCACTCCCCTGAGCTTTTCCCTCCTTTTTGGTATCTTTGGTACTGGCCTGGTTGGCTTGTGCAGTGTGATTCCTGTTTCAATGATGGGTACTGTTGGCTCAGTTGTTTTGCTTATTGGGGTGAGTCTCTCTCTTTGCTGCAGGGTTTTCCTTGTGCTTGTTGGTGGCGTGTAGATTGTCAGACTTCTGAGCTGCTTGTTTTCCTTCTAGGAATACATCCTTGAGGTTCTTGCAGCAGGTCATGTCAAACTGACGTCTGATGTGTGTGGGAAGGCCACTGTAGAAGTCCAGATATGGCCCAGGTTCATCAAAGTTGATGGTGTTGGGTGCACAGTCATGTAGTCCTTCATATGCAGCAATGTATTCCTCAATAGTTCCTGTCATTTTGAAGGTTTGAAGCTTGGTCATGATCACCACATCTGAGTCCTTCATGGAGAACTTTTTGAGGAATGCAGCCTTGAACACTTCCCAATTTTCCTTTGGGTTAGGATGTTGGGCTAGCCATTTGGTAAAAAAACGTGAAGCAGTCCCTGTGATGCGGAGGGCAATTTTACTGACCCAGAGCTTTTGGGGGTACTCTGCTTGTTTAAACTTGCTCTTGGTGCTGTTGATCCAAAGAGAAGCGTTCTCACTGTGTAATCCTGTGAAGGCGCCAATCTCAGCAGTACATAAGCATTGAAACACAATATTGGGTGTCTCAGGTTGCCTAGGCGCTATTGTGGTTGGCGTGGTAGGGAACAGTCTGCGGGCTTTGAGAGTGTTGTACTGGTCAATGGGTACAAGGACGTTATTGTAGATGACAAGGCTTGGGGAAATGTCTTGTCCTACTTGTAATCTCTCCAGCTGTTGGGGAGTGAAATTGTTTGGGTTCTTTTCTTGGGAGGAATTTTTCCTTTGAGTTGGGTAGGTATGGATAACCTACCTGTGCTACCACTGTCAATTTTATACTTCTGGGAAGTATAATAAACAAAATAAAGGGGAAGATTAAGAAGAGAATGATACTTTATTGGATATGAATATAGAATATTATATATTATCATGACAAGCCATATGTTGTCCATGTACGTCATGGAGGTCATGGGGCTTATCTGAGTAGTGTTCCTCTTGAGACAAGAGGCTTAATCAAGTTGTGTTCTATTTAGGACCTGGATTGAGTGATACCTGTCATAGATGATTAACTGATAATGGTGCCACCAGTTTATTGACTGGGCGGTGAACCACTTGGTGAGCTGCTTGGTGATTTACTCAGGGTGTTAATTCCCTGAGAGGGAGTAATCAAAGATGTTGCAACAAAATATATACTCTTAATCCAGTATCAAGTGATTGTGATAGCCTAAAGAGGCTATAATAAAATAATTTAATATAAAATAAATAAATTACAAACCTTCATTCATGGTCCTGCTGAATGTGATTGTGGGCTTAGAAGCTTCTAAAAATAAAATGATTTTTAATAAAACTTAAATATTAAATTAGAGAATATAAAAAAGTCAGACACACTAAGCCTTTATTTGATTGGCTGTTGAGCAAGGCACATGGGGAGAAATGAATCAGTGTTGCCATAGAATTTGGCCATAGTCTCAGCTGGGAGGGTGTGGATCCCAGCCTGCAGCAAATCAAACAGGTCCTTGGTCCCAGTTGGGGTCCCTTGCTTGATGACTTGCTTGAGCCACCCAAAGACTTCCTTGATGGGATTTAGGAAGGGTAAATAGGCAGAGAGCAAGAGAAGGTGCAAATTTGCCATGGTCAATTTCTGGGGGCCCTTTGCAATGCTGGTGTCAGTTGATAGAAATTCAGCAAGAATATCTGCCACCTTGTGGAGACCAATGTTGTCCAGTACTATTACATTAGTGAAGCCCGGGCTTGTGTGCCTCAGGTGCTCCTGGACCAATTGGAGAAATGATAGGAAGGTCCAGCTATGATGAGATCCCAATATCATTTGGTACAGCTCAACCCCCTTTGGACCAAGGAGAGCCACCATAAAATAGGCTGTGGCGCGGACTGCAGCACGCCAAGCCATCCTGTCATTTGAGCCTTTGGGGACATAGCCATATGCATTGTGCATAAACAAGGCAAATGCCAATTTGTCAATATAGTAGAATTTCACTGTCCCTTTGTTTTTGAAGGCATTTTAGGCCCCAGCATATTTTTCTGGGTCTCAACATTGGTTGGGCTATTCAAATTGTACAGAGATACCCCGAGCTTTTTCCAGGAAAAGCGTATTCCCTTCACCAGATGGTAGTAAAAGGAAATTGAGGCCTCAACCCCAAAATTAGATTTTACCATAGACTGTATATTTTCCAGTTCAAGATGACAGTCCTGGGTTATCCACTGGTGGATTGCCCATTTGTGCTCCTTGGTGAGCATAATGAAAACTTGTAAGAATTTCTCCACGGCAAGGACTCAGCCAGTCTCAATAAAGGTGTTGAATTTCTTGGAGGTATACTTGTTATTCACTCCAATAAGGGCCGTGGCTGCCTTGTAGTCACCAGATTCCTGCATGAGCCAGAGAAAGATGTTGCGCTTTATATCAGGAATGCGCTTCTGAGCAGGCTTTGTGGGTTCAGACAAGCCAGGATCTTGATTGGTGAAAGGCTTACAAGGCATGGGTACCTTGGTGTAGAATGCAGCAACTTTCTTTAACACTAACTGCCCCTATGTGGTTCTATAGAACTTGAGCTTATTATTGTCTTCTTGGTTGTCATCACTGACATAAGGCTCATAAGTGGTGTCAAGAACAGGCTTCACCTTCTCCATCATGGCTGACAGGAACAACTTCTGGCAGTAAACAGTGTTGAAGACATATGAGGTAAGTTTAATCTCTTTGTTCCTGACTGTTTTGATTATGGTAACCTTAGTGGGCTTCTGGGTCAGCTTGGGGACCCAAGAGTTGATGCTCTGCATCCTAGCAGCTTGTGCTCCTTGAACCAGCTGTGTCAATGCAGCGTCACTATTGAACTCTCATCTTCCCTCTCTTCTTGAGTAGGCACTTGGGTTGCACTAACTCTTTTCTTTGACCCGTGGGGACAACCACAACTGCAGCGCACAACAGGTGCATTGTTACTCTGTTGTTGTGTACCTTTCATTTTAAAATTTAATAAAATACTAAATAAATTTCAATTGTGTTACTCCCTAATTTTAATTTTTGCTTTTATCTGAATATGGATATTTAATTAATGTTTTCCCCACCCAATATCCTTATTATAGATTTTTTTATTTCTTAATTAGTTGTTTTTAGTTTTACAGCGCCCATTTTAGAATACCCAAGATAATCTACACCCATTTTCCTAGATTTTACACCAAATTAAGTACACAACACATTATTTTAAAATTTATGCTTCAGATCTTGTGTCTTATTTTAGATACCTTGGTATCATTCTTGATTACAATCCATTGTAAACAACATTTGAGTGATCTTGTGTTTCAGTTTTGATTTTAGTTTTGACTCACTGTGCTTGAGTGTATTTTGTCACCAATTCTGTAAATTCACTGCCACCTTTGGCCTTGTATCAAACCATTTTTTCCTGCTGCACCTAAAAAATTGCAAAAAATAACAGCCAAGCCACTTAATTCTCTAGGAGATTTAGCCCATACTGTCAATGAGATATTTGTCCTGGCCTACCCTGCAGATCCACCAGCTCTGGTTGTTCCAGCCTGGGAAGAAACACTGATCAATTTGGATTATTTGTTGGTATGGTGTTGCCCTCTCTTAAAAACTATCAGGAACGCCCAATCAAACAACGCCACATCAATAACCAGAAAGTCAATTGAATCTGAACTGGTTGATGTGCCTTCCCGCCAATCAGGTAGAGCCACAGAAATTACCCTAAAACCCTCCAGCATCCCTGCCTCTGGCCAGCAAATTTTCTCTCTTGGCCAATCAGATGCGGTATCTGAGGTCATGTGATTCCCTTCTGGCAACTTGCCCCTTTTTACAATGCCAGGGGACTTTGAGTCCCCTGCTTGTCCATTTTCCAATAATATTAAAAGTTTGGTTACAGTTGCACTTTAATTTTAATTTAAAAATTGCTTGAGGCCCTTCTTGAGTCCTGCTATCTATATTAAAGAAAGTGTTAGTCTTTTTGCTAAACCTTACCTTGCACTACCCTGCTTCAAACCCAGTATTGCTTCTGTCACTTCTAGCAGAAGACTGGGTGTATAGTTGTTGCTTAATCCTGCTCCTGCTCTCAAAAACCAAGCTCAAAACTAAAGCTGTAGTTAATTCTAATATAATTTTCTACTCTTACTTTGGATTTTTCTTCATTAATTTTAATTTTGAACCTGTCTTTTGCTTCTCAACGTGCCAAGCTGTTCAAGATTGTCACCAAGCCTCTTGGGAAGTTTCTGGTTGCTCCTTGCTGGTCCCTGTCTGTGGTTACCCCATCATCCAATAATTCTATTGTTTCCAGGGACAAAAATACCATCCAAAATTTTAGAATTTTTTCTGTAATTGCAACTATGATCCTCCCTGCCATTAAATTTGTAGTGTTTTTCTTGGCTCCATTTTTGCTCCTCCTGTGATTGACATCACCAGACTTGTGGGCAAAAATCTCCTCATTGCTCAACTTGCAAGTGACAATCCTTCTAGCCTCCTGAATCTCCCTAGTGACCTCCTATTCTCTGGAGAGGCCATAGTCAAGAGTTTGACCTGCAACAATCTGGATTTGGATGATGTTGATTTTTTCCTGTCTGCTTCCGCAGGTGAGGAAACGTCAATAATCTCCATTCCCAGCCTGGAGAAGAGCAACTCAGTGCCCCTCCAGGACCGCGTGATGCTTCCTCCCACTCCCTCTTGTACGCCCTGGTTGCTCACGGGTTGATACTGATGGGATTGAACACCTACTTCCCACAGCTGTCCCTGGTGTTCTCTCTGTGGTCCCCCTTTCAAGTGGCCATTCCAGTCCTCCACTGGGTGGCGTCCTGGTGGTTTATTTCACCAGGATGAGAGCCAAACTTAGTTAGTTCAACCCCTCTCTCTCGAAGATTCACATAGTAAACATATGAGTCATTATTTTTCTTGCTATGCCTAGGCCCCAGATTGATTATTTTATAACTTAATCACATTATTCATATTCAAATTATTAAGAAAGCTCAAAATACAATCAATCCCAAAACTTTAATTGATCTTGGGATTAGATTTTTTTAAATAAGTAATCCATTTTAGAATTGAAAATTGCAACTTATAGTATCACTGAAAATATCTTAAGTGCTACTACAAACTACAACCCAAAAAAATTTATGATGAGTTGCATGGGAGAGTAATAGCATCCCTAAAACTATAAATACTATTGCCCTATCTTTGGCTCATCATAAATATTATTAGTTTGTTTCATAAAAAAATGTTGTTGTTTTTGAAAGACTGATCACTCTATTTAAAATACACCCCCTAGTAATTTGCTCTACTTCATGAACTTGCCCCAATACACCACTAGTATCTTCTGATATTTTTGTTTCTCTGGTATCATCACATGATTTCAAATGATAAGTTATCTCAGAATATTTTGATAAACTTTCAAATGTTAGAGGTGAAGTATATAGCTTCCCATCTTTCATCAAATATTAAAGATTAATGTGCAGATTTTTAACTTCAA
Organism: Entomophthora muscae; assembly: GCA_014839935.2. Lineage (NCBI taxonomy): Eukaryota > Fungi > Entomophthoromycota > Entomophthoromycetes > Entomophthorales > Entomophthoraceae > Entomophthora > Entomophthora muscae. The sequence continues at coordinate 444,064 of QTSX02007135.1, read as the reverse complement.
GCTCTCTTTTTATAGGCCTAAATTTTCTTTAATAAATATAAAGGAATGCCTTTTGAGAAATATTTGAGCCTGATAGCACTGATTTATATATTTCTTTTATTTTTTCTTCTTGCTCAAAAATATTTTTAAAATCATTAATAATTTTAATATAAAGCTCACTTTCTTTTCCCTTTAATGTTTTTGATATTATACCAAAGTGACCATCAACAATGCTTTTTCCATGAAATTCAACAAAACAATTATATTTTATAGAACCCTTAATATATTTAGGTGCCTCTTTAAATAAGTAATATAAAAATTCATATGATCAAAAATGATTTCCATTATCAGTCCACACTTTTATATTTTTTATTTTTTAAAATCTATCTAGTTTAAGAAGACTTATTAGACATTCACCTGAAAATAAAGAATCATGTGATCATATTTGAGACAAAAAATCATGATATTCATATTTATTTTTATTGTTTTCTTTGAAAACTAATGCAAACCCTAATAATGAGTTAGTTTTTTTTGAATAAAAACAATTATTAGTCTCAAATGGACCACTTCCAACCTTTAAGCTTTCTTTATAATCTATAACTACAACACAAGAATCATCATCTAATTTGTTAATATCTTTTTTATACTCCCTATTTTGATGAACATAAAAGTCTTGGTGCTGCTTAATAGTCTTTAAGTCATTGTCTTTAGATTCTGGTAATGGTAAGTTTTTACTCTCACATTATTCCTTCTTTTTTTCTAGTGAATTTTTTAAATTAAAAATATTGCATATATCAGTTTGTTTTTTACTTTTTTATATTTTTAGGGATTAATTTATAGTAAGTAGAAATTGAAACTGAAATTTCATTTTTTATTTTCATATTTTCATATTTTCATATATTTCTTTTTTTGTTTTAAAGAGAGAGTATTTATTGCAGTTGAGTATTCACTCATTTCTTTTTCAATATCTTTATAAAATTTTCAGGCACTTTTTTTTGTAATCTGGCTTGTTTCAAAAGAATTTTCCAGCTTTTTTTAATTTTTTTTAATGAATAGCTCTTATTTTTTTGGCTTTTTTGTTTAAGCTTACATTTTTTTCTTGAGTATTCAAACTCACTTTTGGTTATATTAAGCCCTATATCATTAAGCTCTTTTAAAGAGTAACTGGAAGTAACCAGAGATTGCAAGGCTGGGAGATGCTTTTGGGGAGAAAATTTCAGGAGATCCTTTAAGTTTTCAATAAACTCATTGCTTTTTGATTTTGAATAGTTGGAAGGAGCTGAGATCTCCCAAATTCAGTTTGAGTAGGGAAGTGCTTGATGAAAGTATCAATATCATCACCAGCAATAAAGAGGAATGCCTTTTTTAACATTGCAATTCTTTCTCTTTTTGTTGAAGCTCCCAAAGAAAAAAAGGGTAGCATGGCAGAAGTAAATTTAACTGAAGACATGGTAGTGTTTTGAATATGTAATTAGGTCAGATCTCTTAATTGTGCCTTAATTATGGAGTAGTTCTGATCAGAATGTGGCCTTTGAATGGGGTCTTTTGGATTAGAAGCTTTGTGGTGCTTTAGTTCTTATAGACTAAGTTAAATGGCACCATTCTGAAAGAAATGGTGTGATAGCTTTTACTATAGTTTGAACTTGAATTTATGTTTGTATAATTAATTAAATACACAGTTTTTATGCACAAGTAATTCATGTGAAGCAGCTAAGAAATATTATTACATCATATGCTCTTTGTAATCAATGCAAATCAATTAAAATGATGTATTAACTTAATTTTAACTCTTCTGCATATTTTTAAAATGATAAAACATGAAAGAATTATATTTAAAAATGCTTAATTTGAGGTTCAAAGCTCACTTTAACCTCAAAAAAATCTAAACATCAAATAAATTAACAACCTAACTTCAAACTACCATAAAATCCTAAATAATTGAGCTTTTTAAACAAACTAAAATCCAAAAATAAAGCTCTCAATCTTATGATTAATATATTTAAATAAAAAAGTATATATTAATTAATAAAAAATCATTATTTTAGCTTAAAGCAATCTATTTTATTTCATTATCAAAATAATATAATAAAATATGACATATGCTCTTTTAAATTGCTTTCAATTTAATATTAATATAGTATACATACTAATATTTTAATACCAATAGAAATATAAGATTCTTAGCTTTATTTTGCTAGCTCACAGTGTGAAAAAATACTAAATATTTCTTGAGTTATTACTGTTTTAAATAAAAAACATTTTTAATTTGATTTTTTTCAAAATTGAACTGTGTTATGCTGCAACTTGAGCAGCATGTGTATTAGAAAATGGCCTAAATCCTAAAATAATGACCCATATGTACACCAAAAGTCAACTCACACCATTTTGTTTGTGAATCAATTTATTTTGGATAGTATTTTGAATAGTCTTGCTTGGAGTGTGAGCAATTCTTTTCTGTGTTGACCCACTTTGCCCATTAATGCCAAAAATCCCTGTTAACAGAGTGTATATTTTACACAGATAGTTGTAATTTGCTTAAATCTGAAATCATTTTGTTTAAATCTGAGGCATTTTCAGTTGTTGCCATAGCTTTAAAACTACTGTATTCTTTGATATTCACATCAATATGCACTATTATGTCATCAGGTAGATTAAGAGTATTACTGTGATGAACACATTAGGAGCTATTTTTTAGGCATGAGATGATGTTTTTTGAATAAAGCTTAATTTATCTATTAATGATGATTAGTGCTATTTGTTTGTTTCCTGACTATGATAAAATATGTTTGCTCTTTATGCATTATATTAATAATAGGAGGGACACCTATTAGTGATATACAAAGTTAAATATGTTCCATGGGATAGATATGCTGCATAGTATTAAAATCTTAAGACCAGCTGTGTTACAGTAGAAAACCAAATGGTGGGAATAACAAGGCCTTGTAAAACTCAAGCCCAGCACCAAAATGCTGCTAAACCCTTAAAAATGTTAGATTCTTTAAATTTTATCATAGAAAAAAATGGGTTAAAGCTGGAGTTGCTCAGATACCCCTCAAAATTCTGGATCTTCTCCCTCTCTTGCCAGCTAACTGCAATAAACTATTTACACATTATTCATTGCCAAAAGAGTATGGTGCTTGACCTGCTGATTGCCAAAATTTTCTAAATTATGACATCATTGACCCAAATTATATCATCAAACCTTCCACTGAGGAAAATATTTGCTTTAGTCAATCAGAAGTTACAAGCCCTCTATTCTGTCCCTCCCAAATTCCCTTAAAACTCTTCCAATTCCCACACTAGAAACGTGTTTATAGATAGCTTAATATCCCTGCTGAAAACACAATAAATAAGTTCAATCTCTATGTTGGAATACCTGGGACTTCTAGCTCCTGTTGTTGATGCTGGATCTTTGGTTTTATTTTGCCTTTCAGATGAGTCCTTTGCTGTACCTTGGCCAGCCTTATATACAGCCTGCCTTCATCCTCAATCTCTGATTTTACGCTTCAAATGCTCTTCTCAATTTCTGTCTTGGTTGCCGCTCTCTGCTATACATCTAAAGGCTCAAAATTAGTGAGCCCCTCCACTCAATTTGGTTTAGTGCTGCTTAAACAGCTGACAATTTTTTTAATTTATTCTCATTGTTTTCCCTGAATACCGCTGCTTGCCATTTAACTCTTAAAGACTGGTCCTATAATACAGTTGGTTGCACAACCACAACAGTTGGAGTTTCTCTTCTCATGTCTTATGGGTAGTTTTAAGGGGGAAATTTACTGTTACCTTGTAAGCATGGGATTCATACACACATTACTGGGGTGCTTATTAAGTGAACACGGTTACTCTGCAATTAAAGTCCAGGCTTGTCAGGATTGATAATTCTTTTCCCCTAGGAACCCAGGCCCAGGAGTGGGATTCAAACCCTGACCCTGATCCCCTGCAGGCTGCGGGCCCTATGGACCAGGGGGCTGCCTGCCCGCATTTTCATTGATACTGAGCCTCCGCAAGCTGAAGCCCCTGCTAAGTCCCAAAGTCAGAATACCAGCACAAGTTGGGCTATGGTGGTACCCAAGGAGGAGCTTCTTGAATTGCTTAATAGAGGCAGAGAAAGTTCCTCTGTGAACTTCATGAACTTGAAGACCTCTTGAGTAACCAATCAGATTCAATCACCAAAGGAAAACATGGACTTTAGGCCCATCCTGTGACCACAGCCCAAAATCAAGAAAATCAAGTGATCAATTTGGATGTTCCAACCAATGAGAGAACACCCAGCCAAAGTGCCATTTCACTGCTCCTGAACCCGGGCCTCCTGGCCACCCGCCCATATTTATCCCAATATTTTGAAGAAACCCTTATGGAAAATACTAAGTTTGGAGGCAGGATGCTAATGTGCCTGTAGATGCCGCGCTCAAACCTTATTGCCATTTTTGAATAATTTTATGTTATTTTGGCTTAACCAGCTACAACCTTATTTTGTATTTGCCATCTATCAATTCAGTACAAGATCTCACAGACCTCCTTCCCCTCTGCCCGCAGATTTCTGTCCTCTAGGTGTTCCCTTTGGCCCAGTCCACTTCACAGATTATCCTTTGAAGCTTGAATATAAAGACTACACCCCAGAGAAAATACTTGAACTAGATCCTTTGGCCCACATACAATCTGCAGTTAGATACAACTTTCAAGGCCCGTAAATATTCTCAACATCCAAATTGTTTAGAGGAAAATTAACTACCTTCCTGCTTATGACCTCTGCATGAAACTGCCTGTGACCTTCAAGCCTATGCCTGTCACAGTAAGTTCCATAATGCCAGGGATTATTCAGTCAATTAGGAAAGCTCAGAAAGCCAGAAACCCTTTAACAAAGCTGACTGATTTAACAGGCTTGAATCAAACGGTTGATTACAAATAGGTTACAGCTGCTCCAGTTTTCCAGTTGAATCTGATCCCCCTGTAAGCTGACATTGATAAATTGACGTAATTTGATGGTCACCTGATACAATCTTATTTATCAGCATGGTCATCAGAAGTTGATCACTCAAAGTTTCTTTGAAAACTGAACCAGATACTTACTTGACAATGTGGAAGGAATAGGAGCCCAAGATCCAGTTGGTATTGCTTAGTCAATTTTTGATATATATTGAATAATTTTCACTGTTTCAACTCTAAGAGTTGAGTCCTCCCAAAAATTTACTCAATAAAGATCATATCTCCCTTGGTCTAACTTACATTTTAAAAATGCATCCTGCTGTTGGGTTGTTGCGCTACATTCCCTACAATCTGATTCTAAGCCAGAGCATTACTGGAAGATGGGGCCCTGCAGTTGGAACTTTGTTGTTGGCACCTCCCAATGTTAATTCAATGCCTGCCAATCTTGGAGTGGTCCCCCCTGTCTTTGAAACTGAAAATTGTGTGGCATCTCAATGTCCTGAATTTTATTCTGAAGATTCTCTGATGCTTTCACAGGCTATTTATTTTTCGCTACTTTGGTTAGGGTTAATTATTTCACTTAATCCTAGTATCTCAATTCAAAATCTCACAAAATAATATCTGAAGCTGTGCTGGTGGTTAATCATTAATTCTATGTGGATTTGGGTAGTAATTCCCCACCATTTAGAAATGGCTTCATACTATCCCACAATTTCTGTCACATTACTCAACTCTTCTACGTCTGAATTTTTGGAAGCAGTTTGTCATGGATTTGTGTTTCTTTTCTCCTGTTCTGTCGAGATACATGTGCTTACCATTTTTATTTGTATCATTTCTTTTCTGAGTTTTCAGTTTGGACTTTTCTTTAATTTTTGGTTTCCATTTCCGGTTGCAGTTGTTGAGACCAGATCTTCTGTTTTCTATTTCCGCAGTGCCATGTCATTTTGGCGTCTGGATTAATTTCCTGCTCCACCTACTAATGAAATTTTGCGTGAAGTTTTGTTGGCTTTATCATTCTATTCTGGTTCAAGCCTTAGTCACAAATCCAAAGTTTACCATGTGATGATGAAGGTTTCTGAGGATGCTCACAAATGGTTGTTGTCTGCAGTGGAGCGTAATCCACGTGTTTTGACAGAAAGTGCATCTTTGTACCCTTTTTTTAAAAAAATGTGTGTATCTATTGAGGAGCTCAAATTATATTGTAAGTTGTATGCCTTTCAGCAGAGTACTACTTCACTTTTGATATTACTTCCTCAGTTTCTTGCCTACTGCCGTACAATTGATGTTCCCAAGGTGAATGAACCCTCAGCATTGTGGTTAGCAGTTTATCAGACTGCCCAGAATCTGGAAGTTTGGGATTCCCCATTAACCACAACTGAGGCCCTGGTAAGCCAAATTCTTTCTTTGGTCTCAAATCTGTCAACTTCCAAGCAAGGTTCAATGGAGATTAAAGCCACACCTGCTGCACGCTCCTGGTTTTCTGGGACTCATTCCGCAGTGGTGTCCTCCAGCCAGAGTCAGGATTGTTCTCCTTGTGTTTCTTCTCAGTTGCAATTGGCAATTTTGAACAAACCTGACAAGGCAAATGAAGCGCCAGTAGTGGCCATCCCTGAGAGTTCATTAGCTATGCTTCAGCACGTTGTACCCACAAATTCTTCAACAGTTGAGGCCAAAGAGTTGCCCCTTGTTCCCATCAATTGTGATCATCCTGTCCTTCCTGTTGCTGTCTAATAAATAATCAAGCAATATTTTCAGGAACACCCTGCTTCTTTAGCTGCTGTCTGTACCACCAAAGAGAAGCAGAATCCTGCTGAAATTGCAAAATTTGCTGCAAATAAATCTACTTCTGGTTACTTCTTGTTTTATGGTAGCATTGACACCAGTCAAACCATCTATTGGCAAGCCATTCTGTTAGATACAGGTTCTTTAAAGAACTTCATGATTGTTGAGACTACAGACTTGCTGCAACTCAATTATCACCCTGGAATGCTTGTTAGGGGTGGAAACTGTAAAACATTTCCCTCTTTACGGCTTAAGAAGCCAGTGACATTTGTAGTTGCAGGTTATTATTTTACTACAAGTTTCTCCATTTTCTCTACCCTTATGCATCCTATTATCTTGGGGGCGGTCTGGTTGCACTACCATAATGTATTGACCCTGCTAAAAGAAAATGAGTTGCAATTGGACCACTCTTCAGGCATATCCCTCTGTACACTGTTGCGGAATATGTCCAAATTAGAGCATTCTTCTCAGAAAATCCAGTCTGTCCCTGCTCCTGTTAGTTCAGATTTACCCGCCTGCCTTCAACCCTGGTCTGCAGCATTTGACGCCACTAGGGGTGATGCCCTTCCTAAGTATACCCAGTTCAATTTTGACTTTAAAGTTACTGTTGATCTAATTTGTATTGTGTCTCCTATTTATCCTTTGACCTTGAAGGAAGACGCCTGTTTAGAAGAGTGGACTCAAGATATGTTGACAAGAGGATACATGTTTAAGAAGGCTTTGTTAATCTGCTCTCCACTTCTGTTTATTCAAAAATCTGATGGCTCTCTTTGACCTTGTGTTGACTACAGGAATTTTAATAACATTACTATTCCTGACCCCTACCCTTTACCCCTTGAGGCACAAATTTCTCAGTGCGTCAAGAAGGCAAAGGTATTTTCAAAGCTTGATCTGTTGAATGCTTTCAACCAGATTAGGATTGTAGATGGTATGGAATAGTTGACGGCATTCATGACTAAGAAAGGTATCTTCCAGTTCCGCGGAATGCCTTTTGGATTGAAGAATGCTCTGGCTTGCTTTCAGCGGTTAATTAATTCAGTCTTGGGGGACCTCCTGGGTGTATGTGCCATTGTGTATATGGACAACATCTAGGTTTTCTCTCCAGATGAGGAGTCACATAAGGCCCACCTGTCAGAAGTTGTAGAGAGCATCCTCCAGGCCAATTTTATCATCAAACAGAGTAATTATGAATTTTTTAAGCGTAAGGTTACCTTCTTGGGTAATATTATCTTTGAAGATGGTCACACTATTGCTCCTGACAAAGAAGCAGCGTTTTGAGAGTATGCTACTCCTGTAACAGTATCCCAACTCTGAAGCTTCTTGGGAACTTGTACGTTTTTGAAGAAATTTACACCACACTTGTCTGAAGTGGCTGCCCCTTATATTTGGCTAGTGGAAAGACAACTTTGGCCTGGACACCTGAGTGTGCAAACACGTTCACAGCAGTCAAGGCTCTTTTGTTGTCTTCACCTGTGTTGAGACATGTAGATCCTGAGCTCCCTTTTGTGGTTTTCACAGATGCCTCCAAATATGCTGTGGCTGGTGTGTTGTTACAAACTGCTGGTAATGGTGTTGATAGACCTGTAGAGCATTTCTCCCAAACAATGGAAGCTCAGGAACACAACTACATGATTACCAATAAGGAATTGTTGGCAGTTGTAGAATCCTTGAAACATTGGCACCACCATCTCATGTTAGTGCGTCATTTGTTTGTTGTAAGAACTAACCATAAAGCTCTTCTGTATTATTGCCAACCAAGGGTTTTGTCAGGTTGCCTGTCAGGGACCCACTTCACTAGAATAAGGTCTCTGTACTTCATCCAGTATTACATATTGATTTCAGGCAAGGTGGCCATTTTTATCAAACCAGCAGTAGCACTCACATTCTTCAAAGCAGGAACCACAACTAAGAGGACCAAGTCAGTGTTATAAGAGATCAAGAAGAGAGTCATACATGGTAGCAAAGCTAATACACCCCAGCCACCACCAATATTAGTAGTAAGAATTCTAGGCACTAGCTAGGTTTCCTATATCAAACTATTTTAGCAAGCAGTAAATCTGGGAATTGGGAACAGGATAAAGTTTTTATTAAACAAACAAGAATCAAGGGAGGGCATTATTCACTTAAATAATCATAAGGACTAACATCAGGAGATCTCAATCAAATCTATTACGTATCAGGAGCAAAGAGTTGAGCTCAGTTGATCACAAGTGTGAAACATTGCAGTTGGGTTTTGGTAATGACTAATATAGAGTTTCACAATACCCTGGAGGTGAAACAATCACCAGGGAAATAGTGAGATGTCCTTAGGAAATCCTAAACCATAATTGTGAACAATTTAAAAATCCCTTGAAGATAAGTAATGATGTCAGGAATTGGTTCATGACATTGCCAATCCAGATGGCATGGTGATCTGACAAGATACAAGAATTGCTATGAGTTCATTAAGGATGCTGATAATCACTTGGCATATGCGCTGAGCAGAAGCCCTTCCCATCTCCCAGATGCTGATATAGACGCTGAGTTTAACATGCACACTGTGATTCCAGATGAGGCTGTGGTTCCTTTTGTATTACCACCAACTGCTTTGCTGGCCACTATGTCCTTAACCAAGGGCGCAGACTTAGACTTATATTCCAAAGTTAAGTTTCTGCAGCCTCTGTCCAAAAGTTATGATAGGCTATTGGAACTAGCATGTGCAAACCTGGTTGGCCAGCCACAGGGCTATCACAAGGTAGGTCCAGCTCTATATCATCAAGGTTGCTTGTGGGTCCCAGAAGGAATCATTTGGGACAAAATTATGGAGGCCCTCCATACCTTCCAACTGCAGGCTACCCAGGGAAAAACAAAACAGTGGAACTGATCCACCTCCAATTTTCTTGAAAATGTTTGACAGTGCAGGTAGCAGCTTTTGTTTGAGACTTCCTGTTATGTGTTTGGTCCAAGGCAAGCTGGAAAAAGACTACAGAATTACTGGTTCCATTGCAGCCTGCTGCAGGACCTTGGATGTCTGTGTTGGTAGATTTTATTGGTGAACTTCCCAATTCTGATAGGTTTAATGAAATCATAGTGGTAGTAGATTGTTTCATAAAAATGGCACACTTTGTACCTTGCTCAACCACAATTACTTCAGTGGAAACATCTAGGTTGTTTGTGAATAGGATCTTCTCCCTACATGGTATCCCAATGGAGATCATGAGCAATTGTGGACCCCAATTTATTGCTCAGTTTTGGGAATCTTTTACTGGAATTCTTGGTATCAAATTGTGCCGTTCCACAGCTTTACACCCCCAATACAATGGATAAACAGAGAGGATAAAGCAAAGTTTGAAGGTTTACCTACGTTGCTACACCAATGCATGACAAGATGACTGGTGTGCTAATTTACCCATGGCAGATTTCACATATAATAATGCCCTGTACACATCAACTCAAGTTTTGCCATTCTATGCCAATGTGGGCTACAATCCCTCATCCAACATGGGTCCTCATTTGATTAGCAACGTGGAAGCTGCAACCAATCAGGCTGCTGCATTGAAGCAGGTTCATCAGGAGCTCCAGGTTACTCTTGCCGCCGCCATGACAACTTACAAGGAATATGCAGATTGCAAGCGCCAGGAAGGTCCAACCTACAGGCCAGGTGATCTAGTCATGGTTGATGCTTGCAATATGAAACTGAAGGTCCCTTGTTGCAAATTAGGGCCCAAGCAAGTTGGTCCCTTCAAAGTTGAATGTCAGATTGGTCCCTCCACATATCGACTAGATTTACCCCCAGCTTTTAAGATTTTCCACACCTTCCACAAATGCTTACTTACTCCTTTTAAGGGTACTGAGATTCCTTCTTCTCAACCCATTCTGGTGGAAAGAGAACTTGTGTATGAGTTGAATTGTGTTTTGGCTTCTCATAAGAATTGACGTTGTCTAAAGTATTTGGTGTCAAGGAAGGGTTATCCTGATTCTGAAAACTCATGGGTTCCCCACTATGATTGCTCCAATTCTCCAGCTCTTATCCAAGAGAACTATAATTGCCATCCAACCACCATTGGTCACCCCAAGCTTACCTTGGCTGCAATAAAACTTCCCCCTACCCACAAAAAAAATCCCTTATCCCATCTTCTGGATGGTGGTATTGTGCCTTGGGCTAAAGCGGAGGGTAATGTCACAGTAAGTTCCATAATGCCAGGGAATATTCAGCCAAGTAGGAAAGCTTGGAAAGCTGGGAAACCTTTAACAAAGCTGACTGATTTAACAGACTTGAATCAAATGGTTGATTGCAAATAGGTTACAGCTGCTCTGGTTTGCCAGTCAAATCTGATTCCCCCCTGTAATTTGATGTTGATAAATCAACGTAATTTAAGGGTCACCAGATATGAACTTATTTATCAGCATGGTTGTCAGAAATTGGTCACCCAAGGGTTCTTTGCAACCTGGACCAGATACTCACTTAACAATGTGGAAGGAATAGGAGCCCAGGATCCAGGTGGTATTGCTTAGTCAATTTTTGATATATATTGAATAATTCTCACTGTTTCAACTCTAAGAGTTGAGTCCTCCCAAAAATTTACTCAATAAAGATCATATCTCCTTTGGTCTAATTTACATTTTAAAAATGCATCCTGTGGTTGGGTTGTTACAATATATTCTGTACAATCTAATTCTCAACAGAATCATTTCTGGAAGATGGGGTCCTGCAGTTGGAACTTTGTTGTTGGTGCCGCCCAATGTTAATTTTGCGCCAACCAATTTTGTAGCTCCTCCCCCATTCTTGAAACTGAAAATTGTGTCACTTCTCAATGCCCAGAATTTTATTCTGAAGATTCTCTGATACTTTCACAGGCTATTTATCTTGGGCTACTTTGGTTAGGATTAATTATTTCACTTAATCCTAGTATCTCAATTTGAAATCTCATAAAATAATATCTGAAGTCACGCTGGTGGTTAATCATTAATTCTATGTGGATTTGGGTGGTAATTCCCCATCATTTAGAAACAGCTTCATACTATCCCGCAATTTCCGTCACAGTGGTGAGTGATCCTACCGTCCATGTACTGTTTTGTGGTAAAGCTACACAGTATATATTCTATTTCACTTCTACCAATAAAATTTAAGTTATATTCACATTTTTGTCTTTGTGTCTCCATGTACTTTGGCGCCTCTCTAGCCATCTCTAGCAGATATTATTTATTCAGGGCCACAAGGTAACCACATAGCCTTTCCTGCCATTCTAACCAAGACTTAGTATGAATCCAATCCCAAGGTTAGGATTCCCTGTTGTGTATCTGTGCCACGCCTCAGGTCACAAGAGCAAATATTCACCATCTTGAAAGACTACTTCCAAGTGGGTGGGTGCCTGACAAGAAGAGTTTGCATTTTTACAAGCCCAGTATAATGGTTTTGTGCTGGAACTTAGTCACTTGAAGAATGTCACCCCAACCCATTCAGATCCTGGCTTTGATCCAGAACACACCTTGGTGGCCTCTGAAGAGCAATTGTAACAAGATTACAGCTGGGAACCTGCTATAATACCAAGATTTATAATACAAAGTCCAATTTGTAACACTTTTATTGATAGTATTTTTATCAACAAAATGATTTCTATATAGTTTAGAGTACCTAGATAATCTTTCAGATAATTCTAACCATAAAAAATTAAATATGATAATTGGGCTGCTATAGATGCTGAGATATATAATGAAGTGATATATTTGCTCCCACAACATGATCAAAGGATGCAGCTACACGTAATCCAGTCAAATTCACACTCAGAACAAATACAAAACTAAAAAACATATCTATGTGAGTACTACACCAATCTTAATGCTCAACAGCTTATTTCAAAGCAAAAGATCAGCTTTATATTATGATGTGTTTAGAAAACTAAACACAGAACTATTTATACTATTCAGTTTGAATTTCTGAGTGTAATGATTTTTCCACTGAACTGATTATACTTGAGTACTTGGAGCTTGAAGAAGACAACAGTTCAGGAGGGGAAATAAAATGGTCTGTGCCAAGATGACATCTATTGATAAAAGTGAGTTATCTTATATTGTGGGGAAAGCTAGTGGGTCACAAAAGAGGTTTATGTGATTTTGATCTGGATAAGGGTCACTGTTAAGATCTTTGCCATAATTGGCAGTTCTCCTTACAAGTAAGAATTATATCTCTCCATTTTTAGGGGGCCAAAAATGAGGTCATCAAGTTAGATCTGAAATTGGGTGGCTCAATAAGCACCCCTGGGTATTGTGAGATGTGTTAGCAGCTGAAGTATGCATTCTGGTTACAGAATTTTTCTAATGCAAATGATGATCTAAACCAATTTAAGCAGCAGTGTCTTTTAAAGTTTGATTCAGATGCAGCCTTATCAGAGGGAATGCTTCCTGAACTGATTAGCTTCAGCTGCTGGGGTTGGTTTGGATTTATTTTGAGATTGGAACTTTCCCTAATCCTGTTTGAGCTTATTTCTCTGCAGACAGCTTTAACTAGCCTTAAGATTGTCGAGAACCATTTTGGTATTTAGCATGGTGTTGGGATTCTAGCTCCCTTAAGTTTGGCTGATTGTGGCATTTTTCTTATTTGAAGAGTCAAGAATGTATCTCTGACCTCAATGTGATTGATCTGTATCTATCCCCTAAGGCTAGCATTTGATATTCTGTTATAGAATGCTCTGGTACGTTCTTTGTAGGGCTGCGTCGGACTTCGGACGGGTAGCTTCTTTTTAGAAAAGAAGCCACCCGTCCGAAATCGTTTCATAAAAGATAACATCCAGAAATTATATTTCCAGATTTTTTTTGAAATAAAATTTTTTTAACTTTTTATTTTAAAAATTTAAAATTATAAATTTGAAAATTTAATTTTTTTAAAAATTATTTTTTATCTTAATTATTTTTTTTCTGGCCCGTCTGGAAAACAGAAGGCCATCTGGGGCCTTATTTTTTTAATGAAATTTCGGATTCCCCCAACGTAGGGGAATCCGAAAGAAGTAGGTGGGGAAGGGCAAACGGGGCGATTACGGCAAATACCGTAATCGTCCTTTTTGTTGCCGACGCAGCCCTAGTTCTTTGAGACTTATACATCAACGTGTACATAGTATGTTATGATTTTGCTGTCATCCTATTGGCGGCTTCGTGCGCTTAAATCAATCAATCTTGGTAAATGAAACATTTGGTGATATAAAATGATTGTATAAAATTGTTTTTTTAAATGGCGCTAAATGTATTTATTCCTTTTGGGATCCTTGGAAAGTAGACCGATGCTATGGGTTTTGGTCAAATGGCTTCTGTTTTATCTAGCTGGAAGGTCAGCTTGTTGATTAAAAATATACGTGCATATGTTTTTGGATGATATACTGGTTTAAGGGCAACTATCTAGGTAAGTGGTGGTAGGGTTGAGCAGGGGGTGTATTGAATACGTGTGCTTAAGGTAGTCGTTAAGTTTTGGTAAGCGTATGCATGGGTGAAGAGTTGGGAAAGTTTAGTTTTCTGGTTCTGTGTAAAGAGATGGGGTTAAAGTTGTTTCATGTGGGTTGTTGATAGCGTATCGTTCCTTGTTTGATATTCGAGCAGTTGTTGCGGCGTAAGAAGAGAATCTAGATAAATTGGGTGTTTATTTAAATTGTATTTGGCGATGTTAGTAAGGCTTTGCATTTACCTTGCTTGCAGCCGTTCAATGATTTGGGATTTACATTAATTAAATCCGTTGAATTTACCACCTGGTATTCGTTGTTGGGACGGGATATTGGCGGTGGATTGGGTGGAATTGATCCTGGATCGAGAGTGGCAGTTTGACGTGAGTATATTTGTAGATTGAGATGTTTTGGCGGGTGTGATTAACCTGGGAAGGAGAGATTTCAAATGGATAGGCGTAAGATGACTGTAACAAACTACTCGCAGGTTCAAGCACATTAAGATAACAAAAGGGCCATGTAGTTAACAGCTCTGAAGCATGGGTGGAAGTACCGAGAATGAAAGAGTCCCTGAACTGGCCATAACGTTAGAGAACCTTGCCCCTCTGGTTTTTCCAACTCCCCTTGGCGAGTTTCGCATCGTCAAGACTATTGGGCATGGTTCATATGGAAGGGTGAAGTTGGTTGTCAATTCCATCACCGATGAGAAGGTATGGCATAAGTTGATATTTGCTAACCCTTCAGTTCGCGGTTAAAATTATTCGGAGGAATCCTATCCGAGAGAATCTCGGCCAGCCTACGGCAAAGCCTTCTAAACAGGTTTCAAGAAAAGCTTCACGCATTCCAATGTCCAAGCGTACAACCTCTAATTACCCTGAAAAGGAAGAAGGCCGTATTCAAGCTCAAAACAAGAGAGCTGAAACGCTCAAAGTACGGATCCTTAGGGAAGCCAACCTTTGCAAACTGCTTCGGCATGCCAATATTGTGGCACTGCATGACTTTCGTGTTTCAATGACCCACTATTACCTTTTTTTCGACCATGTCGATGGTTGTCAGCTCGCTGATCGTATCGGGCCCAAAGGCTGCAGTGAACACCAGGCTACTATATATTTTGCTCAAATAGTGAATGCTATAGGTAAGAACTTCCCTTTCAAAACTAACTTTTAGCTTATTGCCATCGCTACTCCATTGTGCATCGTGATATAAAAATAGAGGTACTAAATTTTTGCTGTTAGTTTTCTAACCTATAGAATATACTTGTTGATAAGTTTGATCGTGTCAAGTTGATAGATTTCGGACTTGCCAACTTCTATGATCCCAATCGACATCTTAAAACTTCTTGTGGAACAATACCATATACTTCCCCTGAAATCCTCAGAGGCTCAAAATATATAGGTAGCGTGTTATCAAAGAAATGGTACTAAAATTTTAGGCCCTGAAGTCGACATTTGGTCTCTAGGTAACCATGTCTTATCAACATTGTTCTAATTTATCAGGCGTGGTATTATATACAATGGTTACTGGTACCCTACCATTTGGAGATCCCAGATATAGAGAAAACTACTTCAAAATATTGCGCTCAGAAGTCCGTTATCCTCATACAATGTCCCCCGAATGCCGTGACCTTATAAGTTTTTGTCTTCATCCAGATCCCGAAGAACGCTTCACCATAACTCAGATCCAAGAGCATGAACTTTTAGTGGGACCGTATGAGCAGTTGGGTATTTCTATCACACCTGTACAGCCCGTGCCAATTCCCAATCAGCTTGATGCCAACATCATAGTTGAAATGGCGGGGTGCCTTTTATCAACCCCTGAAATAATAAAACATCAACTTAATTTAGAGTTGAAGATGGGTTGGCGTCGGCCTACTCAAACTGAAGAAGTCGAAGAAGCCAGCACCAAAGTTCTTTGTAGAAACTGTCCACTTGTCTCTGTATACCATCTTATTGCTACACACCCCGAGCGAGAGACGATACGACACATGGCAGAGTTGGAAAAAGTTCGACTTCGTACTGCCCAAAGCAATCGCCTTCGGGAAAGGATTGCCTTGGCTCAGAGATCAAGTCGTTTCAAAAAGAGCGTAGCAAAGCAGCGCAAGCCTGTCAATACCTTCAAGTCTCAAGCTACCACTTCAGTAAAAGATTGGACCAATACTTGTTTTGGAGATGTAGAGGTTAGACCAGAAGAAACTTGCAAGAAGCAGACTTTCATAAAATCTAGACCGTGTAGTCAGAAGAATAGGCGCTCTCTTGTCAACTTGGGCCATGAAGTCGTTTTGAACCAAATCCCTTCGGTGGAGGATGATTCATCAAGCTCCATAGCCGAAATGCTCTCCACTCCCCACACTTGCAGGCGGCTGACGTTAGTTGAAAGCGTCCAGTCACGGGGCAAAGTTGTTGTTGGAAGGGGAGATTTGGATCAAGTCAACCTTCTACTCCTCTCAACCCTTGAGCGCCTGGAAATTGCACACGAGTCTGTACGAGATACCAAACGTTGCGCCTACATCGCCCAGTATTGTCCCTCCTTGTCTCAAAACGACCCTTCGGTTTTGGACATGCTCAGCTGTAGCTTTAGTTTAGAACTCGTCGAGCTCTCCCCATTCTTTCCCAAGCTGCATCTGGACAAGCTTCCCATTTTAGCTCCTCTTCCCCTCTCAGACTCCTCCATCAGGATGTCCTGCCACCCCTTGAAAAAATCCAGCTCTCGGCCGCACCCCCTATTTTGTATCTTAATATCCCCTATCGGCGGCGCCATTGAAAAGCTACCCACGATGCAGCGCCTGATTAACCTTGAGCTGACCAGCACCCTCTTCAAAAAACCTATCAACAAGGGTATCATTTCGCCATAAAATTAAATATTTAGTGTATCACCAAATAAACCATAACTATAATACCATCCCTTTACATACTTAAGACCTTGTCCATTAAACCAAACTACAATCTGAGCCATAATGCTGGTTCAATAATCAATGTACAGTTTACAAAAATCAACCAATTACTTAAACCATGTTTAATCCATATACGATCTCAAAGCAAACCCTCCCAATCGATCACCCAAATCATCCTCCAGATCCCCATAGACCAGCCTATCAGATTCCCCAGCCCATAACGTTCTATAGCTGTCATATGACCCCAGAAAATCTTCTCCCTCTGTAAACCCTACCCTTCCCATACCACCGGTAATTACACTCAATAAGCATATTCCCATACCATGCCCCCATAACTTGGACCTAGTTTGTAAGGTTAGCTTCGGATTCCATCCCAAATTTTTCTAAGCTGCTGCCAAGAAACCACTACCCCTTGGTTGGGATACTGGGTGAAGAAATGGTATCAAGTGTCAGTATAGCCTACCAAGGGATCTATCCCAACTTAACCAGATAGAAATACATCAATCTCAAAAACAGTCAAGGTTCAGATTCTTCCATAGCAGAGTCTATCATCTCAATGAGTAAAAATCCAAGCACTCCTAGGAACTTGATGATCTGACCAGAGGGGAGGGTTTGATTTAGCAGGGGGTGTACTCCAATCAACTTATATGTGATAGATAGCTCAACAAGTCCTAGGTAAGCAGAGGGGTGAAAATATTTCCCTGTGAAGCTCAGGCTCAACTTTAATTGACTGGCTGCCCCCTAAAAGTCAATTCAGCCTCCCTATACTTCTTTCCCACCACCTTCAGAATCCAAGTACTGCAGGGCAGGTCACCAGATCTAGGCCACCAGGCTGGAGGGCAGGGCCCACCACAGGATCTGTACCAACCCAATAACTCAATACAGCAACCTTCCCAACAAGGACCAAGGGCCAGTAGCAGGAACCATTGTGTCCACCAAGCCAGTGAGAGCAATGCATACCACTCCAAAAATCTTGTAGAGGTGTTTCATCAGCAACAACAGGGACTTTTCAGCAGCCAGGCTTGGGGGTTAGAGAAAGGAAAGTATGGGAACTGGGTAGGCAGGAAGATACCTGTACTCCCCTCTGAACAGGCTGGGTTGAATGGTGTACCCAATGCCATCCAAGCTAATACATTCTGGTTTTCTAGCTCCAACCAGAAGCCTGCTATAAGGATGCTTTTAAGGCCCATATCCCTGTATGCAGGTAAGGCAACACTGGGTGAAATTCATGGGTCCAAAGGGTGAACCAGAAGGAAGGGGTAATCTGGGCCAGGGAGATTGGTAGGGGAATAACAGGGGCAGGGGGCCTGGTGGTACTGAACATAGATGGTGATAACTAGGATAAAATAAGGGAAAATCTGGGTGAACCAAAGGTTGATCACAGCTTTATCATCAGGAAGGTAACAAAGCCTGGCACTGGTTTGGCAGGGTCCAGATACCCTCTTGCCCAGCCTCATTGTTTGAACAGGGGTCTGCAGTTCAGGCAGTCTGGCTTCAGGAAACTGGGGATGGGATCTAGCCCAGGAAGACAATCTTTGGCTGGGGCTGAAGGATAGATCTCAGAACCTTCAAGATCACCAGCCCTATTCTCAAAACCCAGCTGGTCAGCAGGATGTTCTTTGACTGCTGGTAGTTGGTTCAACATCCGATGCCTGTTGTCAGCAGTTCTCTAGGAGATTCAGCCAAGAACCCCATTGGGTGGGCTGTCACTTCAGCGTGAGTACAGGGGTCATGCAGTGCATTCTTAGCTTTGGTCTCAATTTCAATAAGGCTCCCACTGGTTGGGCCCCTATTCTGACCCCCATCAGATTCAAGCCACAAGCAACGCTGGTGGCTGGGTGCTTGATCATTTGGGCTGCAGGGCAGGTGTCCCAGGGTTTGAAATGCAATCACTGTTCTGCTTCATTGAAAGCGGTGGGATACCATCCCTGCTGCAGCACCCTTGATCCCTCTACCCCAGGAAGTAGTTTCCCTGAGAGATGACTGGCTACTAAATAGGTGATGCCACTTCTACCTTGGCCCAAAACTATTTATGGTATTGAACACTTTGGGCCCTACAAGGGACACTACCTGGTCAAGCCCCATGATTTCCACAGCGTACATGAGCAGTATGTGGCTTCCCATAAAACTGAACAATACTCTATCACCATAACAGATAAAGCATCAATCTTACTACCTCCCCTGGTTTTGTTCCATATGCTTCCCAGAATTATATACTTGACAGTGGTAGCACAGGTAGGTTATCCACACCTACACAACTTAAAGGAAAAATTCCTTCAAAGAAAATAACCCAAAAGATGGCACTCCCCGCCAACTGGAAAATATATGAAGAAGGTCATGACATCACACAGGATACACTGTCTTCCACCATATTCTTGTACTCACCAAACAACACAGCTTTCTCAGCACGCAAGGAGCCTGAACCCGCCTCCAATACAGGAGGTACAAGAAATACCCAACATTGGATTTTAATGCCTTTGCTCAGCAGGATTTGGGACATTTTCAGGACTACGCTGTGAGGTTACCAACCTGTGAATTCAAAGTTCTCAAAACAAGTTCACACAAGTTGAATACCCCCAAAGACTCTGGGCTAGTCAAATTACCTTGCAAGTTACTAAGGCTGCCTCCTGGGTTGTGAGCAACCAGTTTGAACAATACCCCAATCATAATGAAGACTGAGACATGTTCAAGAAGGCCTTCTTGGAAAAATTTGCCATAAACACTCTGAAATATTAATCATGACAGGAAACATCAAGAAATATATTGTACCATTCAAAGACATCCATAATTGAGCTCCTGACACCATCAACTTTGATGAGGCTGGACCACATTTGAATTCTTACAACTGTCTCCCCACACATCTCTGTCTTCCGTTTGATATGAGACAATGCAAGAACCTCCAAGAAATATTCTTGGAGGGAAAGCAGGCTGATCAGAAATCTGGCAACCCACATGCAACCAATAAACAAAAGGAGAGTCACTCAGCCAGAAAGAACACCTGGCTCTAAAAATGAGCCAATTGATCCAATAACTCTCATCCTTGAGACAGAAACTGTACAACTCAGGAAGACCAGATTAAGAGTGTCAGGAACCCATCTGCTAAAAAACATACCACCAAGAAGGTGTATGGCTGCAGAGGGATTCAAACCAGTAATCATCCTGATGATGGAAACAGAGACCATTCCCAAGTGTAAAATCTATCCAAGTAAGTGATATCTCCCCAAGAGGGGATTGAATCTACCAAAGAAGAAATAGGCTCCCAGGTAGCTGAGCAGGAAGACTGAATCCAGGGGATGGAACAAAGTGGGTGTTGGAGCTTTGGCGTTGTCCATAAACATACACTGTTTCTCTGTCACAGGAGGAACTGGGGACAAGGGGGTAGTGGTGTACCAGATGCCTGGTATCACTCAATGCCAAGACTTATCAAGATACTGAGGTGGGGTGGAAGAACTAGAATATGCTCTAGTTCCTAGCAATATACTGGCCAAAAAGGCCTGCACCAGGAGTAACCAAACCAACCATTTATACCCAAATGGCCCCCATTGGGAGGACTTGGGTAATCTCATTGCTATTGGATTTTAAATAAGGAAACAAGAAAGATAAAATCAACTAGGTTTTAAAGAATTGAATTTGTTAACTGAACAAGAAATAAAGGATGACTCTATCAGGCTTATATAGCAACTGATGAGTAGAATTGCTGTTGGATAAGAGGGGGAAGTTTGGGGAATTTGACAGGGGATACCCAAGATGAAAGCAAAAGTTATTTTAAAAATTACTGTAAATTCAGAACCTGAATGTGAAAATGCAGGATTGTCAAATCATTGGTCCAAATTTTGAATCACTTTTGCGGGCCACTCAGCTGAGTGAAAATTAAAATATTAAATAAAATTAACAATTTAATTTGACTTTTTTTGATTTATTTAAATTGGCAAATTTTGAATCTCTTGAGCAGATAAATCAACTAACAAAAGACAAAACACAACAAACAAATGTGGGATACATAAATCAGAAATGCAGGATTCTAATGTACAATTTGAGATTTCCTGTATTTCAAACAAACCATAGACATCATGTAAAACTTAACAAATCTGAAATTGCGGGATTGTCAAATCCAAGAACCAAGTTTCAAATCATAATTGCAAGGAATTTGAAATAAATATAATTTATGGGTGTCTCAAAAGGATGCCAAAGGATCTAGAGTGGATTTGTGCTGATTCTTTTAGGAATCATAGGCATTCTCAAAAATCACCCTATTCCAGTTTAGGACGGCTAAAATTTAGATCATAATATTCACAAAATTAACATATATAACAATAAAATTGACTACAATATACATTCCTCTTCTTGAGTTTAAAATTTCAATAAAAATTTATTATGTCTTCTTCCAATAACAACCAAGTCAATGAGCTGTCCCTGGCCTTGACAAAATCATGCAGGGCTACACTGAGTCTCTTAACAATGAAGCCTCCCTCTATGGCCACTCCCAACCCGCAGGCCCCTCCACAAGCATCACCAAGGAGTGTGTTCTTTCTCCTGCAACTTCCAGCATGGCCCTGTTTGCCCATCATGCACAGGCAGCTGCCAACCCAAATCCCTTATCAGCAATGATATCCAGAACCAGCCATTTTAGCCATGGGGTCACCCAGAGAGCCCAGGACCCCAAAACAGCCAATCAGATGGCATTGACCAGTCCACAAGATGGACATATCCCTCCCCCAGCCAATCAGCCTGCAAGACGCAAGAGAAAACTAATCACTCCGGAGATTGTTCTTGAAATAGTTGAAAAGCAAGGGAAGCTTATATCCCTTGGGGAAATTGCGGCCGCAATGGGGTTTGCAAAGTCCACTGTGGCTGCAATCTTGCAAGCCTACGCCAACTGTTGCCCCCTACCAAGAAGACCTCAACTGGTGCCCGTACTTTGACCAAAGGTGACACAGCCCATCCCCTTATGATGGCCATTATGTAAAATGACCCACGGATGCCCCTGGTCCAGGTACATCTCCAGTTGGGACTCCACGGCATCTTCACCAACAAAAGAACGGTGAATTTGTGGATGCACGGGGTTGTGGTTGCTGCTAGAATATTGTCTAATCAAGTTCTCAGTGGCCCCATTTTGGTGGACACTGACCCCTACAATTCAACTATTATTAATTTTATCAAAGGAAGGGCAATGAGGGCCCATAATGACGTAATCTTCCTGTCGTATGCTAAGATATCTGCAAGTGTCCAAGATTTTGGAGAGAAGCGTATCCAGTCTGATGTGTACAAGTGCGGCCTAATATTGTATTGTTTTTTTGGGGTTTTATTGGCAGTTTCCCCATTGGGCGCCAATTATTACTCAGCAATATCAAACACCGTAGATGGGTATGCCTACCAGATGGAGCTCAAGGCCATGCTGGAGGAGTGGGCCACACAAAACACCATGCACACAGTTGTACTGAGTGCAGAGATGGAGCAGCGGGAATGGGCTACCCAAGAAATCAGGGCTGCGGGGCATACCTGCTGGTACTACCCCATCAACTACGCCAACACACATCTTTAAGATGTATGTTTCTACAATTTTGGTTCTGCCCTCAGGCGCCTAAAGCCTGCCACCTACAACAAACTATGCACCCAAATTGATAAGGGGTATGAGCTTTTCCCTTCTGCGTCCGTCCAGGACTTATTTGATCTCATCATCTTCTATGCAAGTGATAGTGATAAGTCCAGAAAGGACCCCCTGTCTCCCCCTACACCAGTCCATCCGTTTTGTCAAGCCAGTATATGTGACAGAAGAAGAATTCAAGCAATTGAAGCAATCAGCTCTTGCTGCCCCTTCCCAGTCAACAAACCCTGCCTCCCCAACCCCCCATCAAGCCACCTGCCTTCCAACCCTGACTCCCAAACCACCACCCATTCCCTCCCCACTATCTCTGATGCCGCCTCTTTCACAGGCGCAGATGAAGGCAATGTTCATTCTGCCCATTCCCTCCCCTTCCCATCCTTTGATTAGTAAATAAATCTTTTCTTTGTGACAACTTATTAAAATTTATATCTCTCTTTCAATTCATAATAAATAATATTTTCTTTTTACATTATCAACATTTCCCATAATTAATACAATGCTGTACATTTTACAAATAGCTTAAAATTATGAGCATACATATTTTTCATCATTATTAATAAATTAAAGACAGTAAACGTAAATATTGGATTGGAATATGGTAATTAGACATCAACTATTGATATTTAGAAATTATGTGCATAACTCAAAGCATTTTGTTTAATAAATGTCACTATAAACTAGGCCTATTTTATTGTAATTTATCTAAATGGATTGTGTTTATATTAGAGAGCCACTAACACTTAGTACAAATATCAATACATAGTGAATTTTACAGCCTGTATATTTACCTATTGGTAATAGTTCTGTAAACTTTTCAGTCAGATTTTGTGAGTAATAATAATATAATGTGTTAATAAATTACAGTTTACTATCATTAATTGGTTGATTTTCTTTGCTGTGGCAATTGTGCATTTTATGATATTTACACACTAGTATCCAATTGGTTGGCTTCACATCCAATCACACAGGCAATAGGAAACAAGCCGCCACCCCAAGACTGGATGTGGTTGGGGTGGCAGATTTTTTTCCTATTGCCTGTGCAATTGGATGTGAAGCCAACCAATTGGATACTAGTGCGTAAATATCAGAAAATGCACAATTGCCACAGCAAAGAAAATCAACCAATTAATGACAATAAACAGTAATCTATTAAAACATTAAATTATTATTACCTCGCAAAATCCAACTAAAATTTTTATAGAATTATTACCAATAGGTAAATATACAGGCTGTAAAATGCACTATGTATAAATATTTGTACTAAGCGTTAATGGCCCTAATATAAACACAGTCAATTTATTTTAAATTGTAATGAAAAGACCTATTTTAAAGTGGATTTTATTAAACAAAATGCTTTAAGTTATGCACATAATATCAAAATATCAAGAGTTGACGTCTAATTGCAATATTCTAATCCAATATTTACGTTTATTGTCTTTAATTTATTAATGATGATGAAAAATATGTATGCATTGAAGATAGTACTATAAAAACCAGTTTTTTGATGGAATTCAAACAATATGTCAACAATCTATAACTTGATCAACAAATTAGAAGCACACCTGCAAAAGGTTGTTAAAATAGAAAGAAATATCAGGGAAATAGTGACAGAAAAGCTGGGTAATAAGGGCCAGCCACTAATCCAGTCAAAAGAAGATGCTCTGGATAAATTGGGAAATATTATAGATGAAAAGAATAAAGAAAAATTACTTAATCTACAGGGAACAATTTTATCAAGTCTAAAGTTCAACAATGCGGCCTACAATTTGTGGGAGTTCTGGAAGGAGGACAAGGAAAACAATAAGATCAAACTAATTGAAGGAACAGAAATTCAAAAGGAAACCAACACCAATGAAGAGAGTAAAACAATCAAATGAAAACAGATGAAAATGAAACACAAGCAAGAAGCAGAAGAGCTTCAAGAAATACAGAAGCTTTATCAACTGAAAACCAAGAAAAAACACAAGTTGCAAGAAATAAAAGAAAAATTAAGCCTAGAAAAATTGATGGAGAGCATCCAACACTCATGAAGTTTGCCAAAGTGGCGCCTGTGGCTGAGGGGGCCACAGGGGAAACAATTAGTAAGTCTTTTTATGTTTTACTTATATTTATTTTAGTTATCACTAGGAATGGAGATGAGGTTGCAGAAGTGGCGGCTTATACACTGAGTTGGTTTTACAGGGGTTACCAGTCACTGGTGGCCCCTGTAAAACAAATAAATAAAAATCAAATAAATAAAATAATTCAACAGAATATGAATAATTTTTTAATATTGAAGCTCAAGATAGGGAATATTCACCACCCACGGGGTGCTTGCCATGGATAAGGGAAGCATATGAACTAGGATCAACTATCAAAATCACAGAAATGAATGAAATTTATGGAGATATCAAACTGAACTTTGATGAATACATATATGAAAGCATTCAACAATTCCCCTTCACAAACATCAACAAATATGAAAAGAATTTAATAAAACCAACTTTCAAATAGGAAATGAATATTTGAAATCTGCAATTTTTAATGAAGTTTTTAAGGCACTATCAAATAAAGTTGGGGATGCAGTCCTTGTGAATAATTTTAAACCTTTATTTATTTCATTTGCTGAGGCCTGGGGGGCTGATTGAAGTTGAGCGCCCCCAGAACCCTCTTCAAGTTCAACCAAACATCCTATATTAATAGGTTAGTACAAACATTCAAAAAATTATGCATGTTCTCAGAAAAGTATACCTTGCAAAGAATCCACATTGCAGTATACCTGGGAATCCTCCTCCACTGCATATTGAAAACCAACATCAAAAAGTTGGAGGATGTACCTATTCAAATGGATATTTGCCGCATAGCCCTTGACTGCCAGAAGACACCACAGGGATACAGGATAGTTGAGCACGTCCTCTATGATTCATTTGCATTGGCAACGCTATACGGGTACTATGTGCCCCCCCAAAAAAACCTACTAGTCAATTTGCTCACCCGCCTGCCTTTTATCAAACAATCAGCAACCACCGGGGTACAGGGCACCACCCCTCTAGCAATCACATCCAGGGTTGTCCACCACATACAGAAGAGTATGTGGATCCAATTAGATGCATTAGCCAAAAATTTAATTTTGGGGTATAATTCCCTGTAATAATCACATCCCTTTGCAGTTAGCATCCCCCAATAAATATTTTCCTCTTGCAAATTAATTTTTTTTACTTTTTATATTTTAATACTAAATTTTTTAATACTGAAATATGTACTATTAAAATTTTACTATAAAAATTTAAATATTACATATTACATATTTAAATATTAAAAAATTTAGTATCTAAAAGTTAATACTAGAATTTTAATAATACATATTACAGTATTAAAATTTTTAATATCAAATATTTCAATATTAGAATAGATCATAATTTAATAAAAATAGTTAAATTTCAAATATTTAAACTTTAATTTTTAACTTTTACAATTTATAATTATAATTTTACTTTTAATATTTTAATTTTATTTTAAATTTTAGTATGTTAATTATAATTTTAATATATCTAAATATATTACAGGACATTAGCTAAAGTTGCGACCACATCAAATGTTAAAAATAAGTTAAAAATGTTTTTATTTATTAGCTTGTTGAGTACAGGTTCATTTATTACATAAACAAACAACGAGAATTGAATTTATCCGCATCATGCAGCCCGCTCCACTTATATTCTAAACAAATGATTGTTTAGGACTCAAATTACCTTTCCCTTGTAATATGATTTGATAAACATATTCAATATGCTTGACCTGCATCCTAAGTACTAATTAATAAGTAATACATGAAAATCATTGGTGGTTGTGTTGTGTGGCTATAGTGGCACTGAAATAACACAGATCAGATGATGACATGCAAGGTCTGATTTGTGGCTTAAAAAAGCCAAAGTACTAACAAGGATTCACAATTATTTAAATAAACTAATTTATTTCTATCTTTTTTTAATTTATTTATTTGTTAGCGCAACAGTCAATATAATATTTGGTGCATTAGAATAAAAATATTTGTCCTCATACCTAGTATAATTAATTTTACTTACCTTTTCTACATATTCTTAAATGTCTATAATACATTCAAATGTCACATTGTTATACATAAATAACAATTATTGAGTCCTAATAAAAACAAACTAAACAAAACCTGGTGCGCCCATTTATCTGATTGGCTTGGAGGCCAGGGCTTTAGTGAGGAAGGATTCCAAGTGCTCATAGAAAGCCGCCACCACATTGGGTGGCATTGCAAATTGGCTGATCTTGAGAATGTTGAAGAGATCCTCTGTGTCCTGAGGGAGGCCTTGTTTCACCTTATTCTTGATCCAACCAAACACCTCCTTGATTGGATTCAGAAATGGAGAATAGGGCGGAAGGAAGAGGAGTCTCATTGGGCAGTCTGCAAGGCAGTGGCTGGCAGAATGGCTGTTTTTGTCAATGGGGGGGGGCTCAAACACAACCAGATCCACTTTGTGGAGCCTGACATTATCAAGCACAACAACATTGGTTGGGCTGCTGTAATTTATCCGAAGGTACTCCTTGACGGCTTGGAGAAAATTGAGAAAGGTCCTGCTGTTATGGGAGCCTTTAATCATCTGATACTGGTCCAACCTGCAAGGACCAAGAAGTGCAACCATGGAATAGGTCTGGGAACAGACAGCTGCACAATGGGCTACACCGTCCTTGGACCCCTTCTCAACCCACCCATGCCTAGACCTAAGTGAGGAGGAAAACAACAATTTGTTGATATAGAAGAACAGGACATTCCCAGTCTCCTTTAGTGCCAGATATGTCTTGGCATAAATGCGTCAATCTTTGATGGTCTTTTCACTGTTTTTATTGTACAGAGAAACTCCAAGCACCTTCCACAAGAAGCCCAAATCAACCATTGCTTTGTAAACAAGGGTTTTAGAAACAGAAAGCCCAAAATCTGTGGCAAGCATTGATTGGACAGCAAGTGTGTCCAGGTGGCAATCCTTGGCTACCCACTGCTTGATTGCATCAATATTAACGGGCTGAAGGAGTTTGGGCTGCTGCTTAGCCTTGGTGGATTTAGCAATTTGCCCAGTGTTGCCATACTTGGTGTTGATGTCAGAAATGTATCTGGCTGTGACACCAAATTGGGACGCAATATCCCAAACCGCCATTCCCCCATTCAAGCAGTTGAGGAGAGCTTCACTCTTACTATCTGTCAACTGACGCCGGCCCTTGGCAGGTACCACAGCATCCTGGCTACCAGGCTCAACACAGGGGACAGGGACCTTTGTGTAGAAAGTGGGATCACGCTTGCTTGCAGTGGCGCCGTCAATGGTTGAATACACAATAGGCGCAGATGGTTCCTTGATGGTGGCCAATGGCTTGTAGGTGGTGTCAAAGACGCAGGGCAGGAAGTAGCAACTCTTGGATCAAGAGTGTGTGCCGGGTGACAACTGGGTAAACGGTGGAGGTGTAAGTAACCTCAGTGTTCCCAGTGACCCTGGTGTAGGAGACTTTGGTAGCAGGCCTTGAAAGTGGCTTCTGCCTGGGATTCAAGCAGGTAGTTCTGTCTTGGGTTGCAGGAGGTGGTTGGCTGGCGCTGACACCTTGGGAGGCCTGTGTATTGGCATGACTCCCCTTGAGTTGGGTTCTGGGTCAGTTCTTGGACCCTCTGGGACGCCCTTGTGGACAGGCTACCCCGCAGGCTGGTGCAGGAGCGGGTAGGGAATGCAATTGACGGTCTATAAAAATAAAATAAAAAATATACTTTAGATTAAATATGTATTTATTTGGATTTATTAGTTAGTTGTGGGTAGTTGTTTTCTCTTGATTTAGCCTTGAATAGTAGCAGAGTTTCTATATCCGTGATTTGAAGGGAATAATATTATATCCTTTCCAGTTTTGGATGATTTCAAAGTTTAATCACTTTTTATGTCTAATTATGGTTATTGAGATTAAATTTTTAGTTTGACTTTATGCAGAGTGGAGCTTCTTGATTTGGGTTGGTGTTTCCTAGTGTGCTTACTGTACATTAAATTTGGATTCCAGTTCCCGCAATTAATATCTGAGTTTAATAGTGGAATTTAAAAGTGATTTGAAATTTGGTTCTTGGATTTGACAATCCTGCAATTTCAAAAAACATAGTAAACTTAATGAAAATGGCTTATGGATTTAGCGCTTCAAATCTGGTTCCAGTTAATTCATTTTGTCCATTGAAAATATGTAGTTTGACTTGAACTTTGCAAAGTGTCTATGAGTTCCTGCATTTTCAAATATTCAAATAAAAATACAAAAAAATCAATTTAATTAAAAAAAGGCCATCCCGCAAAAGTGATTCAAAATTTGGACCAAGGATTTGACAATCCCACATTTTTACGTTCAGGTTCTGAATTTACAGTATATTTTAAAATAACTTTTGCTTCCCTCTTGGGTATCCCCTGTCAAATTCCCCAAACTTCTCAAACTTCCCCCTCTTATCCAACAGCAATTCTACTCATCAGTTGCTATATAAGCCTGATAGAGTCATCCTTTATTTCTTGTTCAGTTAACAAATTCAATTCCTTAAAACCTAGTTGATTTTATCTTTCTTGTTTCCTTATTTGAAATACAACACCATGAGATTACCCAAGTCCTCCTAATGGGAGCCATTTGGGTATAAATGATTAGTTTGGTTGCTCCTTGTGCAGGCCTTTTCAGCAAGCGTATTGCTTAGAAACAGAGCTGATTCCAGGTTGTCCCCTCCTCACTACCTCAATAAGTTGTGGCGCCAAGTGATACCTGGTGTCTGGTACACCATCACCCCCTTGTCCACAGTTCCTCCTGTGACAGAGAAGAAACATATGTTTATGGACAATCCCAAGGCTCCAACACCCACATTGTTCCATTCCTTGGCTTTGGCCTTCTTGCTTAGCTACCTGGGAGCTTATTTCTTCCTTGGAAGATTCAACCCCCTCTTGGATTATATTAATTAATTGGGGAGACATTCCACATGGGAATGGTCTACATCCCCATTGGTTCCCTGGTTACAGGTTTGAACCCTTCCACGGCCATACACCTGCTTGGTGATATGTTTTCAAGCAGATGGGTTCCTGACATATTAAGTCAGAATTGCAAAATTAAAAGAGAACATGCATAATATTGTCACCATTTAAACAAAGGCTTATTTTTAAGCCAAAAACCTAATATAATTTACTATGAAAAATTAAGTTTCTTTGTACTTTTACATTGAGGTCAACTCCAGTAAGTAATATCTGGATGTTGACCCCAAATACAAATCCATAAATTTCTTAATAAAATATATAATATTCTAAAAATAACTAATTTTTATACTTTATACTACTGTTTTTATTAAATATATATTAAGATAAGCATTGAATAAAGACATATGTCAACTTTCATAGCATTCTTTGTATTGTTAAGATATTTACTGTTATGTTAAACCCATTGAATTGATATATAGCTTATTTCCAGAAGTTCACTTAGGCCAAAATGCATATGTTAAAACTAGAAATTATATATGTATTTATAATGTCAAATTTGTGTTAAATTGACACATCACCTAATTTACAGCAAAGGGGGTTGGCTAAGCAAACAAAGTGACATAATTTAAGCAAGATTTAATAGGAGAGTTACTATAAAAGAACACTGACTGCCTTCATGTCAACACCTTCACTGGTTTATTAGTAAAACACTGCCGCTTAACAAAAAGCACACATAAAATGATATATAATTCAGGCCAAAGTACTCAGGGCTGTACTTTAGACTTCCCTCTACAATCCCTGTTTTTTTGTAAGCTACAATTGCAAATCTTTGTTTTTTAAAAATAAATAATGATCAATTTTGGCCTTAAAAACCAACTCTGGAAAATATTAACTAAGCTTTATAAGTGATTTACATAGTGTTTTTCTAGTTTAATGCTGGCTGTCAGTATGCTGACAGTCAAAATTAAAGCATTTTTTATGCTGATAAACTAAATTAAATAATTTTGACTATTGTGACTACCAGAATGTTGACTTTTTATTTAAACATGGTTTTTTATATTCTTTACTAATAAACTAGCTCTAAAATTACTTTCTATACTTCTATAAACTATTTACTTAGTAATAAAATTTAAAACAAGTTATTGTTGTTTAATTTTATTCATGTTTCACATGATATTCTCACTTTATGAACTCTACTCTAATTATTGTAGGACAAATCTTCCAAGAAGCCACAAAAATCCCAAGTCAACCAAGAAAGTGCACAAAGCCTCTGGAAAGGCCCAAAGGCCCTACCCTAACAAAAAAACCTTCCAAAGAGCCCTCAAAGAAACAGAAGACAAAGGAGAAGGCCCCAGAATCTGAAAGCAAAGAGCCCTCCCCTGCCCCTCCTCTTCTCCAAGCTGGTATCAATCAGTAGGAGATGAGGTTCCACTAAACAAGCAAGGAAGAAAGAAGATACCCAAGAGTCCAGAAACCCAGCCAAGCCCAGATGAATCAAGCTCAAAGGAATCAAGCCCCAAGAAATCAAGCTTATCCCGGTCCAAGAAGCGCAAGAATCCAACTCTAGATAATTCCTGTCCACTTCCCAAAGAATCTGCACCTCCATCCTCCTCATCAAGTATAAATAAAGAAGATTCTGATGATTACTTATCCAATTATCATCAAGCACCAATTGGCCCATGGGATCCCCTAAAGGTTCACAATATATGTAATGTCAAAGGAGAGTTTAAGCTCCCAAAGAATTTCCCTCAGTTTTCCCTTCTGATGTCTGTCAAAGGAGATGCAAGTTTAGTATGTGATGGCTATGTTTTCAATTACAATAATCAGAAGAGAGCAGGAAGAAGCAAGAATTATGTGTGTGAAGATAAAAGCTGCACTACCAGAATAAAAACAGAAGTATGGGATAAAGTCACTAGTGAAAAAGGGGAGTACACATGCAATGCTCCAATCAATCTTATTGAAAAGCTTCTAAAGTGGTACCTCTACAAAACTGGTTCCAGTCTCTAAAGACGTCAAGGCTTCTGATCTGCCAGTTAAGGCCACCACACACCTAATTAATGAGAGCCTGAAGCTCATCCCTGACTACAATCAGCTAGTAAATTACATATATGGCAAACACTGTGATCTAGTCCCCCATAAGAAATCTGCCATGGTCCAAGGAGAGTTAGTCTTGACAGAGGAGTTGAAAATGTTCAATGGTGATGAGGCATTCCTTTTACATGATGATAGGACTACAGCAGATGCAAGAATTATATGCTATGCTACACAACAGAACCTGTAGCAGTTAAGATATTCAGAAACCTGGTTATGTGACGGTATCTTTGCAGCATGCCCCGCCTTTTTTTACCAACTATGGGTTGTACATTCTCATATTGAAGGCAAGGTGCTCCCATTTGCCTACTTTCTTCTTCCTGGGTTAACAGAAGGGATCTACATAAGGGCCTTTGAAATGGGAAAACCCAGCTTTCAAACTTTCTACATGTAACTTCCTCCATGTCAACAATATCAAATTTTATTTTGGCTTTATTTTTTACAATTTCACTTAAATCTTGAAAATTGAAATCAAATTTAACTTTTGTCATTTGGAACAATTATTTAAGGTAAAAAAATCAATAATTATGTAATAAAATACAAAAATATTTTTGGGAATTATTGACATGGAGGATATTACATGAAGACAGTTTAAATGCTGACTGTTGCCTTTAAAATCCTTCAGGAGGGCATCAAGGCCCTATCCAGAAATAAAAAGAGTCCCCCTGGCAATAACACTAGAACCAATACAGATGATGATAAAAATGATGAAGCCACCCTTGCTGAAGAACAGGAAGCTCATGATAAAGCGCTTGGCCCCTCAACTATAATCATGGACTATGAAACTGCCCAGTATAACGCTTTTGTAAATACCTTTAGTGGAGAGGTCCAGGGGTGTTTTTTTCCATTATTGACAGGCTGTCAACAGGCAACTAAAGGGTCTACCTGAGCTCAGCAAGCTCTACTGTCTAGATAAATCAGGAAAGTGAAAGTTCTTAATTCAGCAGCTTGTAGCACTAGCCTTTGTAAAGCCAGAGCATAATGGGAAAGCCTTTGACCTTCTATGCCAGGATCCATATTCCAATAAACATGATGATGCCTTCTATCATTTCATTGAATATTACAAACCACAGTGGATTGGATTTAAGGTCACTAAGCACAAGAGTAAGCCCAGAGCCAAAGCCAATTGGAACTGCTACCAGGCAGTTCTTAAATATGAGATGAAAACCACTTCATCTTTGGAGGGCTGGCATAAGCATATCAAGTCCTCCTTTGGAATCAAGATCAGATACAACACCTTCTATGAGCACCTCAAAGTCCAACAAGGGAAGACTGCTGCATTCATCTGAGATATTGAGAGCCGTGCATCCAAGAAGAAGAGAACCACCAAAGAGAAAAAATATCAAGAAAAGATCAAGGACATTGTTAAGGCCAAATATAAACTGTTGGAAATTGGCGTACACTGGCATATTCAACAGAAGATTTAGGAGTCAGTAGCATACACTCACTATACGCCTTTAAATGTGAAGATTCTGAGGATATTGGCCAACTTGATTTGCAATGATTAACTTTATTGGGTCCTATACAAGTAGGTAAAAATTATGCCCCTTGGAATTTACTGTCAACGCCTTATATAGGGGTATTCTCATATTAATAATTATCTGTTGCTGGCAATGTCTTCTAGGACATTCCAGCGCACTGTAGAGTCTTGGTTGTGGTGGTGAAAAAGGAACAGCTTCCCATTTTAGGACACAATCCTTCAATGCTGTGGCATCTAGCACAAGGGTGCCCTCTGCTAGTGCACCAGATAGCACTCTTATTTGGTATACAGAAACTTCTGTATTCAGACCTTATTTGGTATGGAAGTTGAATCAATCACTCAAATTGAACCTGGCGCCTTGGCGTTTTTCCCTCTCAAAGCTGGTGGCTTGGCGCTCAATGCTAACTATTGCAGCTCTCTGGCACTTGCAAATAATTGTGCTGGCGTCCCAGCGCTCAATGTAAACTGTAGCGGCGCTCTGGCGCCAGGAATAATTAATGCTGGTGTCACAGCACTTAGTATTGGGAGTGGCAGCAATGTGACGTGATTAATCCTTGTTGACAATGTCATGGATCACTAATCATGCATTTTATTTTGTGATAAACAACGCTAATTTACAAAATTGTAATTGGTTGGCCCTGGTTAATTGCCATTAATTGTCTAATGAATTAAGCTTTCCACATTCCCTGGTCAACAATTCTTCACATAAGCTTTCAGAGTTTGGGGAATACATCAAGAAGATTGCCACAGTTCATAATGGCAACCAGGTAATCACAGTCTAGCTTTTAATTGAATTTATTGATTATTGCCTAATTTTGTATATAGTTCTTATATGTTCAGTATAATATTTTTAAAATAAAAGTTATTCTAAATATCTCATTAATAATTTATGATACTGTTTTTATAAAATTGGTTAATTTTCTATTGATAGCTTGATGCCTTAGTCTGTATTATATGGGCAAGTGCCTAAGGTCAAAGTTCCTAAGGTTGAAAGTGCAGAAATTAAAACTGGGACCCCCCAAAAGTGCAGAAATCAAAACACTATGTAGGGTGCAAAAATCAAAAATATCAAAGATTGAAGTGCAAAAATTGATTTTCCAGAAGTTAACTTTGAATCCAAATAAAGTAAAGTTCTTAATATAAAACTATATATTTTAAAATCTTATAAAGACTAAAAAGACCCCAAGAAATTTATTTCTGCAATAAAAAGTATATGCTAGATAATAAAAATATGCTTAAATTTGCTGTTTTTAAAAGAAAGTTTATTTTGGTTTCAAAAGAAAAATTAGACTAGAATTTATATGTAACTGTATTAAATTGAATATAAAATAAAAAACTATAAAAAACTGCTTTAAAATGTATTTGCATGGTAAGAATTTTATTGTCACAACATAAAATTAAAAAAAGTAAAATCAGTACAAGATTTATTTGGATTATTAAAGAACTTTTGCAATGTTCTCAAGATGAGTGAGCCAGTTGGAGGAGTTGTAGGGAAAGAGGGAGTTTTTTGTGACTATCTCAAAGCTGTTGAGATCCTTGCTTCTCTGGGAAACACTTTGGCGTCCATCTAAAAACTCCTGGTAAAGAGTTTCATTAGTTGCTTGTTCAACTTTAAGCTTGTTGATCAGTACATTAAACTTGGGTTTCTTCACCACAACACAGTTGGCAAACTTGTTATG
The DNA here is from genome assembly GCA_014839935.2 of Entomophthora muscae. Lineage (NCBI taxonomy): Eukaryota > Fungi > Entomophthoromycota > Entomophthoromycetes > Entomophthorales > Entomophthoraceae > Entomophthora > Entomophthora muscae. Next base: position 409,261 of record QTSX02007135.1, on the reverse strand, counting down.
CCAGCTTTCCAGGGAGTAATTAGTCTTCATGGTCTTATTCTTAAAAAACCTGAACTGTTTCCATTCAATCTTGTTTTCCTTTCTTCCATGGCGTCTGGTTTCAAGTTTTCCAATACATTGGCGTTCAATGTAATCAATAAATGGAGCAAAGACAGCTGCATTGTCCTCCATATACTTGGTATTCTTGAATTCCTCATAAATATTGCTAGAGTCCTCTTTTCTCATCAAGACAATGGAAGAAAAAAGGTTGAAGGCCACCTTGGGCTCCTGGGAAGTGGATCTGGTAATCAGTCTGTTGAGCTCAGTAAAGCTCTGCAGCTTTCTTCTGAGGCATTGTCTGAAGTGAAAGAAGCAATCATGAGGTTTGCTCTCAAATACCTTTTTAAAGGCGTTGGCTTGAGCAGGCTCAAAGTCAACAAGGAGGTGGGTATGATAAGGGTCTGATGTTTCCTCATCATCAGGTTGGCTTGGGGTTTTAGACTTCTTCCTCTTGGGGGTAGAAGTGGGGGCATCAGTAGGGGGAAGGAGATCCAACTTCCCCTTTAGAATCTCCAAGGCATGAGTATAATCATCTTCATTTTGTACTGACATTAGAAAGTAAACCATTGGTAAAACCTTATCACCATACTTCCCATGGATGCACAAAAGCTGGGAAAAGATCTTAGGGCATGATGAAAAGGTCCCATCAGCCAACCAGATATTAGAAGTCATCAATCTCTTAAGGTTCTCCTGGGTGGCATAGCAGATGGTTCTTTTATGCTCATCTGGCCCATTGTCATGAAGGAGAAACTGTTCTTCCTTAGAGGTGACTCTGAGCTTATTTGGTATATCCAGTTCCAGGAGGGAGGTGGCACTTCTGCCCACATTGTCAGACTTCCAGCAATTATCACTGACATACTTCTGAAGGGATCCAAAAGTACCAACTGATATCTTTTGAAAGCTGGTCAAGTTGTGAATAGCCCCAGTGACTATCTCCTGGGAGGTAAGGCCCCTGTTGAAAGGCTGCCTCTGGCGCAGGTACCACTTTATTAGGTGCTGATATACCCCAGTTGGTTCCAGGCAGGTGTGCTGATTGTTCAGCTTCTTAAACTGGGTAAGCCCAGTTGTAGTCAGGTAGGCAGTCCCCTCACACTTGTAATGATGAAGCACCAAGTGATTCTGCTCAGATTACACTTAAACATAAAACCATCATGGTAGAACTCAGCATTGCCCTTGGAGGACATTATTGGGAAGGAGATGGGTAGGATATCTGGCAGTCAAAACTCCTTTTCATAGTTGCAAATATTTTGTACTTTCAGGATATCCCAGGTCTCAAGGCCATCCTCAGTTGGTGTAGCATCTCCAGAGTCATACAGGTCTTCATGTTCTTCTTCTGGGATGTGAGAAGGCGTCTCCTCTTCATCTGCTTGGCTGTAGACAAACTTTTGCCCAGTTGTGCTCTTGGAGGGGCTGGGGGTAGGTTCCTCTTCAGAAGGCTCCTCTTCTGGAGAGGGGGAGGGCTTAGGGGTATTCTTGGTGGCCTTGGCGGCCTTATTAGTGATCTTTTAGGTGGTCTTGGGGCCAGGCTTCTTGGATCTGGAAAGGGTGGCCTTCTTTGGGTTGATGGGAGTTGACTTAGGGGGCATCTAGATGGCTCAAAGTTAGTATTTTTTGGTTAGTAAAAAAAGAATATTAAACTTAATAAAAATATTGTTTTTTAATAGAATCTGAAAGTCAGAGTGCTTTTTACTATAGTTTATTAGTTTTAATAAATATTTTAATTGAGGTAGTCAACTATATAATGCTTTTAAAAGGAGCAAAAAAGGGGCTTTTGATCAGAAAATTAGGGAGTTTTGATTTTGACACTTCAATCTCAACACTCCATAAAACATAAGGAAGCATAGTAACATATTAAGTTAATTTAATTTTTTTCAAAACTGCCAAAATCAGCAGTTTTTACTAAACCTTTTAAAAATCTATTATAAAATAACCTAAAAGGCTTGAAACTCTACTATGCTCTAAAGCAAGTCTTTAACCTTTAAAATACTAATTTTAAGCTTTAAACTTACATTAGTTAAATTATTATGGTTTTGTAAAGTAGAGCATTTGTTTGGTTTAAATGCACTTTCAATTTCTGCACTTTCAATTATAAACACCTATTGGAGCTTAGTTAATAAAATATTAAATTCCAATCATAATTTAAAATATATTGGTGAGCACTAAATCAGTGTGTTTTGAATTTTGATTTGAAGCTTTTTCAATTTGCACACTCTATTACTACACCCAGTAAATTACTAAGTGATCATATAATATTTGTTCCATTTGGCACTCTATCTTTTACATAATAAAAATCACTGAAGCTATAATCAAATGTTATACAGGTGATTGTGAACCTGTATAATAGATTTTAGCTTATTTGGTTGAGTATGGTATGTTTTTGAAGCTTTTCTGATCATTTATATAGTGATAGAATCAATATTAAGTGATATTTTAATTTTTTAATTTTGGGGCCCCAAATATTAAATTGAAGAGACTTCCGGACTTTGATTTCTGCACTTTCAATTTTGTCCCCTATATTCAAAAGGATGAATGATATCTATTTTAAAAGCCAAATTAATTTAAGGTGTGTTTTAAATTGCATCAATTTGGGCACTTCAAACTTGGTTTTTCAATTATAGCTACTAGTAAAAACATTTTAAAAAAAGTCAAATTTAAGAAAAATATTAATTTTTTTGGAAATTTTTTTTATTGAAAAAAAGTGCAGAGATTGAAAAATCCATTGATTTGAAGATTTTGATCTCCGCACTTTGACTTTAGGCACTTGCCCGTATTATATGCTTATATTGGTATTTTACTAGTAAATTATATATTTTTTGTAGCTTTCAATACTGTAAATTCAGAACCTAAAGTAAAAATGCAGGATTGTCAAATCCTTGGTCCAAATTTCAAAGTACTTTTGCAGGAAACTCAGCTGAGTGTAATTAAAATATTAAATAAAGATCAACCATTTAATTTGACTTTTTTGATTTATTTAAACTGGCAAATTTCAAATCCCTTGAGCAGATAAATCAACTAACAAAAGACAAAATACAGCAAACAAATGCGGGATAATGAATCAGAAATTTGGGATTCTAATGTACAATTTGAGATATTCTGTATGTCAAACAAATCATAGACATCATGTAAAAATTAACCAATATGAAATTGCAGGATTGTCAAATTATAGAACCAAATTTCAAATCATAATTACAATGAATTTGAAATAAATATAATTTATGGGTGTCTCAAAAAGGATGCTAAAGGATTTAGAGTGGATTTGTGCCAATTCTTTTAGGAAACATAGGCATTATCAAAAATCACCCTATTCCATTTTAGGGTAGCTAAAATTTAGATACTTGATTACAAAAGATTTTAAAAAAAGCTAACAATAAAATGGAATTGTATATTACAATCTATCTTATCACATTGTCTTTTCCTTGATGTGTTGATATTTCATTTGCTGTTTATAATGTGCTTTTGTTTAATTGGATAGTTTCACCTCCATTTGCCTTGACAATAAGAAATCAAGTTGCCTCTGCAACCACAGCTGGTCTTGGGGAGGCAACTTGATTTCCTATTGTCAAGGCAAATGGAGGTGAAACTATCCAATTAAACAAAAGCACATTATCAACAGCAAATGAAATATCAACACACCAAGGAAAAGAAAATGTGATAAGATAGATTGTAATATACAATTCTATTTTATTGTTAGCTTTTTTTAAAATCAAATGTAATCAAGTATCCTTAATAGCAACCCATTAACACATAGTGTGGTAATCCAGTGATATTTCACTTTTGAGTTTTTTGTTCCCACCTCTTCTTCTTCCTTAAAAAAGGTTTGTTGGCCCCTGGGTACGCCAGGGTCCAAAAACTTTTAAAAATTTCTGTGTCATCAGGAGGGTAGCTCATATATCATTATATGGTTTTTTGGTCTCAATATCAGTGATTTAGAGTGCAGAACATTGCATCATTTCCAGTTTAGAAAATTTTATATTTCACTTAATTTCATGTCTAAACATGATTGTCAAGATTGGATTTTTCATTTAATTTTACCCAGAGTGGAGCTTCTTGCTTTGGGTTGATTTATCCTAGTTTCTTACTGTACATTCAATTTAGATTCCAGTTCCTGCAATTAATATCTGAGTTTACCAGTGGCAAACAAAAGTGATTTTAAATTTGGCTTTTGGATTTGAAAATCCCACAATTCAAAAATATATAATAAACTTAATGAAAATGGTTGATGGATTTTAACACTTCAACTCTGATTCCAGTCAATTCATTTTTTCCATTGAAAATATGCTGTTTGACTTGAACTTTGCAAAGTTTCTATGAGTTCCCTCATTTTTAAAAATCCAAATACAAATACAAAGAATTCAATTTAATTAACAAAGGCTATCCTGCAAAAGTGATTTGAAACTTGAACCAAGGATTTGACAATCCTGCATTTTACGTTCAGGTTCTGAATTTACAGCATAGAATTTTTATATTACTGTTTCTGACTATTATATTTTCCTATAATATATGTATTGTTATGTAGTACCTTTTTGTGTATTGTATTTTTCTTTTTTATAAGTGGGAAAAATATTTTATAGTAAAGATATCTAATTTCATAGTGGATTATTTTTGAAGTGTGATTTTTATTAACTTTTTTAATTGTCATGTATAATTTTTTATGGACCTTTTTAAATCTATGTAATCACATTAACCTAAAAAGCATTTTAAAGCTTAATTTTTATTAAGTAAAGTGTTCAGGAAGCAGGTTTCTGCTTATTAATAAAGGTTCAACATTTAGTAGTCTGCATAAGTAAAAACTTAATTCTGACTTTCCAATGCTGTTGACATTAAAGTTTTTTTACCTCTAATTGTTGATATATAGTAAGTCAACTTGCAGAATGAGTTAATTCTGGCAGTTGCCCATGGCAGACAACAGGAGTACCCTAGTCAATAAAGAGGTAAAACCCTTTCAGGCACAGATATGGGATGTTCAAATTATTATTAGTAATCCCATCATCCCAATACCTAAATATAATATAGATCATGTCCTAGATTAAATGAGGAAGACAAAACTTCACATTGGCTGGGACAGCACCACACTCACAATACAACAAGGAGAAGTACCCCACCATGTATATCCAACTCACCTTGACACTCTCATGAGAGATCATGTATTTATTAAGATTATCAAAACTGAAAAGGAAAAGAACACCAGAAAGATTGACTGGAATACCTGTAAATACAAGATCCTTATTAAAAATGTAGAAATCTTGCATGAAAAGAATCCTATACACCAGAAAAGGTTCAAGAGTTTCCCTCTGTATTCCAGGAGAAACTTCCAGGCTTACCACTTGAAAGAGGTATCTAACACAATTGCCCTAAAAGGGAGAGTACCTAAGGCCCACCCCATCTACTGTTTAACACATCAAGAGGATGATTCATTAAAGGAATACCTAGATGAGGCCCACAAAAAAGGCCCATTCATCCATTCAAATCTCCTTTTGATCCAGCTATCTTATTTGTGGCTAAGAAAGATTGAGGTATATGCCTTGTTACCAATTACAGAGCCCTTAACAAGGTCAAAAATAAGAACATGCATTCACTGCCTCTGATTGACAATCTATTTTAGCATTGTGTTGTGTGTATACTTCTGGGAAGTAAATTCAACGAGATAAAGGGGAAAATTAAGAAGAGAATGATAATTTATTAGATAAAAATATAAGGTATTATATAGTATCATGGAAAGCCATATGTTGTCCATGTACGTCATGGAGGTCATGGGGCTTATCTAAGTAATGTTCCTCTTAAGTCACAAGGCTTATTCAAGTTGGTTTCTATTAGGACCTGAATTGTTTGATCCCTGTAATAGATGGTCAACTGATAGTGGTGCCACCAATTTACTGATTGGTGAGACATTTGGTGACTCCTTCAGAGATCTAATTAGTGTGTTAATTCCCCAAAAGGGATTAATCAATGATGTTGCAACATTTGGTAGAATCAAAATTCTTCACAAATATCAACTCAACTGCAGGGTATCACCAGATCCAAGTTAAGCATGAATAATTTCCAAAGATAGTGTTAAGTACCTAATACAGGCTGTTTGAATGTGTAGTTCTTAATTTTGGTATGAAAAACGCCCTCAGTACCTTTTTGACATTCATGAATAAAGTGTTCAAAAACCACATTGGGAAACATATCATAATCTACCTAGATGATATAATCATATATAGCCTCAACAAAAAGCAACACTAGAAGGAAATTTATATGGAAATCAACACCCTCTAGGATAATCAGTTGGTACCTAACCATCCAAGTGCAAATTCTTCTTGACCAAGCTACCTGTCCTAGGAACATAATTATTAAAGATGAAATCAAACCATAACCAGCAAATTAAGGGTCATAAACAATATGCCAGTGCAACACAACAAAGATGAACCATAATTTCTTGGGAATGATTGAATATATCAGAATATTTATTCCCAATTGGGGAGTTCTGAATGCTCCACTATATATGATTACTGGAAAGAAAACTATATTTGTAAGCACCCCACTAAGAAAACAACACTTCTACAAATTGAAAGAATGAATGGCCACAGCCCCTATCCTACAGTACCTCATTTGAGAAGGGATCTAAAAAATAGTTACAGATGCTTCAGTTTATGCAATTGGAGGAGTAACCAGAATTCAAACAGTAGAAAAGTATTTTTTCCTGTTGTGTAAGAATTAATAAATGTAAGAAAATTGTCTGAAGGTGAACAAAGATATTCAATTCATGACAAGAAATTGATAGCTATAATCCATTTTATAATGGAATGACGTTCCTGTTTGGAAGGTGTAAAAATTTCCAAAGCGCTAACCAACCACAAGTCATTGGTATTCTTCAAGACATAACAACACCTATCAAGACAAAAAGCTGAATGGATGAACCTCTTTCAAAGGTATTATTAACAATCAAATATAACCCAGCAAGGAACTACTTACTGAAGACACCCCATCAAGGTTGTACTGTAAGTACTTACTCTGAACTAACAGAGAGGACCTTGAATCAGCCCATGTTAATAATGGGGAATCTAAAAGAGGGTTTACACATGGTACACCAACATACATACAAGAAAAAGTTCTTAAGAACAAACACCTATTCAAAAAATTATATGGTACTCTACACCAGATATTACTAAGTGAAGATACAGTGCCATACATACTGTCAACACAAAAGATTGACCAATCCTTTGTTACCATAGAGATTTGGGCCACACCTGAGTAGAAATCTACACAATTATCTTAAAACTCATTACTTGTGACCCAAAATGTTGGAAAAAATTAAAGATGTGCCCAAAAAATGCAAAATATGTGAAAAGTATGCGCGTGCTAAGGCATCCCCAAGTCTGTGATGCCAGTATCAATCACCCAATTATTCAAGGTATGGGAAATGTAAATTATAGGACCCATGTCCAGAGATAACAATAGCAAAAAATAAATCATTGTATCCATTGATTATGCAACAAGGTGGCACGTTACACAAGCCATAAAAGAACATAAAGAAAAGATGTATGTTAATTTATTGGCAAAGAAATCATAGCCAAGTTTGGAAAGCCTGAACTCCTGATTAAAAATGAAGGAACAGAAGTCACTTCCATTGACAAAGACATCTACCTTGCTAAAAAAGAATTCAAGTATAAAGTTACCAGCCCCTATCACCCACAAGATAATGAGAGAATGGAAATATTGAATGGCCTCTGTAGAGGCACTCAGTAAACAATCTACTAACAATCCACATCTCTGGACTGAAATTCTACCTACCACTCCAATAGTATGTCAAACACATGTCAACTGCAATATGGGCAAAACCCTGTATGAATTTGTCTACTGGTGCAAGATCTCCATTGTCAGACTGAGTTAGGGCTCCAATCAACTTTACCTAATAAAATACCAGCTGACAACGTCCCCAACAAACAACATATTAGAAAGGACCAAGAAGCCAAAGAGAAGAAAAAACAAAAGAGAGACAATCCCACTTCAACAGGAGCAATTCCAAGCCAGATACAAGATCTGGGATGGAAACCATAATATGCATAAATTATAACCATGGTTAAGAGGACCAGGGGCTTTCATGGAGGTCAAACCCAACAATACCTACCTCATCAAAGGGATTCTCACTTTTACAGGCTTAGAACATAAGCACTGCAATTGACTCTTCCTATGAAAGTAAAGAAGTGCCCAATGCAATTCACAACTACCTGTTCCCAATGCAAAACTAGATCAACGCCAAGATTTGATTACCAACACTCTCAGGAAAATTTCTAAGGCTACACCTTCCAGCACCCCAGGGGGGATGTTGCAACATCTACAATTACTACCTCTCAGGGAAGTAATTCCCAGAGTGATTCCCTAATTAATCATTAAGTTGGTGGCACTCTTATCAGCTGACCATCCTATAAAGGGGTCAAATATTTCAATTCCTAAATGAAACATTACCTGTACAAGCCCTATGACTACCATGATAAGCATGGACATGATGTGGCTTATCATGATACTATGTAATCTTCTAAATTTGTATCAATAAAGTATAATTCTATTATTAATTCCCCCCTTTATTTTGTTTTATGTACTTTCCAGAAGTATATTTGTGACATTTATCTTTAATTCTTTTTTATTATATTGTTAACACTATAATTTATAGAAACTACCTGCATTAAAATAGAAAAATTTATCTCTAATTTTAATATATTCAAATATATCTCAACAACATATGAAGCTTTTCATATCTGTAATTGTCAGGAATTTCGAGTAAGTATGGGTCAACTGGCCCATCACTATCACTAATTAATTATATCAACAATGCCTAGACAGCATCACACCCATCAACCCTGACAAGATAGATTTGGATCAGCTAGATGGTTCTAAAAATAAACATATTCCAAATAATGATCTAGATCTAGGAATGATTACTGAACAAAAAGATAAAACTATGGCAGAAAAATACACAGCCTGATTATATTTTGGGATATTCAGAAGCCAAAACAACAACATCAATCTGCTATTATCAGCAATAGTTCAGGATTTCATACAAATAAGAAAGTTCAAATTTTCAGAGTTCTGCCACCACTTATAATAAGCCTTATTATAAAATATTTCCTGAGAAAGAAAATCCCATGCCCCTGCGCATAAATGCCTGGCTCTTGGGGTTGAAAATGGCAATCTAGGGAACAGATAGACTGGCCAAGTAAGATTTAGAAGCAACATATGTTATCCTGGCAAGAGGGTTTATAAAACCTTATCTAAAGGCTTTTCTATTTTAAAAGCAGAAATAATACACCATCTATAGGTAGGAAATAGCATACCTATTTATACCTCCCATACTACTCAGCTGCTTTCTAGTAGTACTCCTGATCTAAGCACTAGACTTCAACATGTCAGCCCTTGTAGGATCTATTGATGATTGCTTCCACTAGTGGTGTGTCCTATTAATAAAAAATCCATTTTTTATATACTCTCCCTCAAGTAGGATACATAGACGCCTTTCTGCTGTACCTTTAAATCAATTGGTAGCTGGGATTGTCTTCATAAAATCCATATATCAACAAATATGACTTCCAAACAAACTAATAAGATTCTTTAAGGCTGCAATATCTTGACAGTAATTTATACAAATTTAAGTCATTATAAAATAAAAAGACTAATTTTAATTTCAGTGTTGCAACGTCTTTGATAACTCCCTCTCAGGGAATCAATGCCCTGAGCAGATCACTGAATGGCGCACCAAATGGTTCACCAACCAGCCAGTAAACCAGTGACACCATTACAAGTTGATCATCTATTATGGGGATTTCCTAATCCAGATCCTAAGTGGAACACAACTTAAACAAGCCTTGTGACCTAAGAGGAACATTACTCAGATAAGCTCCATGACCCCCATGATGTACATGGACAGTATCTGGCTTGCCATGATACAATATATTATTCTATATTTCATATACAATAAAGTATCATTCTCTTCTTAAATCTTCCCCTTATCTTGTTTATTATAATTCCCAGAATTATATACTCAACATCAGCTAAAAGATAAAATATTAAAAATATAAAATCAATTAAAGTCAGAAAACTCTCTTTATTTGATTAGCTTGAAAGTGATGGCTTGGGGGTGAAGGACTAAGAGTGCTTATAGAAGGCTGTCACTACATCAGATGGCATTGATAATTGACCAACTTCTAGAAGATTTAATAGATCTTTTGTATCCTAATGGAGGCCCTTTTTTACCTTATTCTTAATTCATCCAAACAAATCTTTTATTGGATTAAAAAATGGAGAATATGGCAAAAGAAAGAGGAGTCTCATTTGGAAGCCCAATAGGGAATGACTGGATAGTGAATATTTTTATCAATTGGTGGGAACTCTGACACTAACAAGTCCACTTTTTGAAGCCTAACATTATCAAGAAAAACAATATTAGTTGTGCCACAATAATTAATCTTTAAGTATTCCTTGACACATTTTAGAAAATTAAAGAAGTCATGTCATTATGAAAACCCTTGATCATTTGATTTTGGTTTAAACCAGAGACAAAGAAGCACATCATTGAATATATTTGGGACCTGATAGTTGCACAAAGTGCTAAATTATCCTTTGAACCCTTATCAACCCAATCATTCCTAGCTCCAAGTGAGAAGGAAATTTCCAATTTATCTATATATAAGAACATGATATCACTGGTCTCTTTTAGGTCAAGATATGCTTCAGTGTAAATGTGTAAATCCTCAATTATCTTCTTACTGTTCTTATTATACAGAGATACGCCTACTAATTTTCCTGAGAAGCCCAATTAAACCATAGTTTTTTAAAAAAGAGTCTTAGAAATATAAAGGCCAAACTCTGTTGACATCATTGACTTAACAGAGAGAGAATCTAGGTGGCAATCTTTGATCACCACTGTTTGATTGCATCAATATGAACAAGCTTCAGGAGTTTAGGCTGTTGTTTGGCTTTTGTGGATTTTTCAACTTGACAGATGTCACCATATTTAGTATTGGGTCTGTTAACATATCTTGTTGTGGCATCAAATCAGGATGCAATATTCTAAACAGAAATTCATCTGGTTAATGAATTAATGACAGCCTCACATTCAATATACAACAATTGATAACTATCCTTGGTGAATACCACATCATCCAAGCTATCTATACTACACACAGGATGGGTAACTTTTTATGGAAGACAGCATCATACTTGTACGTAATGACACTGTCAATTGTGGAATATACCACTGGTCTAGATGGCTCTTCAGTTGTGATCAAAGGCACATAAGAAGTATTCAATAAACAAGGACATGAACTTACAACACTGGGTTCCAGTGTACAGGGCTGTGTTACAACTGGGTAAATAGTGTAGGTGTATGTAACCTCACTGTTCTCAATGTCCCTGGTATGAGTGACTTTAGTAGAAGGCCATAAAAGTGTTTTCTGTCTGGGATTTAAAATATTGTATCTTGCTTGTGATTTGAGAGGTGATTAGATTATGCTAAACACCTTAAGAGGCTTGTGTATTAGCCTCAAAATGCTCAATTTGTGTTCTAAGTCTATTACTGGACCCTCTGGGGCATCTTCTTGGACTGGCTGCCCTGTGTCTTGTTGCAGGAGCTGGTTAGGTATAGGAAATTCTGACCATAAAAATAAAATAAAAATATCTTTTAGATTAAATATATGTTTTATTAGGGGTTACATTTTTTAGTTGTTATTTTCTCTTTATTTAACCTTGAATATTATCACACTTTCTGTATTAGTGATTAAAATGAGAATTTTTACTAGAGGCTATCTTAGAAAATTTAAGATTTTATTTGATTTTCATGTCTAAACATGGTTATCAAAATTAAGATTTTTGTTTGATTTTTTCATACTGGAGCTTCTTAATTTGGGTTAGTGTTTCCTATAGCTTATTCAATGTATATTATAAGTTGGTTCCAAATTTTGCAATTATTATTTGAGTTTACTAGTTGTTTTCATTCATGACTTGAAATCTAGTTCTTTGGTTTGAAAATTCTGCAATTTCAAAAATATATAGAAAATAAAAACTGGTTAATTGTCAGGTAACCAAACCTGATCTGCTGGCTTGCTAGATTTGGGAACTGGTGGGTTGCAGACTGGGCAGGCAGAGACCACCAAATGATTGGTGCTACCTTTATGAGATGGGACATTGACTTGCCAACCCATGACCACGGGCAGCAGCAGGGAAAATAGTATCATTTACTCCTGTGAGAGTGATGTATACAATCCTAAATAGATTATTGGTATGGTCCAGTGAAAGCTTAGTGGTGGATGCAGGCATTGGTTTGGAGATGACAGGTGGTTCCATGTTTAATTAGTAGGCAGGGAGGAAGTTGTATTTATCTCTGAACAAGCAGGGTTCAGTAACGTGCCAAGCAGCCTTCCGGTTGTATCTGGTTAACTCTTTAGTTTGGGCTAAGTGATCCCAAGCTAATATGTTGTCGGAGGTGTATTTCTTGTACTTGGGCTTCAAGGGGTGTGACTGTACTACAGTCACATTGGGATGAGGTTTAACCAAGAGGTTGAATTGTGATGAATTTCATAGGTTGAAAATCAAAACAATAGGATTGGCCTTGGAGAGACTTTCCAGCATAGTAATGATACCCAGTAATCAATTAGGCTGTACTAATTGAGGGCCGTACTGAATAATCTGAACAGTTCAGATTATGAGACTAGGTGTCTTAAACTGATTGATTAACCATGGAGGTTAAGTGATACCCAGGAATCAATTAGGCTGTACTAATTGATGGACATAATGAATAATCTGAACAGTTCAGATTATGAGACTAGGTGTCTCAAACTGATTGATTAACTGGGAAGGTTAATTAATTGATACCCTGGAATATGATTGATGAGGATTTAAATATAGGGTCAAAATGGACTTGACTGTGTCAAGTGAAGACTTGTTGTCTTCAAACAGATTAATTAACTGGGAAGGTTAATTAATATATGCTTGGAATATAATTAATGAGGATTTAATTATATTGTTTAATTGCCTTGACTTTGTCAAGAAGTTTGGTTAAGGTTAGCCAAAAGTAAACCCCCAAATTGTTGTTTAAAAGCGCTGCGTTGGCAAATTCATTGGGTTAAAAGCGCTACTGCGCCGCCTAATGGATTTGCTAAGCACCAAGGCGCTGCTATCAAATTTTTTCAGGCGCTGAGGCGCCGCCTGGGAAAGTTCCTGGGCGCTGCGGTGGCACCTGGTTTGAGTTTCAAAGCGTTTCAATTGGTTTTTGACGCAAAAAACTATTAAATGAAAAAATAACTAAATGTAGACAATGGTGTCTATGCATTCAGGATTGATCAGCTGGTTCCCAGTTGGAACAAGGATAGCTTGGATCAGGAATACATATATTTCATAGGGTTTTGGCGCCAGAAGTCCGGAATGCTTCAAGCCAAAGCAATACATTTCCACGGAAAGAATCAGGTGATTCTGGAATGTATCAGAGCACATTCTTATAGGTTAAGAGTGTGAAGATCTTTTTGGTAAAGATCTGGATTGGATGACGCTGTTATGTCATAAACCATGTGATAGGAATCCAGGTGTGATTCCAGAATTGGAGGGGTTTTCAGCCAATTATATACTGATTGGTATATAATGGAAGCATGATAATAATTAATAAAAAAGATGATACTTATGTGTGACAATGGTCCTTTTCCCCTCAATCTTTTTATGATTTGTGTTTTTGGCTTTTAACTGAAATAAGACTACCATGGAATGAAAGAGATGGTCTGCAGCTAAGACTATGGAAAGCAAAAAACGTGGAAGTGATCACCAGATGGCAACAAGTTTAACGCCAAGATTGCTTGCCTGGAATCCAAGCTCATCAAAGCTTACATAAATGATTCCCTGTCAAACTGTAAAAGAGTCAGGCCAGGATAATGAAGAAGCAAGCATGAATTTACTGGATCTGTCACAAGGGGTATTCTTTAAAATAGACAGGACCAAATGGAGCGTCTGGAAGACAGTATGTAACTGGCAGGTTGGCAGCAGGATCAGATGATTTTTGATTTAACTGGAAGATGACAAGGATAAAATACAGCAATAATTAGGAAACCAATATCTGGCAATCTTTATTTAAAAACAACAATGTGGGTTGATCTTGGCCTGGTAGGTACTTATACCGCGCTGCCAGGTTTCATTTTATGATTGGGTTTCTTGAGCTTGAGCAGGTTGGCATTGGGGATCTTAAATGACAGGGTGGCATTTGGCACTGGTAAGTTGGCACTGGCTGCTTTGGGATAATAAGACTTTGAATCCTTCTATTTAGCAACTCAGGTGTTGGACAGGAATTTAGATTCAGTGCCATTTTCTGAGCTTCAGGAAAGTTTGTAACCCTTTTCATTGGGGGAATTATGAATTTCACCAAGCATACTGCTGGTGTCAAGTATTGGTATCTCAGGGAATCTACTGGCATCTTGAACTGGCAGTTTTCTTGCAAAACCCTACACTGTAGTTAAGGATTTAGGTCCTGGTGGGTTGAAAACAACTTTATCAATTGGTTGTGTGCTTTTAGATTCACAGTCTTTGAAACTAAAGGTCTGAAAAGCTTTTGTTCAGGGGTTGACCCTGGTTCCATACTTTGGAATTCAGGTATGTATAAATTGTTATTACTGATATTGATGGATTTAAACACTTCAAATCTTGTTCCAGTTAATTCATTTTGTTTTTTTGAAATATGCAGATCAACTCAAAATTTTCAAAGTTTGTATGAGATCCCTCAATTGAAATATTTAAATAAAAAAAAGAGTTAAATTTAATTAAAAAAAGCCAAATCACAAATATGATTTGAATTTTGGAGCAAGGGTTTACAATCCAAAATTTCTGCCATTAGGTTCCAAATTTACAGTATACACTTTTCTCACCTGGTTCAGTTTCACAGCAAATTTGATGCTTTCTTTATTGGGGAGAACAGGACCGCAATAATTTTCAGAGCCAAGTGGATTCAAGGTAGTAGCAACCTTAGAAACTTGTAGCTCAGATATCAACTTACCCAGCTAGGCTATTTCTCCTTGTAGTAATGTGACTCTAGGATCAGGAGAAAAAACAGCTTTATATGCAGGAGAATATGCAAAAACCTGTTGTCTAACATTCCTTAGTTTTGAATCTCCTTCTAAACCCTCCCCCATGTTTGGGAAGAGGATTAGGTGGTATATCATCTTGTATGCCATAGATGTAGTTCCCTCTGCCACTCTAGAAAAGCTTTGAAGGATAGAAGTACATCCCTTTTTATGCATGAAATTGAGCTGATTCTCTATATCTTCAAAGGTGTCAAAGGTTTTTGGAAATTGTGTTTCAATATATTTGTCCAAGAAAGTGGCTTCACCTACAATAGTAAGCTGGTAGGGGCATGTTGATGTAAATCATCCTCTTCAGCCTCTTGCCAATTGGCTGTATTTTTATATCAGGCTTTAATTTAAAGGGATAAGTGGGCAAGGACTGATGTCAAACAGTGCTAAATTCAGGGTCAAACAAACTCAATATTGAAGGGGATCCTGATGGCTATCCAAAAAAGGCTCAAAGATGTTCTGGACCCAAGATTATAGACAGGAAGCTCTTTTCAAGTTGGTATCTGCTGTCTGGGATACTTTTAAATCTCACATAACTGGTAGACAAGAAAGTACTGATGATGAACCAAGACAGGATGTGTGAGCTGCATCATGTAGGTGGTAATCTCATAGGGGGAGAAAAAGTGGCTCAATAGAAGGTAAAAAATAAACAGTAAGGGAGTCAACTATGAGGGATTTGAATAGAGACCTTGGAGCCCCCTGAACCATACTACAGCTGCTTTGATTGTGGCTGAATAAAAGCTGATAAAGTTTTACAAAATTCATAGGTTGAGGTAGTGTTTATATGAGAGGGTACTTTAAAGATCCTCCAAACATGATTCATAGGACCCCAGCATCTTTATGAATAGGGGTAAGCTTCCCCATAATTGATTAGGCTGTATACATGAAAGATTATAGCAGATCTGGCCAAGTCAGTTTAAGATACTAGTTATCTCAGAAATACTTTAATTAACCAGGAAGAATAATTGATACCCAGTGTCAGGGAACAAGCCTTGGGTGGCTGGCCTGTCATTTTCCTGGATAGGGTGGGCCACATGATTAATGGGCAGAGCCCACCATAAGATTGGTGCTAACTTGAAGAGGTATGTAATAGATTTCCCCACCCAGGATCATAAACCAGAGGACAGGATGATAGTGTCAATCACTCCAGTAAAGATGCTTTACACTATTCCAAAAAGCTTGTTTTATAGTCAAAGGGTGTTCAGGTACAGACACAGGCACCAGTTTGGGGGTGAGGGACGGCTCTGTAATGGTCCACATGTGAGCAGTTTTGCAGGCGAGGGTTGATTTGGCTTCAAATAAAGATGCTATGCTGAAAATTTACAGTGTGTTGTTGGTTTGTTGCAGATAGAGGCCTAGCAGGGAATAATGGCCACTAGGGAAGGTAAGGCCTAGCTAGTAGGTAGAAAAAGACTACTAGAGGCAAATGCTGTTCCCACCTGGCAGGAGATATTGGCTGCTGTGGGCTAGAGGTCCTCACCCAGCAGGGAACTGTGGCTGCTAGGAGTGAGGAATGAGATAGCTCATTAGAGAACTTTAGCTGCTTGGGGTGGGGAGTGATCCAGTCTGGTGAGTAGTGTGTGCTACTCAGGCTGGATGTTGTTTAGACCCTGGCGGGTAATGCGGGCTGCCAGGGTAGGAAAGTATGGCAGCATAGTAGGCAATGTGGCTCCAAGGGCTGTAAGTTTTTGGACCCCTGTCAGGTAGCGCAGACTGCCAGGGAGGGGATGAGCTTTGAGTTCTCTATGTACCCTGATACGCTTACAGGAGGTCTGTGAGCAAGCACTCTACCTAACAGACTGGTAGAGTGTCCTTGTTTAGGTCCCTATGGGAGCTTTGATGATATCCCAAAGTGAGCATTGGAGGGCATATGTGATGGTCCACATGTTTGGTGGTTTGCAGGCGGGGCCAATGTTGGCCAAGCAAAAGTTTGGTTGTTTGTTGCAGTTAGGAGCCTAGTAGGTAACATAGGACTACTAGAATAAGTAAGGCCTGGCTAGTAGGTAACATAGGACTACTAGGGGTAAATAAGGTAAACCTAGTAGGTAACATAGGACTACTAGGGTAAGTAAGGCCTGGCTGGTAGGTAACAAAAGACTACCAGAGGCAGATGTTGCCTCCACCCAGCAGAAGATATTGGCTGCTTTGGGCTATAGTTCTTCACCTAGAAGGGAACTGTGGCTGCAGAAGGTTGAAGACTGAGATAGAAAGCAGGGAACTTTGTCTGTCTGGGGGGAAGGTTTTAGACTCCCTGGCGGGTAATGCGAGCTGCCAAGGAGGGGAAGAGCTCTGAGGGCTCTACATACCCTGATACACTTACAGGAGGTCTATGAGCAAGCATCCTACCTAACAGACTGGTAGGGTGTCCTTGTTTATGCCCCTATGGGAGCTTTGGGGGAGAACTCAGAGTGAGCATCAGAGGGTATAGATTTGCTTGGGGTGTCACCAAGGCGGTTTGCTTGGGGAAGCAGCTGCAGAACTTGGTGTGATCAGGCCTCTGGGAAGTAGAGCTGATTACTCTGCGACTGAAAGCTCAGAATTAATCACCTGGGTGAGTAAAGACAACACATAGATATTGATCTATGGTTGGATGGCCTAAGTGGAATGCCACTTGCAAGGGCCCAGTCAAGCACCAGTTCAATGTAGACTCATGTCTGGGTCTACAAGCTCTGGTAACAGGGAATGAGATAAAGAACCAAGGTGGTTCACAGAATTAGCAGAGAAGACTAGTAAGAAGGACTTTATGATCACAGTGAAGACTAGTTGAGGGACTGTTAGATCATGTTTAAGTGAAGGAGTAGCTGATAATGAAGCAGAAATAGCCAGAGGACCAAAAGAGCAGGATGCAGGAGTAGCTGAATGATTGGTTTAAGCTGTTTGGAGACTTAAATGAGCTGCTTGGAGACTGAAATAGGCTGTTTGATTACTGAAAAGGACTGATTGCTGGCTAGAATTAAGAACTAGAAGATGTGGTTGAAGAACTGGCCTAAGAACCAGAAGATGATGATGCAGGAATGGCTGAAGAACTTGAAGGTGGCTTGAAAGGCTTAGCTGGACTAAATACAGGAGCTAGAATGCTAGTTTTAGTTTCTTAAGAGAGGAAATATTAAGAAAGAAGCAGTTGAATAATGATTTAATGCTGCCAGGAATATGATAGAAAGAAAGAATTAATTATCATATTAAAAGAAAAAAGAAGAGGAAATACTTTAAAGTGTTTAAACTGTAAATTTATTAGGATTTGATTGAATGGAAAGAATCTGAAAAGAGGCTGGAAACAGAACAGGAAACTGTGAAAGCAAATAAGCAAATTTTGCCTAGAATAATTATGAGAGGCAAAAGGCAAGCAACAAGCAACAGGCGAGTTCAAAGCTGTGAAACGTTGAAGAAAATGCAAGGAAACTTGGATAAACATTGAAGGATCAAGGGTTCAAAAATCTCCTATGTAAAACATAGGCAAAAGCGCTTGAGATTTGCCAGAGAAATATGACAGGAATTATGGCAAAACGTTTGAAACACAGAGCAGTTGTTTATCCTTAACAAGAAAGCTTCAGGCTCAAACCATAGTAAAGAGCAGGTCATTTGGGTGAACAGTTTGGCAAAACTTTTGAATTGAGTTGTCTGATTGGCTGTGAGTCAAAGTTTATCTAATCAGTGTTTTTAGGGCTTTATCTGAAGAGTTAAAGCCTAAAAAATGAGGTGGTAAAGCAGAAAATCTAGGGCTTTCATTGACTGAAGTAAGTTAAAAAGTTTAAAATATTATAGGGAGAGAAAAACAGGATAGTTTAAGCTTTAAAACCCCAGAGTTCTGAGAGAGATTTTAGACTGAAACAAGGAGCTATAAAAAGGGAAGCTATCTGAGGCTTTTCAGGGACTAGATCAAGTAGATTAAAAAGGCCACAAGGACTATAGAAGGAGCTGGAGACCAAGATAAAGATGCAGAAGCCCAAGAATAAGGAACTGATGCTAAATCAAAGTGCAGGAGCCCAAGACCAAGTGCAAGGAGTCAAAGAGATTTTTGGAGGACTCCAAGTATTAGCAAAATCATATTGTGTCCCATACCCAGGCAATATAGCAGAAGGTTTATAAGGGGATCTTCCTTCTGAAAATAAATAAAAGCCTTTTTTGACCCCTGCCCAATTCCAGTGATAAATACAAGCTCTATGAGTGAGCTACCCCATATCTTTTACTCTAGTCAAGGGGAGAAGGATAACTATTGTCAAAGTTATAAAAGATTTGCCACCAGTAAGTCTTCCCAGGAGGAGTGGGAGAGATTAACTAGGCATCTGCAGATGATGGATAGTAGAAGAGAGTTCATTGGGAATGAATTCACTAGGTTGTTGAAGGATTGGTACAGGTCCACAGAGAGTCTAGCACCAGCTGAGGTACAGGTGCATGGTGGGGATGCCTGCCTAGTGACTGAAAAATTACTGGAATAGTTTGCAGTCATGAAGGATAGGTAAAAACTTCTAGCAAACCACTCATCACTTCTAGGAAATGACAACTTCTTCAAGCTGGTCCCTGGCTATGACCCAGGGCACACTTAGGGACTGGTGACCAGGAACCCTACAGGCTCCATGTCTAGTTAATAGGAAGGGAGGAAATTGTACTTATACTTAAACAGTTGGGGCTCAATAATAAACCAAGGGTCCTTTTGTTATATATGATCAACTCTTTAGTTCAGGCCAAGAGTTATCACGCTAGTATACAGTTAGAAGTGTAGTCTCTATATCCAGGCTTAAATGGGTACTCTGTGAAGTGAACAGGACCAAAGAGGATGCCTGGGGACAATGAGTTGTGGTCAGGCAAGCTGGAGGGCTTAGAGTTGAATTGGAAGATAAATAAGATAAAATATGACAATATTTGAGAGAACTAATATCTCTTAACCTTTTTTTAAAAATGGCAATAAAGTCTAGCTCAGGGTCTTTAGGTCTATATAGTGTCATGTTGCTAGACTTTACATCTACTAACAGGGAATTATCATAAAATTGGGAAATTTGGATTTAGGTGGACATGACTCCTGGGTTTGGGGATGGTAAATGGCACTGTTTCAGGGAAGTGTTCATTGGCTAGATCCTTAGGAAGGGTAGCAAAGTCCTTCTGGTTCTGAGCAACAATCTTGGGAGCGGCCTTTAGGTCTGCATTTTCTTCAGGTGGGGAGAGCTCTTGATTGTCTTCTAAGGTAGACCTCAAGCTTTCTAAGCTAATGATGGAAATTCCCTTGCCTCCATTAGGTTTTTATTTGTCCTTTTCTGGGTGCCATGGTTGCCAAGTCCTCACTAGCGGCTTCATCTTTAAGGGCATTTGCGGCCAATTGTGACTAGGGTTTTAAACCTGCTCTGTACCTTGGGTTTTGAAAAGGGAAAATTGTCATTCCTGGCACCCAGGAATATAATTAACAGGGGGCTGATTCTAGGGATCATAATAACTTGAAAGTTTCAACAAGGGACTCAAGATCAATCATATCAACCCCTGTATAGGACGGTAAGGTTGTTTATCACAGGGCTGTAATAGATCTGACTACATCTAATTGAGATAAATGCGCCAGAAATTACTGGATAGTATGAAGAGATCTCCAGGTGACGAGGAATAACCACCCAAATCCATAAGGAGGTGATGATTAGCCACCACCAAAGCTTCATATATTATTTAGTAAAATTTTCAAAAGAAACACTGGGGATTAATAAGATAATTAAACCCAACTAAAGAAGTCTATATAAATTCCCTGAGACAAAATCAAGGTGTCTTATAAATAGACATCTGACATTGAGAAGTACCAACTGCACAGTTTTGGATAATGTGGTAAAAACTTCAAGATTGGTAGGCATTGGGGTAACATTAGGTGGCACTGATGTCAAAGAACACAAAGCAGGGCACCATCTTCCAGCTACAATCTGATTCAGGATCAGTTTATAAGGAATAAAGCGGAGTAGACCCACTACAGGATTAATTTTTAAATAAATTTGGACCAGGAGATAATTTAGTTTATTGGGTAATTTTTAGGGGGGACTCAACTCTTGGAGTTAACAGTAAAAAAATTTCCAATATGTACCAAAATCATTGACTCAGCAGTACCACCTGAATCTATGGCTCCTATTTTGTCCCATTATCCAAAGAGTACCTCCTCCAGCATGGAAAAAAGCCTTGTATGATTAATTTTTGCCAACCATTCTGATAAACAAAGTTGTATTGAGTGACCCTCATATTACGTCTATTTATAAGTGTCAAACTGCACTGGTAATCAAATCATATTGAAAGCTGGAGCAGAAGTAACCCATTTCCAATCAACAATTTAATTTAAATCTGCCATCTTGGTTAACTGCTTTACCAATTTACTGGCTTTGCAATTAGGACAGGTAATACCATGAATTATGGAAAATATCATGTCAACAAGAGTCAATAGGATGATGATGAAAGTAGTTTGGACCTGGATCCCACACACCCCTAAAGTGAAGGATACAGCTTTGTTTCTAAAAAAATGCTGGGCAGTGGTGTAAACTTGGTATAGATGATCTGATGTGTGACTTTCTCTTGTAAATTCACTGCCTCCTTTGTCCTTGGATAAGACCATTTTTCCTCATCATGCAAAACAAATCACCCATAGTCCATCTAAACCACTTAATTCACTCAAACATTTAGCCCACACTGTGGATGAAATATTTGTGTTGGCATACTCTGTGGATTCTCCAGTGTTTACTGCTCCATCTATGGAAGAAACCCTGGTTAATTTGGATTGCTTACTAGCCTGGTTTTGACTGTTATTGCAAGTATTAGGACTGCCCAATCAAACTGTTCCATATTGGTTTCAGCAAATTCAAATAGTTCCCAAATGTCTGCTGCTAACTCCAGCCAATCAGATGGCTCTCCAGAAATTAGTGTGAAACTCTCCAGCTTCCCTGACTTAGGTCAGCAAAACTTCTTCTCTGTTCAATCAGATCCTGGTCAGATGGTCTTGTGATAGAATACTTGGCGAACACATTCCTTAAACATAGCCAGGGGATTTTCAGTCCCCTGTTTGTTGATTCTCTAATGTCATTAAAATTTGGAGTTGTGCTGCATAATTTAATTATTTTAAAAAGCCTTGAACTCCTTCTTTGAGTTTGCCTTTGAAATTTAAAAGTGTTAGTCAATTCTTAAATTTACATTACCTTTAAGTGCTCTTTTTGAACCTGGTGATCTTCTTAATACCTATGAAAGAAGCTCCAGCATATAGCAATAGTTTTAACTGCTTTTGCTCTCAAAAGCCTAGTTCAAAACCAGAAATTACGTCAGTATTTGACATAAAAACCTACCTTTCTATACTATTTTTGTTATTTCCACTTGTTTCAAACCCGCTTTAATTAAATTCATTTTCCCAAGACACCTGAGATCATCCCCAAGCTTCCTTGTCCACTCCCTTTATAGTTTTACTTGTAACTTTCCTAGTTGCACCAAATTCTATTGCAAAAAGGCTTGAAAACCCTACCTTTAGACACCAAATTTTCTGGAGCTCCTGAAAATGATCATCCCTGTCCTAAAATTTGTAGCGTTCTCTCTGGCCCTATTTGTGTTGCTTCTGTGGTCAACTTCCCCTGATCTTTGGGGGCGCCTTTCCTCCTTGGCGCACCTTGTGTGTGACAAACCCTCCAGTCTCCTGCACCTTTCAGCCTCTTTCCTTGTATTGGGAGAAGCACTGGTCAAGAGCTTTACCTGTGACAGCCTGAACATGTATTCAGCTGACTCTGTCTTGCTTGCTCTTACTGTGGAGGAAGCACCTCCTCCTCTCCCATTTCAACCAGAGAGTGATGGGTCTTCCCCCTGCAGGGACCAGAGCTCCTGACACCTGTTCCCTCTCAGGCACTGTGGTTGCTTATTGGCCTTGTGTTAGTGGGATTGAATGCTTACTTCCCTTAACTGTTGCTGGTGTCTTCCCTTTGATCCCCTCTTAGAGCGGCCCCTCCAGTACTCCACTGGGCATCATCCTGGTGGTTTGTCTTGCCAGGATGGGAGCCAAACTTAGTTAGTTTAGCCCCTTTCTCTCACAAGTCTACCAACCAAGGGGAGAGGAAGTAACAATAAGTGAAGGAGTAGAAGGAAAATATTTGATTGTAGAGGTAAAGGATTTCTGTTCACAGAAAGGGTGGTTGGGCACCAGGGGACTGGAGAAGCAGCAAGTGTTGGATGGAGGGCATAAAATTGGGAACTGTAGAGCTGATAGCCTCTGTAGTGAGCATCATATCTGTTGTGTTGGGTTTACCTTTGGCAGAGGATGCGGCAGGAAGCACAGCAAGGTATTGGTGATGCTGAAAACAGGCAGAAAATGTAGCTGTTAAGAAGAAGAGCCAGGGGAGGTACCTTGGGCTTTTCTGAGACAAGATCAGAGATAAGCAAAAAATCAAATTTCTGGAACTGGACGGAGAAAGGAACAAATGTAAAGGGGGCTGCTGTTTATTGATAACAAAGAACAGCTGTATAGTTATTGAAGTGGGTAATGAACTGAATTCACACAAGGATATATTGGGATTGAATACAAAAAAACTTAGGATTCTGGTATGCAATAAGTGGACTCAGAAATCAACCTGAATATGGAGAGTGATTAATTGGGGATCAAATCATCTACACCACAGAGTAGGGCAACTGAAAAGTGAAGTTGAGAATTTTCTTTTAGAATTTGATGTACCAAAACTATCCAGATTCAATTTCAAACTCTAGGAGAGGGAAGATCAATAACAACTACCTTTAAGGAAGTTTAGGGATGTCACTCAAAAGTGTGTAGTATCTTTTAGTAACCTTTACACCTGTTGATGCTCAAAGAGTCTACCAGTTTGCCATATTAATGAGCAAGTATATTTGGATATTGCTGGGATTCATGGGAGGAAGAAATGAGGGATGCTCTGACTAATTGGGGGTATGTTGGGAAGGTTGGTCAGATGCATGTGGTAGTTATGATGGACCTCACATTAAATATCCCTTAGATTGGCCTATAGAATTTATTGTTGTAGAAGATATTTTAATGAAACTTGGATGATCTTTCAAAGCACTAATGAAGCAATATTGATATTTATAAAGCGCCAATATAAACAGGTCAACTTTACCAGGTATCAAATCAAATTAACAGCAGGTGCTGTGATGGTGGCTGATTAGTAACTTGGATTATTTGAATGGCCTTTAAAATATACACAGTTATTTCAACACCAGAACCTAATGATTTAAAGCAATACACGATTGATCCTGAATACCCATCACCTGGTCACACTAGCAAGGGCCAACTGTGCTAGGTGGGAGTAGCAAATCAAATAGCTACTAGGAATGCAAGCACCAAAATCAGAACATGAGTGGTCTAAATTAGGGAGTGATAGAATATCTTAGAGGGGATTGTTAGAAGCCTGAGTAGAAGCAGGGCCAGTATAAAATAACAGTCTCTGAGAAAGAGAAGATGGTTTTTTTCAGATCAAAGAGCTTCTATAAGATTAGAAGCTCTTGATAAAAGTAAATTTCCTTTAATCTCCTTTTTTTTATCAGGTGGTAAAAGCAGTACCATTGTATACTTCTTTACAGATGATAGTGACATGTTCTCTCAATCAAAAAGAAGAAAAGAGTTGCCTTATACAAGTTATCATATTGATATATTGCAATGTAGACATTGGTTCGTGGCAACTAGGGACAAGTGGAGAGAGGAAATCATATATTTGCCGATAACATTTAATAAAAATATTGGTAGCCACTACAAGTGTACGGATATTTAAATATAGTGGTAAACAATTTCTGTCGGTTGAATAAGATTGACTATTCAGCTCTATACTTCTGTTTGCCTCGCTAAAAACTAATCCTTCTAAATAGGCCTTGGGTCGGAAAGGGATCCATTAAAATTGGTTTTATAAGCCGTGGAATGGGAAGTAGATCGGCTCCTTTTAGATACCGCCCCTGGCGGGCTTGGGTAATTATACGGATTTTTATCAGAAAGATATGTTTCCTAGTTCAGCCTTTTTTAAATCCCAAATAGATTCCACGGTGGAATTTAAGCTCCAGTGGGGGATGTTTATGGAGTCTAGGTTGTTGAGCAACCAAACCCTGTTCCGGAAGAGACATGCCTTGTGGATGCCTGGAACAGTTGAATACTTTTAGAGGGGTTGGATTTAAATTTAAATCAGGGGCAGTAAAATCAAGGCAGGAAAATATCCCAATTAGGATGCACTCGGGCGTGTGCGGCATAGCCTCGGCGTAGAGGCGGGCTTGCCAGCGCCACTGCGAATGTTGGGATTTATTTTACAATTTAAATCGAGTTTAAATTACAGGGATTGCTGTGCATGGAACCAGCAGGCACGGGCGTCTAACGGATGGATGGTGCCGGGCATCGCCGGCTTCCTCGGCCGGCCAACGCTGCGGACTAAAGGTTAGCTGGGTTGGCGGAGATGATACCTATTTGTCCGGCTTGGCTGTAGAAACGCCTCAGGTAGTTCTGGTAGTCGCGGTACTCGGGCGTCAGCTTGTACCTGGCAATCTGCTCGCGGTACACGCCGCGCTCATGCTCGGCTCGATCCAGGTAGGGCTGGCGCAAGTGGGGAGCCAAAGTTCGCCAGATCTCCGCTACCTGCTGCGCGGATTGGGTGAAGCTCATATGCTTGTATGCTCCTCCACTGCGGATGGAGTTTGAAAACATAATGTACGCCGTCTGCGGCTTGCGCGGTGCGTTGGGGTCCGGCTTGGGGTGGCGCCGGTATCGCCTCTTGGCGCATGGTTCCGATGCGTACTGGATGCTTTCGCCGGGGCTGGGGCCGACATAGGAGTCGGAGTGGGGGGCGTCGTTGAGCAAGCTGCTCACTGCCATTGGGCTCCTCCTGAAATGAATTGATTCCTGGGCCATACTTGCCTATTACCCCACCCCACGCTTAAATACTTTTATCCTCCACCACTAAACTTGAGGTTTGGTTTGGCTCCCCACTTTAGGAATCCGATCGCAATTCCCTACACACCGGCCCTTTCCTAATACAACCGCACTATCCCGCCAAACAAACCTTGTTTCCAGCCAACAACATTTCCGCCACCTGCGCTAATTTCATTACGGGAGTCCCGTAACTTTGGAAAGATTCTAATCGACTAAATACGCCGATGCCGAAATTCAACCGAGAAGCTCCAATATTTCCTAATTAGGCATCCCCCCACTAAAACAAAGCCATGCAAAATTACCTCAACAGGATCCGCGCTTCACCAAAGCTGAATCGCGTGATTTAACCATGACTCCCCCAAACACAATCCCTGTTCAAAGCTAAACAACCATCCGCAAGTGAAATAATCGATCACTTGCCAATTTCCCTTGTGCCACCCGATCCCAAATGCTTTAGTCACTCGTGAGATGCTTCATCCTTAAACCAATGTTTACATAGAAGCAACCTTCCCTACTCAAATCACTTGACAAATCCTCCTTCTCACCTGAAATGAACCCCCAATCTACCCCCAACAAGACCTATTCAATCAAACTAAACCCACCAACAATGCCAAGCAATTGGCCATCATTTACTGCCAAATTGAAGCCAAAACCCTATTATAGCCTTACTCAGAATCCCCGCCACTCAAACCCAACAAATGAAATCCCCTCAAACCGCATCATTTACTACAACTCCATAGTTCAAACTGCCATGCCAAAAGCTTCTAGAACTTTCCGCCACTACTCCCAACTCTAACTACTGAACACACAATCGCAACCAAATGATCCAATCAACCCCACATTCTATTTTAACGCCAACCAAAACTCCACAACATTCGAACCAAGATGGAACCCCAAAAGAACCATTCAAATATACAAAGGCATCCCACAGAACGATCCCAGAGCCACCAAGAACAGTGGCTCCAGAGGGATCCTATAAAATACCTAGAACCCCTACTGAAATCAGCAACAAGGCATTACCCAACCCCATTGCAAAAAAGAGATCCCAAATACAAACCATCTCATGCCCAACCCACTTGAAACGATGAAGCTTAACAAGCCCAACACCACCGATCAACAATTACGAGCTACTAGATCTTTACTCTTGCACAACAATAGCTCCTGCACAATGGGTAGCCTTTGCTAACCGGCCCTTACAACCTACCGGAACCAGCCCCCTAAAGAAGAAGCTCAGGAAATCTCACCCCTCCATCCAAAATTTTCTTACCCCTCAGCTCACCTATTAATAAGCGAAAACAGTAAGTTACTTAGCCCTATTTATGAGGGAACCCTCGAGAGCCTACTTTCCTCCAAGCCATCCTCTTAATAGCTGCTATTTTTCCATGAGCCTAACACTCTTGAGGGTAGGATTCTGTGATTAGATAGTAGGGTTCCCTTGAGGAACCATGTCAAATAACTGTTTGTTTCAGAAAATTTTCCTCTTGTACCCATGAATGGGATTAAATAAGGGTTATCAACTTCCCAGCTGATTCCAAATCTAGAAAATAGCAAATGATCACCAATACACTGTGGCCAAGCTTTTATCCTGTCATCTAAAATGTTCTCTAGGGTGCCTATGATGTGTGCTGGATTTAAGAGTTCCAACTCAAATTGACAGCTGTGCTGCCCAGAAGCCTCTTGCCGTCTGATGATCCCTGATGCTGAACCTTGGTAGGTTTTTACATAGATTATGTACCCCTCTTGTGACAGTCCACATGGAAACTGTTGTGCAGTGAGGGTTGATTTGGCCTCAATAAAGACTCTATACTATAAGTTGGTCATGGATAGTGGTTTTGGGACAGGTAGAGACCTAGTAGGTAAATGAGGCTACTAGGGAAGGTAAGGCCTGCCTAGTAGATAACATTGGCTACTAGAGGCAGAGGATGAACCAGCCCAGCAGGTAACATTGGCTTCTAGGGTGCTAGTTGGGAGGTCTGAACCTGGTAGTTAATATTGGCTACTAGTGGTGGGGAATGGCTCTTCTCCCCATCAGATAACATTAGCTTCTGGGTAGAATGGGTGATGTGACCTAGCAGGTAACATTGAATGCTAAGGAAGAGAGGAGCTAAGATAGCTCTACGTGCCCTTGTGCGCTCACAGGAGGTCTGTGAGTAAGCATCTTACCTAATGGATTAATAAGGTGTCCTTGTCTGTGTTTCCTTGGAGGCTTTGGGAAAGTCCTGAAGCTACAATTGGGGGCATGGATATGCTCAGAGCTTTTATCAGGGTAGCTGCTTGGGAAAGCAGCTGCAGAACTTGATAATAATCAGGCCTCTGGGAAGTAAAGTTGGTTACATTGCGCTTGAAATATCAGACTTAACCACCTGAGTGAGTAAAGACAACTGCACAGACATGAGGATTGTATGTGGCTAAATGTCCCATGTAGGGGTCACTTGCAGGGGCCCAGTCAAACGCCATTAGCCTTGTAGACATATTGCCTGAGTCTGAGGTATTGGTAATAGGGACTGAAAATGTAACCAAAGCGGTTCATAGTGTAAGATCACAGTGAAGACTAGTAAGAAGGACTGGATGATCACAGTGAAGACTAGTTGAGGGACTGGAGGATCATAGTTAGGAATGGAAACTGAGGGGCTCATAGTGAGGAATGAAACATTTGTGATTCATAGTGAGGACTAGCTGAAGGACTGGAAAGGTCATTGTCATGAATGCCGCCATTCACCATGTTTCAATTTTGCCTTTGATGGGTTATTTGAGGACAAATCTCTCTATTTTTCTTTTGTCCCTCAAAATGATTCTGTATCCCTTCTGGGAAATACAATTGTTTGGTTTCCTGATTCTTTGCAGCTTGCTTGCCCCACTAATACTGGTGGCAAGTGATCCTACTGTTCATGTACTGTTTTGTGGTAAAGCTACACAGTATATATCCCATTTCACTTTCACCAATAAAATTAAGCTATATTCACATTTTGTATTTGTGTCTCCACGTACTTTGGCACCTCTCTCTAGCCGCAACTAGTAGATATTATTTATTTAGGGCCACAAGGTAATCACATAGTCTTCCCTACCATCTAACTGAGACTTAGTACAAATCCAATTCTAAGGTTATGATTCCCTGTTGTTTATCTGTGCCGCACCTCAGAGTACAACAAAAATGGTGCTCACTACAGGGGCTGTAAGCCCCTTGGTTATCCCTTTTACAACCACATTTTCAGGTTCTTTGCCTTCTCCTATAAAATAGCTAACTTCACCTGAAATCACCAGTCCTCATATTGAGGAAGACATCACAGAACCACCTATTGTCCCTACTGTGCTGAACCTCAGGAATGATCCCCGCCTAGTGTCCTACTCTTTGGGTACCCCTGACTTAGAACAAGTCATGGTGATAGCCCTTGGGATAGCCCATGAAGGAGTCATCCCTTGCCTCCAATTACAGTTCAGTCAAGCAGAATACTACAAATTGATTGTGGTTCTGTAACTTCCACAGCATCTCCTCTCAGCAACTGGCTCTGCTGAGCACCTATTATCATCCTTTGTACAATCTGCTTTATCCCATCATCAAATGATGTTAGGGCTCCAAGTACAGGAGATTTCATTGCTGTAAGCCGCTGTCACCTATCACTGGGATCAGTTTGCAGCCTACCAGCAGTGGATTCATTCCCTGTTTTCCTTGGTATCAAACAATCAGTGTGACTCTGTCACCTCTAAAACCTGCTTGGTTAATTCCATCAAGAAAATGCACCAGGTCATTCCTGAATACATTGTGGAGCGTCTACATGAGTTTCACCAGTTGGAACAGCCCTGGCAAACCCAAGTAGATTCCACCTTGAATACCTATCTCACTGATTTCAAACAACTTGTACAGCAGCTTAATGCATTCAGCACGTATTCATTTGAGCAACTGCAACAAGTAGCAGACCTTGTTGCTAAAGGCCTCTGTGAACTCAGTGAAGAATTTGATTAAGAAAGGGCTGCTGTTGCCGCTACCATTGCTAAACTCCAGACTCAAGTGAATGAATTATCTATGCCCAAGCCAGATGCTCCGCCCTCTCCCCCATCTGACAATTTGGTGGATAGAGAGAAGAGACTATGGGATGCCATTTGAGAACTATGAGCGTCTACCTGTAGTCAAGGTTGCCCTACTGAAGCACTTCAGCCTGATCCTCAGGTGCTTTCTCTGACAACCCAAGTTACTGAGCTACAGCAAGAGCTTGCTGCCCTGCATGAAATGGTGGCAATTGTGGCTAGCCCAGTTGGAGTTATCAATGAAGATGGCTGTTACCCTGGCTTGTAAGGAGCCCCCCATATTCACTGTGCTAGAGAGTTGATTGCTCTAGCCAATGAGGTGGACCCCTTTAAACAGGACCACTCTAACCTTGACAAAGACGTGCAAGAAATGAGTGAATTAATTGATTTGGTAAATGACAGGTTTGCCCCTTGCCTCTCAGTGGGTCCTTCCCTGACCTCCCAACTGGCTGAACTTTCCATGATAGTAAAAACACAGGGCCAACACCTAGACGTTACTGAGCAACAGACAACCTTAGCTAATAATATTGGTGCCTGCACTGCTGAGACCCTGACTACCCTTGAAGAGAGTGTTTGTCAGCTGTGGGCCAGACAGCCCCCCCTCTGAATCTGAAGCAGAATTTTCCCCACACATAAATATACTCAATAGCAACAATGGTGATCCAACTCCCCAAGCACATTTAAAGCCTAACTTTAAGCAAGTCTTTGACACCAAAACATCTACCATTGCAGCTTTCCTAACTATCTACAAACTTACCATGAGAAGGGCCTCTGACAAGGTTAAAAAGAAACACATTCTAACCTGTCTGCACCTGACCTGCCAAGAGGTGGTAGTTTCAGAGCTGCCCACCATCAAGACTTGGGAAAATATGAAACAACTTCTGATTGATGAATTCAGTGGTGACCTTAGTTTGGAAGTGAAGAAGGACGCCTTCATGCTCATTGTTTCAAGCCAAAGGAGACCCTAGCTGAATTTGCAGATAGATTCTACATGGAAGGGCAACAACTGATTACAATCTGCCAGCTGACTGCACATGAAGCGTACATGGCTTGCGTTAAGCCCTCAAGGTTAACCAGCTTCTGTGTCTTCTCTTTAAGGCTAATAAAGCCATTCTTTCCTCTATTAAGAGCACAAAGACATTGTTGCAGGATATGCACCTTACCCATACTGGGGCAGCTGTGAGGGAGAATTTTGCCACCTCTACCTCTGGTTCATCTTCATGTGGCCCGCATATCCTCACCATGAACTTGCAGAACCCTCCTTGATGCCAGGGTTGCCATAACTGTGTCCAGATAGGTCATCATTCTTGATTCTGCACCAATCCTTGGGTTGAGGGGGCTGATCCCAAGGAGAAGGGGGGAAATAATAGTCAACCCAGAGGCAGAGATACTCTTAGTTGACAATTCACCCAGTCTCCTTCAATTCCCCCTCCATAGCTGAGTCTGAGTCTGCTGACCCTGAGTCTCCCCAATTCTGCTGCTGTTCCACAACATTTTTGAAAACTCTGACATGGATGCTTCAGACATTAATGATCCTGACACCTATGGGTACTCTGTTCTTGATATCCCCAAAACCATTGTGGTCCCTTATAAGTTACACTCTTGGAAAACTACACACCTGCCAAGCCTTTTCCCAAATCCAAAGAAGTTGTCTCTTGCGCATACCTTACTCAGGTTAAGAAATCTCCTGTGCTTATAGAGTTGTCCAAAGAAGCTGCTTAAATTACCAACGCTATCTAAGAATGTTTCAGTTTTGCTTCCTCTCCAGAATTTCTATAAGGAGTTTCCAGGTTTTAGATTCATGATTGAAAACTAGGACAAAGAGCTAGCAGAAGCCCAGGACATCCTGGCCATCTTTCTACCCTTTGGTTGTACTACCACTCATGTGGAAATATCCATCCAGAAGGTAAAAATCAAGGTTGTCTTGAATACTGGATCTCCTATTAATGTTGTCTCCTCAAAGCTGGTCAAGAAGCTCAAACTTGCTCCCAACCTTAACTATCACCAGTTGTATGGTACATCTAGGCTATCCATGACTCACACTATAGGAGCCTATTCTGCTCTTCCCATGCAGTTTGGCAAGCTACTCTTAGCCACGCCTGCTGTAGTCTTGGAAAATGAGATTTACAATCTGTTAGTTGGTACTCAATTCCTTAGGGAATACAATGGGACCATCATCTTAAAGGAAGGATATCTCTCTATATTAGGGGTATAAAGTCCCTCTGATCTTTGAGTAACCTGTCAAATTTCCCAGAAAGCACCTCAAGATGTGTGCCTTAGAATATCCCACTGGTGTCTTCACTCTAAAATACTGTACCCACTCATCCAACATGAAGTGCCCTCCTATGACTTGCCCTGCATCTGAGGGGATCCCTCTCCTAGCCACGTCTGCTGTCACCACCCTCCTGGATCCCAAGCTATCTTAGACTTTCAGATATCATATGAGTTACCTGGGCGTATGTTTCTGGAGTTGTGCTCTCCTCCTTCACTAGGCTGCAACAAACCCTACCTCTGTCCAGGAATCTTAGACGTCTCTTGTAAGGACCCTGTTCAATTGCTAGTAGCCAACTTGACAGCTCTCCCCATACATGTGTCCAGAGGCCAAATTATTGGTTATGACAAGCTGTTGAATGCTCCTGACATCCTATCACTACATCCCTTTGGTATGTTTCAGGACTTTAACTTACCTGAGGATAAGCCACAAGGTCCTATCCTTGTTTACTGTGCAAGATTTTCTGCAACTGTCCCCAGTCCAACAGAAAGAAGTGCTTGACCTGCTGGTTCAGTTTTCAGATATCTTTTCTAAAGATAGCACTGATTACGGCCTAGCTAAAGGTGTTCTTCATTGGATTGATACTGTTGATTCTCCTCTTTTCCAAGCTAAATCTTAGTATTGCAGTCAAGTAGAGGACACTCAGGTGTCTAAAGAGCTCAAACAACTGTTAGACGCTGGGCTACTGGCTCCTTCCCAAAGTCCATGGGCCTCCCTGTTGTGAATACTGCTATTCACTGTGTGTTGATTTTGCCTTAGGTGGGCCATTTCAAAGACAAATCTCTTGCTTTTGCTTTCACCTCTTGAAATGAGTTGATGACTGAATCAGGAAATACAATTGTTTGGTTTCTTGACTCTGCGCATCTCACTTGCCCCACTTATGCTTGTGGCAAGTGATCCTACTGTTCTGGTAGTGTTTTGTGGTATCAACAGCCACTATATATTCCTTTTCCTAATTTCACCAATAAAATTAAAGTTTTATTCACATTTTTGTCTTTGTGTCTCCATGTACTTCCGCGCCTCTCTCTAGCCACAACTAGTAGAGATTATTCTTCCAGGGCTGCAAGGTAATTACATTTAGCCTTCCCTGTCATCTAACCAAGACTTAGTACAAATCCAATCCTAAGATTAGGATTCCCCATTGTTTGTCTGTGCCGTGCCTCAGAACACAACAAAAATGGTGCTCACTACAGGGGCTGTAAGCCCATTGGTTATCCCTTTTGCATCCACGTTTTCAGGTCCTTTGCCTCCGCCTATACAAGAGCCAACTTCACCTGAAATTACTAGCCCTCCTATTGAGGAAGATATTACAACCTGCCTATTATCCCTACTTTACTGAATCTTGGGAATGATCCCTGCCTGATGTCATACTCTTTGGGTACCCCTGAATTAGAACAAGTCATGGCAGTAGCCCTTAGGATACCCCGTGAAGGAGCCATTCCTCACCTTCAGTTGCAGTTCAGTTGGGCTGAATACTACAAATTAATTGTGGCTCCTCAAATTCCACAGCATCTCCTCTCAGCAGCTGGCTCCACTGAGCACTTACTATTGTCCTTTGTGCAGCCTGCCTTGGCCCACCATCATATGGTGTTGGGGCTCCATGTCCAAGAAATCTTGTCTCTACAAGCAGCAGTTACTCATCACTTGGACCAGTTTGCTGCCTACCAACAGTGGATTCATTCCCTGTTTTCCTTGATATCTGACAATCAGCGCAACTCTGTTACCTCCCAGACCTGTTTGGTTAATTCTATCAAACAAATGCGCCAGTTCATCCCCAAATATGTCAGGGAGCGTCTACACAAGTTTCACCAGCTAGAACATCCCTGGCAAACTCAAGTAGATTCCACCTTGAACACTTATCTCTCTGACTTCAAACAACTTGTGCAGCAGCTCAATGCATTCAGCACATATTCATTTGAGCAACTACAGCAGGTAGCATACTTTGCTGCTAACAGCCTTAATGAACTCAGTATAGTGTTTGGTCAAGAGAGAGCTGCCACTGCTGCTGCTATAGCCAAACTCTAGAGTCAAGTAAATGAATTATCTACGCCCAAGCCAGATGTTCTGCCCTCTCCCCCTTCTGATGACTTGGTGGATAGAGAGCAGAAAATATGGGATGCTATTCAAGAGCTACATATAACTAATTGCAGTCAAGGACGTCTTACTGAGGCTCCTCAACCTGACCCCCAGGTGCTTGAGTTGACTGCTCAAGTTGCAGAGCTACAGCAAGAGCTTGCCGCCCTATGTGAGATGATGAAAACTGCTGCTAGTTCAGTTAGGGTTGTTGACAAAGATTTTTACTGCCCTGGCTTACCAGGAGCCCCTCAAATTCAATGTGCTAGGGAACTAATTGCCCTAGCTAACGAGGTGAGTCAATTGAAGTGGGACCATACTGAACTGGATAGAGACGTAAAAGAGATGAATGACTTGATCAACTCTGTGAATGATATTTTTGCCCCTTGCCTCTCAGTGGGGCCATCCCTTACTTCTTAACTGGCTGAGCTCTCCACAATAGTGACCACCCAAGGTCAACGCTTAGATGCTACTTCACAACAAACTACTCAAGCTGTCAATACGGGTGCCCGCGCTGTCGAGACCCTTGCTACCCTTGAAGAAAGTGTTTGTCAGCTATGGGCTAGACAGCCCCCCTCTGAATCTGAAGCAGAATTTTCCCCACGTATAAACATACTAAATAGCAAAAATGGTGGTCCAACTCCCAAAGCACACTTCAATCCTACCTTTAAGCAAGTCTTTGATCCCAAAACCTTGACCATTGCAGCTTTCCTAACTATCTATGAAACTGCCATGAGACAAGCATCAGATGAGGTTAAGAAGGAACATATTTTGACCTGTCTACACCTGACTTGCCAGGAGGTGGTGGTGCCTGAACTACCCACTATCAAGAAGTGGGAAGATATGAAGCAGCTTCTAATTGAAGAGTTTGGTGGTGACCTTAGCCTGAAAGTAAAAAAGGACACTTTTATGCACATTGCTTTCAAGCCTAAGGAGACTTTAGCTGAGTCTGCAGACAGATTCTACATGGAAGGACAGAAACTGATAACAAGCAGACAATTGACAGCCCATGAAGCTTACATGGCTTGCGCTCAAGCCCTCAAAGTTTACCAGCTTCTATGTCTTCACTTCAAAGCCCATAAAGCTATGTTTTTCTCTATGAAGAGCATAAAGATGCTGTTGCAGGACATGCACTTTACCCATTCTGGAGCAGTTGTTAGGGAAAGTTGAGCTGCTTTTAACTCTGGCTCATCTTCCTGTGGTCCTTGCATTCTTACTATGAACTTGCAAAATTCTCCTTGACACCAAGGTTGCCACAACTGTGGTCAGATAGGTCATCATTCTCAAGTCTGCACCAACCCACGGGTTGAAGGAGCTGATCCAAAAGAGCAGGCGGGAAAAGAGCAGTCAACCTAGAGGCAGAGACACTCTCAGTTGACAATTCTTCCCAGTCTTTTTCAATCCCTCCCTCTATATCTGACTCCAAGCCTGCTGATAATGAGGCTCCTCCTATCCTACTATTGTTCTACAATATCTCTGACGTCTCTAACCTGGATGACTCTGATACAGACAACACTGATGCATATGGGTACTCTGTTCTGGATGTTCCCAAAACCATTACAGTCCCCTATAAATTACAATCAGGAAAGACTAAAACTACCACTAAGCCTTTTACTGAAGCCAAAGAAGTTGTCTTTTGCCCTTACCTCAATCAAGCTAAGAGGTCCCCTGTGCTAGTGGAGTTGTCAAAAGAAGCTGCTGAGGTTGCTGACGCTGTCTTCAAGAATGTATCTGTTTTTCTCCCTCTCCAAACTGTTTATAAGGAGTTTCCAGGATTAAGATGTATGATTGAGAAGTGGGATAAGGAACTAGCAGAGGCTCAAGATATCTTGGCTTTCCTTCCACCCTTTGGTTGCACTACCACTCAAGTAGAGATATCCATTCAAAAAGTGAAAATCAAGGCTGTTTTAGACACTGGCTTGCCAGTCAACTTTATCTCCTCCAAACTTTTGAAGAAGCTCAAACTTGCCCCTGACCTTAATTATCACCAGTCGTATGGCACGGCTTGACTGTCTATGACCCGCGCCATAGGGGTGTACTCCGCTCTACCCATGCGGTTTGGCAAGCTTCTCCTAGATGCACCAGCAGTTGATCTTGGAAAACAAGAATTACAATCTCTTAGTTGGCACTCAGTTCCTTAGGGAATATAATGGGATAATCAACTTGAAAGATTTTTACCTCTCTATTCTGGGATAAAAAGTTCCTCTGATCTTTGAAGAGCCGGTTAAAGTTCCTGGGAAGCGCCTGAAGATGTGCGCTTTGGAATACCCCACTGGAGTTTTCACTGTCAAATATTGCACCCACTCTTCAAACATGAAATGTCCACCCATGGCTTGTCCTGCGTCTGAGGGGATCCCTCTCCTAGCCACGTTTGCTGTCACCATTCCCCCTGGCTCCCAGGCCATCCTAGACTCCCAGATATCATATGAACTATCTGAGCAAACCTTCTTGTAGTTGTACTCTCCCCCCTCATTAGGGTGCAACAAACCTTATCTCTATCCTGGAATCCTAGATGTCTTCCATAAGGACCCTGTTCAATTGTTGATAGCCAACCTGACTGCTCTCCCCATGACCGTGTCTAGGGGGCAGGTTGTTGGATATGGCAAGTTGTTGAGCGCTCATGATGTCCTGTCTCTTCATTTCTTTGGCACATTCCAAGATTTTAACCTACCTGAGGATGAACTCCAAGTCCTCTTCTTGTTCACTGTGCAAGACTTTCCACAACTGTCCCCAGTTCAACAGAAGAGAGGTACTAGACTTGCTAGACCAATTTTCTGACATCTTTGCTAAAGACAGTACCAACTATGGGTTAGCCAAAGGCGTTATCCATCAGATTGACACTGGCAACACTCCCCCCTTCCATGCTAAACCATATTGCCGCAGCCATGTGGAGGACGCCCAGGTATCTAAAGAGCTCAAACAACTGTTGGAGGCTGGGCTGCTGGCACCTTCCCAAAGTCCTTGGGCATCCCTGCTGCTCATCTTAAAGAAGAAAGATGGAGGTCATTGCATTGTGATAGACTACCGCCAATTGAATTCTTTGACCAAGAAGGACTTGTACCCCTTGCCATGTATCAATGATGCTCTCCAATGCCTTGGAGGCTCTAAGTTTTTCTCTTCAATGGATCTGGCATCTGGATACTGGCAAGTTGACCTATTGCCCAAGGATTGCCAAAAAGCCGTGCTCATTATATCTGAAGGGCTGTTTGAGCCTACTCACATGCTGCAGGGACTCTGCAATGCCCTGGCCACCTTCTAAAGGGCCATGGACTCCATCCTCTGCAACTTGAAGCTTTCATGCATCCTAGTATACTTAGATGATATAAAGGTTTTCAGCGCTACCTTCACCAATCACCTGGCTCACCTCAAAGAGGTGTTCATAAAGATTTGAGAAGCTGGCCTCAAACTAAAACCTTCCAAGTGCGCTTTCTTCAAAGAGTGTCTTGAATTCTTGGGCCATAAAGTAACCCGGAAAGGGATTTGCCCAATGACTAAGAAGGTTGAAACCATCAACAAAATGCTTCCACCCACCAACTTACAAGAGGTACAAGTCTTTCTAGGGATGATGGGCTACTATAGAAAGTTTATCCCTGACTTTGTCAATACTATTGAACCTCTAGTTCAGCTGTTACATAATGTCCCTTTTGAATGGACCGCCAGTCAGCAGCAAGCCTTTGAGACCCTTAAGCAAAAACTCAAAGAGGCGCCAATCCTAGTATATCCTGACTAAGATAAGGAGTTCATCCTATACACTGACGCTAGCAATCTTGCTATTGGGGCTATTCTGGCCCAACTAGACAACAAGGGTGTAGGCCATCCTGTGGCTTACACTTCCTGCATACTAAACAAGCATGAGAAGAATTATAGTGTCACAGAGAAGGAGTGTCTTGCTGTGTTGCATGCAGTCAAACAGTTCCGCCACTATGTGTATGGTACCCATTTCACAGTTGTCACTGACCACGCTTTGCTTAAATGGTTACAACAACTTAAGGAGCCAGAAGGGCACCTAGCTAGATGGACCCTACGTCTGCAAGATTACAACTTCACTGTGCTCCATTGCCCTGGGATTCAACATCAGAACTCTGATGGGCTATCCAGAATGCCCATTCTTGCTTTACATCCTGCAGAGGCTGACCGGTTGTACAAACTAATTGGATACCCTTCTTCTTGGGAAAGTGAGACAGAAGAGGTCCAACTGGCCTTTCCAAGCTATCCAAAGGTACCCTTGTACGTGACAATCAGCTCTTCAAGAAAGTAAAAGATCAATATCTGCCTTATGTACAACCCAGCCTTTGCTTCTTGTTGGTGTTGCAAGCTTATAAAGAGACTGGGCATGGAGGCATTGCCAAGACTTTTGACTGGCTTCAGAAGAATTAATTCTGGTAAAACCTTTGCCTGCTAATCCCAGACGTCATAGCTAGTTGCCACAACTGCTAGCTGCAGAGGCCTTGAGCTGCTGCCCAAAAATTCAAATTATTTCCCCCTCAACATGTTTTTCATACTGTCAGCATTGATATGGTAGGTCCTCTCCCCCGCTCACGTTCTGGGTGTCACTTTATCCTGATTGCTGTTGATCACTTCAGCAAGTGGGTAGAGGCTTGCCCTACAAAGGACATCACGGCTAAGACAACTGCTGCCTTCCTGTTACAAGATGTTTTCTACCGCCATGGCTGTCCTCAAGTGTTGCTCTCAGATAATGGGACTAACTTTAATGCCAAGCTGGTAATCTCTGTTGTCAAAGCTTTGGGGTCTCATCAGTCTTTCTCTTCCCCCTACAACCCTTCTACCAATGGGGCAGCTGAGTGTAAAAATTCAACACTGGTCTTCATCATGAGGAAGCTCACCTACTCTGACGCTGCCAACTGGGACCTATACTTACCTGCTGCTCTCTTTGCTTATTGCCTTAGAAAACATTGTGTCACTGGGTACTCCCCTTTTGCTATGCTGTATGGGCAAGAGGCTACTACCCCATTGCTCTTGGGCCCCCCTGTTTTTCTCTGATAAGGCCATGAATCCTGACAACCACATCAAATATCTAGTCAACCGCATAATTGATATACAGGCCACTGCCTACACTTCTGTATACAAAACTAAGATGCTTGAGATTTTTCCTGATAATGCTGGACGCTCCCCCTTGCCTGAATTTGATGTTGGTGGCCATGTTCTTTACTACCAACACAGAGTGGGTGGGTGCACGCATAAATTGGACACTCTGTGGAATGGCCCTTTGGAAGTGACTTTTAAACAAGGGTCTGAATACACTGTAAAGCTCCTCTCCAGTGGTTGTACCTTTGCTCAAGTGCATGCCAAGTTCCTCTGCAAGTAACGCCCTCCTAAGACCAATCTAGGGGAGGGCAATGTTGTGAATACCACTATTCACCATGTGTTGATTTTGCCTTCTGTGGGCCATTTCAAAGACAAATCTCTCGCTTTTGCTTTTGCCTCTTGAAATGAGTTGATGACTGAATCAGGAAATCCAATTGTTTGGTTTCTTGACTCTGTGCATCTCACTTGCCCCACTCATCCTTGTGGCAAGTGATCCTACCATCCTGGTAGTGTTTTGTGGTATCAACAACCACTATATATTACTTTTCTTAATTCACCAATAAAATTAAGTTATATTCACATTTTTATCTTTGTGTCTCCACGTACTTTCATGCCTCTCTCTAGACACAACTAGTTGAGATTATTCTTCCAGGGCCTCAAGGTAATCACATAGTCTTCCCTGTCATCTAACCAAGATTTATTACAAATCCAATCCTAAGGTTAGGATTCCCTGTTGTGTGTCTGTGCTGCGCCTCAGAACACAACACACCCCATTTCTATTGAGGGTGATGACAGAGGTATCCCAGTTAATGTAAGAGCGGTTATGCCAAAGCCAGTTGAGGCCAGCAATTATGTTGTGGCTGAGCCCTGCCATGATTGGCCCAGAGAGCTTAACATGGATGTTCCCCATTCTCACAGAGAAGGGTACTGTCTCATGGGTAATTGCAACTCTACGGGAGTCAGCTACTTGTACTGCCTTGAACCTGCTAGGCACTTGGTCCAGATGTTGGGAGTCAAAAAACACCTGGTCCACCATAGTGTGGTTGGCCCCAATATCTACCAATAGTTTGTGGGATTTCCCACAGAAACAGAAGGGATAGGCTAAGTGGGTTACTTTATTTGAAGAGTGGCTAGCTTGAAGTACAGGGTTGTCACTATGGACCTGGAAGATGTTAAGGGTTTCAACGTTGTGTACACTGTAGTTGTAGGGATTCTTTGCAAGCAGGGATTGAGAGGAAGGGTCAAGTGGGGTTGTAGAACCTCTTGTAAATACAACCCCTAGGCTTTTCCCTGGTCCTCAATTTGTGCTAGTTTAAATTCCCCCTTGCAGGGGCATTTGACCCCATTCTCCTGCTGGCGGGGCTGGCGGCGGCCCACTTAATTGTGGCCATTGCCAGGTGTTGTATGAGGTTGGGTTGAGGCGTCCCTGGTACGTTGGTAGCCCATTGAAGCCTGGTTGTTGGCCTCCACTATGGCCTTGTAGCAGTCATCAATGGAGGTGCAGCAACCTACAGGGACCCACTTACAGATATGGGGCTTGAGCCCATTGACTATTAGGATCAGGAGCATGGCATTCCTGTCAGTTACAGCTTTGGGGGCGGTGGTAAGAGCTTGCTGCCAGGTGGCAAGGTACTTGGGAAAAGACCCAGTCTGTTTAATTGCTAAAAGGGGAGTTATCAACACAATAGGCAAGAAGGTTTTGCTGTAGCAGGATCTTGCAGCATCCCAGAATGCTTCCCAAGTGACTTTGATTTCCTGACTGGCCCAGTTGGTAAACCATACAGCAGTTGGCCCTGTGAGGTGCCCCAACGCAGTGGCAACCCACATGAGTTTGGGAACCTGGCAGATACAAAGGCTGGTCTTGGTGGATTGAAGCCAACTGATAATGTTGGCTCCTTTGACTCCACCTGCAAAAGATTCCAGCTGAAGATTGAGCATATAAAGTGAAAGGTTTGACTGGGGAGGGGTGGCACTGGCATCACACTGCCCAAGGCAGAGCCAATTATACACGCTTGTAAGGACTAGCTGGTCTTGGTAAATATCTTACCTGTTAGGGATGTCCCCCTTGGGGATTGGTAGGAAAGTTTCTTGATGGGGAGTAGCCATATGGCCTGTACTCCGTCCTTTCTTAAGGGTAATTTTTTTTTAGGTAGGTTGTGAACCTACTGCTGCTACCACTGTTGAAACTGAACCAATTAGGATTCAGTATTTGAGTTAGGGAAGACAACAGTTCAATAGAAAGGACAAGAATGAACAGAATAAGGTATTTTTTATTGTAGAATATTGTGATTAATATACCATGTGGGGAAAGCCACAAGGCCACAAGGGGGTGGTATAGTGGTGTTTTCCATGTAAGGTTTGAAGCCAAGGAATAACTTGTGTGGGGATCAGCAGGTTGAATTGTTAGTGCTCCTAATTAGGAGGAAGTGCCTGCCATTTGACATTGCCATCATATTGGTTCATGTAGTTAGACACGTCAAGGGGTGACTCATTGAGCGCCCTCTGTGTACTATAAGATATATTAGCGGGTGAGTCTGGAAACTTGGTTGCAACAGTCTAGAGAGAGCATAAGCCGTGACCAGCTCTGCTCCCTTTTTGTATTGGATGTCCAAGTTAAGCTTCTCCAGCAGGGACATTCATTTGGCTTGTTTCTGTGCAGTGTGTTCTGAGTTTTAGAATATATTAAGGATTTATGGTCAGTTAGTACTCAGACGTTTAAATGTTCTTCTAGATAACATCTCTATTTCTTGCATGTGTGATATATTGCTAGCAATTCCTTATTGTGTATTGGGCACCTCTGCTCAGTGTTGGTTATTTTTCTACTTTTGTAACATACTGACAGGAAGTCTTGCTGCCCTGGCTGGAAGATGTGTAGGACTGCGCCAATAGCAATGTCACTGGCATCTGACTCAAGCATGTAGCACCTGTTGTTATTAGGGTATTGCAAGATTGGTGCTTTAATCAAATATTGTCTCAATAGAAGGAAATTCTTTTCAAATTCTGGTTTCCAGATGAATATCTTTTTGGCATTACCCTTGGTTAAGTCATTGATTGGTGTGGTGAGCTTTTTGCAGTCTTTGATGTATTTCCTTAGTTAAGCTACCATTCTGAGAAAGCATCTAACTTGTTTAACAGAGGTGGGGTGTTGCATATTATTTATGGCTTTTATTTTGTCTGGATCTTCTTTGATGCCACTGTCAGAGACAATGTGGCCCAATAACAAGAGTTCCTTTTCCATAAATTGGCACTTACTAGGTTTAGTGTACAGTTTGTGCTTTGCAAGTTGATTGAGTGTCTTGCAGACATGTGTGAGGTGTTCCTCTTTTGTTTTTGAGAATATGATGATATTGTTAAGGTAACATGTTGTATTTGAAAGATCATTTAGCGCTTGATTTATCATGATGACTAACGTTGCGGAAGCTTTGGACATCCCAAAGTTCATTACCCTACATTCAAAAGATCTGAATTGTGTTTGTAACGCAGTTTTTGGTATGTATTTTTCTTTTACTTCAACTTGGTTATACCCTGAGGTGAGGTCAATTTTGGAGAAAAATTTGGCTCCTGAGAGTCTTGCAAACAGATTCTCTATAAGTAGAAGAGGGTATTTATTCTTTACTGTTCTTAATTTTAGTGCTCTTTAGCCAGTTACTAGATGCAGAGTGCCTTCTTTTTTCTTTTCAAAGAACACTGCTGCCTCCCATGGGGATTCAGACGGGCAAATGAATCCTTTTGCTAGATTGTCCTTAATGTGTGTTTTGAGGATTTGGGTCTCCATGAGAGAGATTCTGTAGAGGGGTGCGGGTTTAGGCATGGCTTTACGTAGGTCAATGCCATGTTTGACCTCTTGTTTGGGGGGTAACTCTGTGAGTTATTCCTTAAATACATGAGTGTATTTGTTTAGGAGTGCCGCAAGTTCTGGGCATTGGATCTTTTGTTGTCTGTATGTTGTTGAATTTGGAGTGCCTCATTATGTGGAAAGTACTATCTTTAGTTAGACGTTCTGAGCTGTCTTGGTTTATGACCTGGACAAATACTGTGTCTCTTATAATGAGGTTGTTGAATTCTTTGAGTATGTTAAAATTGACTCTGTTGTATTTGATGGTCATGGTTTTTGTTTTCCAACATACGCTGGGGTTCACTTGGGTGAACCAGTCCATGCCTTCTACAATGTTATAGTTTATGTTGTTCAGGCCAAGTCTTTTTATTGACGTTTGTATGCCTTGGAGGTCAATTCTGAAGGGAGTTGTTTTTCCTTTGAGTAGAATCTTTGATTTCTCTGCCATTCTGGAGTATTTGAAGTTGGATTTGACAACTGGTATTTTGTACTTGATTACAAATGGTTTGCTAACCATAGTGTGTTGTGCACCAGAGTCAAATAAAATTTTATGTGTATGTGATTTGTAAGTGCATGGATAGACAAGAAGTTGTGAGCAATCTTTAATTTTAAAGTTTATAAAAATGGAGGATTGTGGGACACGTGGGATGCAAGCAGCAAAGTTTG
The DNA here is from genome assembly GCA_014839935.2 of Entomophthora muscae. Taxonomy (NCBI): domain Eukaryota; kingdom Fungi; phylum Entomophthoromycota; class Entomophthoromycetes; order Entomophthorales; family Entomophthoraceae; genus Entomophthora; species Entomophthora muscae. Next base: position 365,366 of record QTSX02007135.1, on the reverse strand, counting down.
TGCCTTGATACAGTTTTTGTCAAGTTGGGGGGACAGGGGCACTTAAGCCTGTTCCCCCTCCTCTTTTCCCTGTTCCTCTGTTATGAGACCTTTGAGGTCATAGAATGTGGGGTCAGATTCATAGTGGATTGCTATTTCAGCATTGTTTACTTTGGCAGTGTCCTCTTTCTTGGGACAGGAGCAGTTTGCACTTTGGCTGCAAATGCCATTGTTGCAATTGGAGTTGTTGTTGCTATGATTGGTTTTTTGGTGTTTATTGCCATTGGAGTTTTCTCTGCTGTTGCTGTTTGAGGAGCAGTTGCCATTGCGTGCAGCATATTCCATGTTTGCGTGTTTTTCTGCACGCTTGGCTTCTGCAATGAGCGCAGGCATGGAGGTGTTGGCCTCTGGACAAATGAGGGCAGCAACAGAGGACTTCATTCTGTTGATGAATGAGGCTCTGGTATGTATGTTGTCAGCTTGTGCTGGGTTTTGGATCTTGCAATGTGTTTCCTCAAATTCATTGGCGTAAGCTGTGATAGTGATCTTCTGAGGAAGATTGCTGAGATGTATTGCAATGTCTTGGAGGGATTTGGTGACACAGAAATTGTGTGATGTCTGCTTTAAACTCTCCCCAGTTATCAAGCTGGTTGTCAGTTTGTGAGCCAACCCAGGTGGCAAACCAGTTAGCTGTGGCCTTGTACAGGCGCTTGCTGGCTTCCTGGACCCATTTCTCATGGGGATGCATTTGGCGCGGAGTTTGGCAGCTGAGTGGTCTAGCCAGTTGATGATGTTCCCTTGTTTTTACCAAAGAACTTGTCAATACCAATGTATTTGGTGTTGGTAACTTCACCTGTGGTAGGTGGTTGTACATTTGTTTGTGGTTAAAGAGAGCAACTGTATTGAATTATCTTGGTGCAAGCTTTGAGAATGACCAGATCTTCAAATACAGTGCATCCACTAGGTATATCTTTGTTAATGTTGTGGGTTCAGAAGTACATTTTCCAGGTATCCTTGGAATTGTCCTGGTTGAGTATGTGAGCAAAGGTGGGCGGGTTTTGGTCAGTCATTTTCTCTTTCATGGGTGTGGTAAAAAAACCGTAGCTGCTACCAGTGATAAGAAGCGCCTTTTAGGGAAGCTTCAAATATGGAATTAGGAGAGAAGAGAAGTATCTTTTATTGGATAATATTTTCATACTTATATAGATTGGGCTGTGGTGGAGATTTAGTTGGATTAAACCTAGGGTTTGGTCATGTGCAGGATGGGTTTGGGCCACTGGATACTTGGATTGTCATGTGATATTGTTTGGTTACCATTCTTGGTATGTCAAACAGTATATAGGAAGGGCAACAAATTTGGCAATGGTTTAATATTCAGTTGGTTGGCAATAGCCATAATGCTTGTACATCCAGACCCTCAACAATTTATTAGCTTTGAAGTGATCTACTTTATAGCATTAGATATAATTATATAATAAAATCTGGATTATAATTTTTAAATTACTTTTGCTTTAATATTGAGTATAGTATACATATTATATTTTTTACACCAATAGAAAGATGGGATTCTTAGCTTTATTTTGATAGTTTACAGTGTGAAAAAGTATTAATTTTTCATTGATTTATTAATTTTTTAATTTATAAAATGTGTAATTAGTTACTTTTTCAAAATTGAACTGTTATGCTGCAACTTGAGCAGCACGTGCATTAGAAAATGGCCCAATCCCTAAAATAATGACTCATATACACAATGGGTAAAAATATGGGATATTGTAGTAAATGGGAAAACAAACAGGGATAAACAAAGAGGGAATAATATCAGAATAACACAGAGTTTATTGGGGTGAAAGCTATAAAAACATATGCAAAGGTTAGTAATAAATCATATGAGAGAACCAGAGAAGCTGCTAAAGGACCTCAACTCTGCAATTGTGGAGATTAAGGAAATTGACTTCAGGGTCAGGGAAAAATCAAGTCAACTGTCCTACCAGGCAACAAAATCAATAATGTTTCTGCCAAGACACTTATGGCCAAATGCCCAGCACGTTGGAGAAGACAATTGAGTGTCTTAGAAACATCCAGAAGACTGTTGTAGAAGGCCTCTTATTCAATTTCTTTGCCCTCTCTGTGCTGTCTGTCTGGGTTGATGACCCTGAGATGTATGCACATCTCAAACCTACAAAGCATGCCAGAACAGAGAATTCTGAATTGCTGGCGCAACTGCTTACACCAAAGATGGCCAAGCCTTCCAAAGCCGCTGACAAGGAGGACACCAAAGAAGGTAATCTAAAAAAAATAAATAAAAGTATGTAAGTTATTATCTTTTTTTAAATTAATTGATGGCGTAATATGCCAGGTCCTGGTCCCCTTTCTCCCCACCATGTTTTATGGAAACTACACCACTCATGTGGCAAGGCTTTTGACATTGTCTCCTCATGTTGTTTTCAAGCTAGAGGATCAAATAAAAAGTTTATTCCCAATGTCACAAGAGGCGCTCCTTGGGCTTAAACATGGGGAAGGGGCATCTGAGTGGGCAGTTACTGCCTACAAGGATGTCCAATTGCTCTGCCTTGACCCAGTGGTCCTCAGTGGAGTTTACTATGTAAACTCCATTGAGCTTGTTTGGGACGTCTTGGAGATGCTCCCATTTAAGAATATACCAGAGATAGGCCAGTACCATTTGGCTGCTTGCTTCTGCTTCCTGGTGGAGTACACCCTGTCTTACCTCCTAGAGAACTTTGGGTGTGTGGCGGAAAAATTGGCTGTTTCCAGCTCAACAGCTGTTGAGAAAACTAAGATTCTCCTTGCTGACTTTGGGCTGGCCTGGAGTGCCAACAAGACGGGAATCTCTCTGGCTATGGATCTTATCTTTGGAAATATCAAGCACAAAAAGAAAATTAGTGCTGTCTACAACAAACTGTGCAAATTTACAGAAGCCTTTGCTGGGCAAAGGCTTTATTTGGTTGTTTACCTGGGGTTTTTTCTACCTTGGGATGATTGTATCTGTAGAGGACCTGGTCAAGGTCCTTCTTGGGATCAGCACAAACAGGCTCTCCCTGGACAATAAGAAGGTCCCCCCTGGCTACAACTTGGTGAACCATGTAATCCAGGACACCTGGGTCCTAGCAAGGATTTACAGGGCTACAGCCCTGGCAGAAAAGCTGCTCCTGAACTCCCACCTCACAATCCTTCCTTTTACTAGAAGGCAGGAGTAATTCAATAAGTTTTTATCCACTGTCTACAGTGTGGCGGTGAAGGTTGTGTGCCAGCTCCATTGTGGAGTGGGTACATATCAAAGAACCCACTACAGGCGCTCCTGATATATTCTCTATACCAAAGAATATCTTTACACTTTAGATTATTTTTATTATAATTGGTTTTTATAATTCTTATTTTAGAAAACAAGTTTTGCAAAATATATCCTGGAGAAGGTCTTCATAAAAGCATAATAATATATTTTAATAAATATACTTCTAATTTGTACATTTTACATTTAGTTTTTATAATTCCATTTTTTATCTATTTGATAATAGTGATATAAATGCATTTGTGTAATTCAGTATCAAGTGTTTGGGATAGCCTCAGATGTCATAATAAAATAACTTGATATAAACTAAATACATTACTGTAAATTCAGAACCTAAATGTAAAAATGTGAGATTGTCAAATCCTTGGTCCACATTTCAAAACACTTTTGCAGGCAACTCAGCTGAGTGAAAAATAAAATATTTAATAAAATCAACCATTTAATTTGAATTTTTTTGGTTTATTTAAACTGGCAAATTTTGAATCCCTTGAGCAGATAACTCAACTAACTAAAGACAAAACACAACAAACAAATGCAGGATACATGAATCAGAAATGCAGGATTCTAATGTACAATTTGAGATTTCCTGTATGTCAAACAAATAATAGACATCATGTAAAAATTAAAAAATCCAAAATTGCAGGATTGTCAAATCCAAAACCAAATTTCAAATCAAAACAAGGTGAATTTGAAATAAATATAATTTATGGGTGTCTCAAAAAGGATGCTAAGGATCTAGAGTGAATTTGTGCTAATTCTTTTAGGAATCACAGACATTCTCAAAAATCACACTATTCCATTTTAGGGTAATTAAAATTTAGATGCTTGATTACAGTAGATTTTAAAAAACGCTAATAATAAAATAGAATTATATATTACAATCTATCTTATCATATTGTCTTTTCCTTGATGTTTTGATGGTTCATTTGCTGTTGATCATGTGCTTGTATTTAATTGGATAGTTTCACCTCCAGTTTCCTTGGCAATAGAAAATCAAGTTGCCTCCCTGAGACCAGCTGTGGTTGGGGAGGCAACTTGATTTCCTATTGCCAAGGCAACTGGAGGTGAAACTATCCAATTAAATGCAAGCACATGATCAACAGCAAATGAACTATCAACACATCAAGGAAAAGTCAATGTGATAAGATAGATTTTAATATATAATTCTATTTTATTATTAGCGTTTTTTAAAATCTACTGTAATCAAGTATCCTTAATAGCAATCCATTAACACATAGTGTAGTAATCCAGTGATGTTTCACTTTTGAGTTTTTTCTTTCCTACCTCTCCTTCTTCCTTAAAAAAAGGTTTATTGGCCCCTGGCTACACCAGGGGCCAAAAATTTTTAAAAAAATTTGTATTATCAGGAGGGTAGCACATATATCATTATATGGGGTTGTGGTTGCTATATTAGTGATTTAGAGTGCAGAATATTGCATCACTTCCAGTTTAGACAATTTTAAATTTAACTTAATTTCATGTCTAAACATGGTTGTTGAGATTGGATTTTCCATTTGATTTTATCCAGAGTGGAGCTTCTTGATTTGGGTTGGTGTTTCCTAGTGTGCTTAATGTATATTAAATTTGGATTTCAGCTCCTGCAATTAACATCTGAGTTTAATAGTGGCATTCAAAAGTGATTTAAATTTGGTTCTTGGATTTGACAATCCAGCATTTTTATGTTTGGCTTCTGAATTTACAGTAAATAGATTTGCTATGCTTAACATGTATTATATGTACTAATTAGTTTGATATACATGAAAATCATTGGTTTTTAAGTTGTGTGGCTGTAGAGGCACTGAAATAATAAGGATCAGGTGATGCCTCACAAGGTCAAATCTGTGGCTTTTAAAAAAGTCAATGATATTAAAAAGGGTTCACAATTGTTTAAATAAAATTAATCTATTTATGTCTTTTTTAATTTATTTATTTGTTAGCTCTACAGTTAATACTGTAGATTCAGAACCTAAAGGTAAAAATGCGGGATTGTCAAATTCTTTTATGTTAACTCATCAACTTAATGGAATATTTTTCATCATTTTATATAAAAAAATTAAGTTGTTCTAGGATGAAAATTACTTCATTAAGTTGGTGAGTTCAAGCAAAAGAATTTGACAATCCTGCATTTTTACCTTTAGGTTCTGAATTTACAGTACACTATTTGGTGCATTATAATAAAAAATATGTATCTCTATATATATTATAATTAATTTTATTTATTTATTGTACTAATTCTTATATGTCTATAATACAATCCGATGTCACATCATTATATATAAATAATAATTTTTGCTTCCTAATGAAAACAAAATAAATAAAAATGAAAATAAATGATATCTGGAGCGCCCATTTATCTGATTGGCTTAGAGGCAAGGGCTTTGGGAAGGAATGATTCTGAGTGCTTGTAAAAAGCTGCTGCCACATTGGGTGGCATTGCAAATCAACTGACCTCAAGGGTATTGAAGAGATCTTTGGTATCCTGTGGGAGCCCCGCCTTAACCTTATTATTGATCCACCCAAAGACTTCCTCAATTGGGTTAAGGAATGGAGAATATGAGGAGAGAAAGAGGAGTCTCATTGGGCAGTCAGCCAGGCAGTGGCTGGCCAAATGGCTATTTTTATTGATTGGCAGGAACTCTGATACAACCAAATCCACCTTGTGGAGCCCAACATTATCCAACACAACAATGTTAGTTATGCCCTGTTAGTTAATCTGAAGGTACTCCTTGACAGTTTGGAGAAAATCAAGGAATGTCCTGCTATTATGGGAACCCTTGATCATCTTAAATTGATCCAACCCGCGGAGACCAAGAAGCACAGCCATTGAATAGGTCTGGAAATAGACAGCTGCACAATGTGCTACACTATCCTTAGACCCCTTCTTGACCCACCCTATGCCTTGACCTGAGTAAGGAGGAAAACAACAATTTGTTGATATAAAAGAATTAGATATTTTCAGTCTCCTTTAGGGCCAGATAAGTCTTGGTATAAATGTGTCAATCCTCAATGGTCATCTCACTGTTTCTGTTGTACAGAGAAACTCCAAGTACCTTTCATGAAAAAGCCCAAAGTGACCATTGCTTGGTAAACAAGGGTTTTAGAGACAGAAAGCCTGAGCTCTGTGGCAAGCATTAATTGGACATCAAGCGTGTCTAGGTGACAATCCTTGGCTACCCACTTCTTGATTGCCTTGAAATGAATGGGCTGAAGGAGTTTGGGCCGCCGCTTAGCCTTGGAAGATTTGGCAATTTTCCTGATGTTGCCATATTTGGTGTTGATGTTGCCAATATATCTGACTGTGATACCAAATTGGGGTGCAATATCCCAAACTGCCATCCCCCTTGTTCAAGCAGTTGAGGAGAGCTTCACACTCACTATCTGTCAACCGACGCTGGCCCTTGGTAGGTACCACAGCATCCTGACTAGCAGGCTCAACACAGGGAATGGGGACCTTTGTTTAGAAGGTGGGATCACACTTGTTTGCGGTGGTGCCATCAATGGTGGAATACATCACAGGCACAGATGACTCAACAGTGGTGGCTAATGGCTCATAGGAGCTGTCAAAAACGTGGGGGCAGGAAGTGACAACTCTTGGATCAAGAGTGTGGGGCCAGGTGACAGTTGGGCACACAGTGGAGGTGTAAGTAACCTTAATGCTACCAGTGACCCTGGTATAGGAGACTTTGGTGACAGGCCTTGAGAGAGGCTTCTGTGTGGGATTCAGGCTGTTTTTCCTGGCTTGAGATGCGGGAGGTGGTTGACTGGCGCTGACGCCTTAAGAGGCCTGTGTGTTGCCATTACTCCCCTCAAGTTGGGTTCTGGGTCTATTCTTGGACACTCTGGGGCGCCCTTGTGAACAGGCTGCCCTGCAGGCTGGTGCAGGAGCTGGTTGGGAATGCAATTGATGTTCCATAAAAATAAAATAAAAAAGTATATTTTAGATTAAATATGTATTTATTTAGGTTTTTGGTTTGATAGGAGTAGTTGTTTTCTCTTATTTTCCTTGAATAGTAACAGAATTTCTATACCTGTGATTTGAAGTGCATAATATTGTATACTTTCTGGGTTTGGATAATTTTAAAATTTAATCACTTTTTATGTCTAAATATGGTTATTGAGATTGAATTTTTAGTTTGATTTTAGTTGTGGTGGAGCTTCTTGATCTGGGTTGGTGTTTCCTAGTGTGCTTACTGTACATTAAATTTGAATTCCAGTTCCTGCAATTAATATCTGAGTTTAATAGTGGCATTCAAAAGTGATTTAAAATTTGGTTTGTGGATTTTACAATCCCGCACTCTCAAAAAACATAGTAAACTTAATGAAAATGGTTGATGGATTTGAACACTTCAAATCTGATTACAGTTAATTCATTTTGTACATTGGAAATATGCAGTTTAACTTGAACTTTAAAAAGTGTCAATGAGTTCTCTAATTTTTAAAAATTCAAATAAAAATACAAAAAAATCAATTTAATTGATTAGGAGTACCTTTCAAGGAAGCTTCAAATATGGAATTAAGAAGAAAACAAGTATATTTTATTGGATAATACTTTAGACTTATATAGCTTTAGCTGTGGCAGAGATTTAGTTGGATCAAATCTGAGGGTTGGTCATGTGCAGGATGGGTTTGAGTTGCTGGATACTTGGACATTCATGTGATATTGCTTGGTTGCAATTTATGGCATGTTGAACTATATATTGGAAAAGCACCAAATCGGGTGATGACTGAATGTTAAATGGGTTGGTGGTAGACAGAATAATTGTACATCCAGATCCTTGACACACACACCCCTTAAGGGGTTACTCTGGTACATAAGAAGGGGTCTTTGTCTTGACAGCTGCTGCCTGATGTTCCTGGAGTTGTTTTCTAGTGGGTATTAGCTGCGTTGAGTGTTTGCCTTTGCTGAGAAAGAAGGCAGGACATGTGGTATTTCTTGATGACGGTGTCATGAATGCTTCTTTAAACATTATTGACAACAATTTACCTTTGTTTAAAGAGGCAGAAGTGTTTGCTCCTTTATTTTCTTCTGAGTCTTCTAAAGGTAATGGGTTAATAAGTAATATCTGCTCTATATTACCTTTTGTTTTAAAGCCAGAAATGGCTTCTCAGTCACTGTTATCATCAACAAAATTAAAACCCAGGTCATCTTTTGACTTAGTTAATATAGATTTACCTAAATTGAACGTTAATTTAACTTCAAACCAATCATTACCTCTCAAAATGGTATGTATCCAATCAATGATCACTAACAATGATTTGAATTGTTCAGGACTTACGCCTGGTGACATTGGCAGTAATGTTGAAGCGGGCAACATTTGGTGTCTGGTTTTGGGTTCTTTGGTGGCTTCTCCTTCCGTTGTGCAGTCAATTCCACCTCCTGACCCTCCAGTTTTCTGTGGGGTTGACCTCTTAACAGCAAAAGCCTTGCCAGAGAATCAAATGTTAAACTTAGGAAAATATAATACCTTGCTAATGAAGAGTTAAAAACTATAAGGAAATAAGTTATAATCCCAAGTTTTGAATGTCCCAACTGCCAAATCTCCATTTTATCTCCAACTTGCCCAAACTCCTTTTCCTATATTATTTATGCTACCATGCTATAAAAAGCTGGTAAGCTCCATTTTAGTATTTGTTCAATCAATAAAGTCTTCATTCACCCAAGTGATTGTTTTGCTAATCTTTAATTTGACTTAAAACCTTCTGAATTTCCAAAACCATGAAATTACCCAAGACTCCTCTTAGGGAGTGGCTTGGGTATAAATGGTTACTCTGGATAGTCCTGACTACAAGGATGTTTGCCAGTGTTTCTATAAGTTCACGTGCTGATTCAGGTACATTGCCAGAGTCTCAGTTCCTCAACAGCTCCTGGCGCCGTGTGATTCCGGGTGTCTGATATACCACAACTCCTCTCTCCAAAAATCCACCTGTCTGGGAAGAAACCAAGGTTTATGGTTCCAGCACCCAGGTGAACAAGCCTCAAGTGTTCCGTCCATTGGCTTCCGCATTCTTATTGTGTTATCTAGAAGTGTATTTCTTCTTGGGATGTTTTAATCCCCTGTTAGGCAGGTACCAGCTCCTTGGAGAGTTATTCCATCTAGGAATGGTCTCCTTGCCTGTGAAATCCCTGGTGACGGGATTGAACCCCTCTGCCATAATTCATCACCTAGGGGGTTTACTCCCTAGTGAGTGGGTGCCTGACAGATTGATTGAACCCATTTTTGAGGCCTTCTTTGGGACCTCAAGCCAAATCAAGACCTTAGAGATTGAGTATCAGCTAGGACTAGTTAAGACCATGGCGCTGGTATTCATTATTACCATTTTATGTCTCACTGTCTACCTAGTGGCAGCACTACGCAAGCAACCCCTTTTGCCCAAAACCTGTGAAAACAACCAGGTTCAAATTGTGGTATTGAACAGCATCTCAGTTGCTCAACCGGAGGATGAAGCCTCCAACAAAATCCTGATGCTCCTTGCCTTTTCTAAATTGCTCTTTGAGACTTCCCCCAAACAATTTTGCACTGATGCGCAGAAGGTTCACCACGTTGCTGAATAGCTTAAAGGCAAGGCCCGCCAGTGGTATGCAAAAAGCATTCTCAAGGGTGATAAGTTGCTCCATGACTACCCTAATTTCTGCAAACACCTTATTTCCACCATTTTGTCCAACCTCTCAACTGAAAAACTCCAGGACCAGATATCTAGCTTCTATCAGGGCAAGATGGCCACTTCAGAATCCATTGAGGAATTCACGCAAATCAATTATGCCATTGGGATAGGCAATGAAGAAGCCTGTTACCTCTTACAGAAGAGACTTTCCCCAGAACTTAAAGGGTTTTTTGGCCCACCACATTCTCCCTACTGACTACAACAACCTTGTTCAAGAAATTCTCTGCTGGTCCCCTTGGTTTAAACAACTTCCTCCCTGGAAACCCACCTCACGTCATATGCTGTCTATCAAGAAGACCAAACCTGATACACTTCCTGCGGGTCTTGTACCTAAGGAAGGTGGTGGATACCAGCTTTCCAACTCCAAATGTAAACGCCGTATTGACAAAGGTTGCTGCCTGTAATGTGGTAAGAAGGGTCATCAGGCTAAAGATTGCTATGCCCTCAACCGCGTCCAGCAGACCCCATCAACAGTTTTGGCAGCCGCTGATCCAAATAAATCTGCCAATAAGTCTTATGCTTCATTTACTGTTACAATCAAGACTAGTCAAGGAAGCCTTGACACTTTTGCACTTCTGGATATGGGTGCCATGGGAAACTTCCTTGACCATTCAATTTTGAAGCTACTACATATTGAAGATTATACTCCCTCATCTGTGCTGCTGGCTAAAAAGTCTGCCATCCATGTCAATCAAATCTCCTGCCCTATTGAAACGTGCATTGTCAGGCTGACATTCACTCTGAACTATTCCACCATCTGAAGTCTTGCCTTCCCTGTCATCATTGGCTATCTATGGTGCAAGCAAGCCTGGATGAATATCAACTGGAACACACACTAAATTGAGTTCTCCAATCAGGGAAGCAACTTTTTGGTTCCAATTGGTCAATACAATACACACATTCATTGAAGTTAGAACTCATCTCTAGTCTGAGACAGAACAATACCCACCTGAAGGGGTCACTTCCTGAGGAACTGCACCATTATGAGAGCCTATTTAGTGAGTCCAGCTGCAATAAATTACCCTCTCACAAGACCTCAGATCTCAGAATTGAGCTGATCCCTGGAAGTGTACCTTCTTGGGTTAAACTCTATCCAAAAAACTGAGCACAGGGCATAGCCCTGAATGAATATTTGGATGATAATCTGAAGAAGGGTTTCATACGCCACTCAAACTCATTGTGCTCCTTGCCCATCTTCTTTGTCAAGAAGTCAGATGGGACTCTTTGTCCTGTAGTGGATTACGCCAAGCTCAACTCAATTACTATCAAAAATTGAAACCCACTTCCGGCTGCCAAAACCCTAACAGATAAACTCACAGGTGCCCATGTCTTTTTAAGTTGGATCTGCAAAAAGCCTACAATCAGATACGCATTGCTGAAGGCAATAAATGGAAGATGGCAATTTGAACTCCGTTTGGACTTTACGAGTACTTAGTCATGCCCTTTGGTCTTAGTAACGCCCCAGCCGCCTTCTGGGGACTAATGAACAAGGTTTTGTTCTCATTATTGGATACTAGTGTGGTGGTTTACTTGGACAATATACTGATTTACTCCCCTGATGAAGAAAGTCATATAAGGCACCTTAAGGAAGTCATGGAAGCCTTTAGCAAGGCTAACCTCTATTGTAAGCTTTCAAAGTGTGAGTTCTTTGCGTCAGAAAGTGAGTTCTTGGGGTACTCCATCAAACCGGGCGGTTTTGCTATTGCTCTGTCCAAGGTTGAGGCTGTATTGAATTGGCTGGTACCAACTTCTTGCATCAAGCTACATGGCTTTTTGGGTCTGGCCAGCTTTTGTCAAAAGTTCATTAAGGACTTTTTGGCTATTGCTCTTCCTCTGACTGCTCTCATTTCTAGTAAGGTTCCTTTTGTCTGGTTGGCTCAAGCCCAGGAAGTCTTTGACACTCTCAAGCACGCCTTCACTTTGGCTCCTGTACTGTTGCACCCTGACCCAGACCGCCAATTTTTTTGGAAACTGACGCGTCCAACTACGCATTGGGAGCGGCACTCCTCCAGCAAGGGGAGGATGATGAATTCCACCCTGTGGCCTTCTACTCTTACAAGCTATTAGATCAGGAACATAATTACCACATGTACAAGAAGGAGCTGTACGCTATTGTGAATTCCTTGCAGCACTGGAGAAGATACCCTGAGGGGAACAAGTACCCTACAATCTTTTGTACTTCACCAAGAAGCAAAAGATTGTTCTTTTCCTGGCCAGATGGGCCATTGATCTTTTGGCTTATGACTTTTTAATAGAGTATACACCTGGTAAATTAAATATAGTCCCTGACGCAATTAGCAGACAGGAAGACCTTAAGGACAATCCAGCTGCAGACCTTGACCACCATAACTGAGCGGTGTTATCTTCCTCCCAGTTTCTCTCCAGCATCATTGAGATATCTGCCTTCACTGCCCTTGACCAAGAGATTATGGAAGCCCAGATGTTGCTTTCCTTTCAGGAAGAGCTCACCAGTATGCTGAAGAAAACACCTAAGGCAGTAATGGTGAATAATTAGGGAATTTCTTATGTTAATGGCTCATTAGTCATCCTGGAAGGTAACCTGCAAACCCAAGCAGTCAGACATATGCACAAAGGACAACTGGCAGGACATAGAGGCCTTACAAAAACCTTGAAGAGACTGAGCAGACAATACTGGTGGCCTGGTATGAAGAAGAACGTTTATGAATTTTTCTGCTCTTGTGTGACTTGTGGAAGGAACAAGCTGGGACATTCCAAGCCTCAAGGTCTTCTCCACCTGCTCCCAATTCCAACATGCTCCTGGTCCTCCATATCTATAGATTTTATAGTTGATCTACCAGTCAGCAGTGGGAATACGGGGGTGATGGTAGTAGTTGACTGTTTCACCAAGTATGCCATATTTATTCTGTTTTTGTCCTACACTGCCAAGGAAGTGGCCAACATGTTCTTTGCAAGAGCAGTATGCAATCACGAGTTGCCCACAGACATCACGTTGGACAGAGGGGTCCAATTTACGTCCCGTTTCTGGAAGGCCCTTATGAAACAAATGGAAGTCAAGGTTAATTTATCCACTTCCTTTCATCCACAGGCAGCTGGAAAAACCAAGCAAGTCAATCAGGTTCTGGAGGGTTATCTTTGTCACTACATCAATTCTTGACAAGATAATTGGAGTCCCTTCTGCTACTTGGCTCAGCTATGCTACAATACCTCTTATCACAGATCCATTGTAATGTCTCCCTTCTTTGCCAACTTTGGGTATGATTTGGAGAGTTTTCCCTCCACCATTTTGGAATCAAGGTATCCTCAGGCAGACAAGCTGGTAAATTGAATGAAGAAGATACACTCAGACCTGATTTTGCTCCTGGCCAAGGCCCGCAAAGAATACTAGAGATACACCAACCGCCACCACTTGTCAGAGAAGGACTACACAGTGGGCTCCTATGTTTACCTGAACACCTGCAATCTTAAGTTAAAGATACCTAGCAAGAAGCTAGGCCCCAAGAAGATTAGTCCACTAAAGGTTATGTAGAAACTTTCTAGCTTGAACTATAGACTTGAGCTTCCAACTGGCTCTAGCGTACATGATGTCTTCCATGTGGATCTTCTGACTCCTTATGATGGTGACCCCAAGAACCTTGAAGGAAGAAATCCTGATCCACAGATTGTTTCCAACACCTTTGAGTGGGAAGTAGAGGACATAATTGACTCCCGCCAGGTCAAGGGGAAATCACAATTCCTGGTCAAATAGAAGGACTATGGAGAGGAGTCCAACTCTTGGGAGCCCAAAGAGAACTTGCAGCACTGTCCAGAGGTTCTTAAGAGTTTCCTTGCAAGAAGGGGTCTTCCCTTGGGGGGGGTAGTGTCATGAATGCTTCTTTAAACATTCTTGACAACAATTTACCTTTGTTTAAAGAGGCAGAAGTTTTTGCTCCTTTATTTTCTTCTGAGTCTTCTAAAGGGAATGGGTTAATAAGTAATATCTGCTCTATATTACCTTTTGTTTTAAAGCCGGAAATGGCTTCTCAGTCACTGTTGTCATCAATAAAATTCAAACCTGGGTCATTTTTTGACTTGGTTAACATAGATTTACCTAAATAGAACGTTAATTTAACTTCAAACCAATCATTACCTCTCAAAATGGTATGTATCTAATCAATGATCACTAACAATGGTTTGAATTGTTCAGGACTTACGCCTGGTGACGTTGGCAGTAATGTTGAAGCGGGCAACATTTGGTGTCTGGTTTTGGGTTCTTTGGTGGCTTCTCCTTCCGTTGTGCAGTCAATTCCACCTCCTGACCCTCCAGTTTTCTGTGGGGTTGACCTCTTAACAGCAAAAGCCTTGCCAGAGAATCAAATGTTAAACTTAGGAAAATATAATACCTTGCTAATGAAGAGTTGAAAACTATAAGGAAATAAGTTATAATCCCCAGTTTTGAATGTCCCAACTGCCAAATCTCTATTTTATCTCCATTTCATCTCCAACTTGCCCAAACTCCTTTTCCTATATTATTTATGCTACCATGCTATAAAAAGCTGGTAAGCTCCATTTTAGTATTTGTTCAATCAATAAAGTCTTCATTCACCCAAGTGATTGTTTTGCTAATCTTTAATTTGACTTAAAACCTTCTGAATTTCCAAAACCATGAAATTACCCAAGACTCCTCTTAGGGAGTGGCTTGGGTATAAATGGTTACTCTGGATAGTCCTGACTACAAGGATGTTTGCCAGTGTTTCTATAAGTTCACGTGCTGATTCAGGTACATTGCCAGAGTCTCAGTTCCTCAACAGCTCCTGGCGCTGTGTGATTCTGGGTGTCTGATATACCACAACTCCTCTCTCCAACAATCCATCTGTCTGGGAAGAAACCAAGGTTTATGGTTCCACCACCCAGGTGAACAAGCCTCAAGTGTTCCGTCCATTGGCTTCTGCATTCTTATTGTGTTATCTAGGAGATTATTTCTTCTTGGGACGTTTCAATCCCCTGTTGGGCAGGTACCGGCTCCTTGGAGAGTTATTCCATCTAGGAATGGTCTCCTTGCATGTGGGATCCCTGGTGACGGGATTGAACCCCTCTGCCATCATTCACCACCTAGGGGTTTTACTCCCTAGTGAGTGGGTGCCTGACAGACGGGGTCTTTAGCACCTTAGAATTTCACTAAATAAGTGTTTCTGTCTGGTCTGTACTTGATGATTCTTCCTGGGCCCCTGTGTACTGAGTCTAGATTCTTTCTATTTCCATCCAGGACCCAGACAGGGGAGTTGATGGGGAGTGATTCCTCTGTAGAGGTTACCTTTTGTGTTTTGAGCCTTTTTGTTTCTGCTATTTTAGCTTTGAGGCGTATGTGTTATAGAGTTGGTACTTGCTCTACTGTGGGGGTTTCCCTGGGGAGATTTTTATGTATGGTTGGTTGTTGTGGGTAACTAGCTCTGGTTTGTATCCATATGTAAATTCAAATGGTGAGTAGCCTGTCTCTTGATTGGTGCAGACCTGGGATACTAATAATGTATGTTTTACGTATAGTGGCTATGTGTCTTTGGCTTTGCCACCCATTTTTTTCTTGAGAGTTCTGATAAGGCTTCTGTTTAGGCGTTTAACTCTGCTGTTGGCTTGTAGGGCAGGGTTTCAGAGGGTTTGATATTTTTTGCTTTTATATTGTTGTTTACTACGTGACCTGATAACTCTGTTGCTCCATCAGTTATGTTGTAGTCTGGAGTACTGCAGTTGGCTATGATTGCTTTGTTAATGAATCAGTTTCTTGTTTCTGCTTTGGGATCCTTTGTTGTCCAGCAGATAGGCCACCATGTTGTAAAGTCAATGACTACAATTAGGAAATGTTGTTTTTTCTTTGTTTCTGGGAAGGGGCTCACTACATCCAGTCCCCAAACCTTGAATGGTTCAGGGTCAGGCACTGGGTTAACTGTTGGCTGAGGAGCCTTGGTGGTGGCATATTTCTCACACACTGTGCACTTTTTCAGAACATTGATTATGTCTTGTTTAATATTGGTCCACCATACTATCTCTTTTAATGTGAGGTATAGATTGTTAGCCTTTGTGTGTCCTGGTAGACAGTGATTTCTTAGGATGGTGTCAACTCTTTGTGAAAGTGGGATGTAAGGAGAATGTTTGTCATTAATGATTTGGTATACAGTGACATTTGATACATGGAAATATTTTTTGTTCCTTACTAATGTATCATAGGTTAGCTGATGTATTGAGGGGTATTTTCCTTTGGTTTAATACTCAGTATTATATAGGTTTGGCCAGTCAGGGTCCAGGTGGTCAAGATGATCCTCTCTTGGCTGACATAGCCTAAAGAGAGCATCAGCCCTGACCAGCTCTGCCCCCTTTTTGTATTGGATGTCCAAGTTGAGCTGCTACAGCAGGGACATCCATTTGGCTTGTCACTGTGCAAGTGTGTTCTGAGTTTTAAGTAGATTACAGATTTATGGTCAGTTAGTACTCAGACGTTCAAATGTCCTTCTAGATAACATCTCCATTTCTTGCATGTGTGATATATTGCTAGCAATTCCTTATTGTGTATTAGGCACCTCTGCTCAACGTTGGTTAGTTTTCTACTTTTGTAACATACTGACAGGAAGTCTTGCTGCCCTGGCTGGCAGATGTGTAGGACTGCACCAATTGCGGTGTCACTGGCATCTGACTCAAGCATGTAGCACCTGTTGTTATTAGGGTATTGCAAGATTGGTGCTTTAATTAAAGCTTGTTTCAATAGATGGAAATTATTGTCACATTCTGGTGTCCAGATGAATTTTTTTGACATTACCTTTGGTTAGGTCATTGATTGGTGTGGTGAGATTTCTGCAATCTTTGATGTATTTCCTTAGGTAAGCTAACATTATGAGAAAGCATCTAACTTGTTTAACAGAGGTGGGGTGTTGCATATTATTTGTGGCTTTTATTTTTTCCAGATCTTCTTTGATGCCACTTTCAGAGACAATGTGGCCCAAGAACAAGAGTTCATTTTCCATAAATTGGCACTTACTAGGCTTAGTGTACAGTTTGTGCTTTGCAAGTCAATTGAGTGTCCTGTGGACATGCGTGGGGTGTTTCTCTTTTGTTTTTGAGAATATGATGATATTTTCAAGGTAGAATAATGTATTTGAGAGACCATTTAGCACTTGGTTCATTATGGTGACAAACGTTGCGGAAGCTTTGGTCATCCCAAAGTTCATTACCCTACATTCAAAAGATCTAAATTGTGTTTGTAACGCAGTTTTTGGTATGTATTTTCTTTTACTTCAACTTGGTTATACCCTGAGGTGAGGTCAATTTTGGAGAAAAATTTAGCGCCAGAGAGCCTTGCAAACAGGTCCTCTATGAGTGGAAGGGGATACTTATTCTTTACAGTGTTTGCATTTAGTGCTCTGTAGTTGGTTACTAGGCAAAGAGTGCCTTCCTTTTTCTTTACAAAGAGCACTACTGCCCTCACAGGGATTCAGACAGGCAAATGAATCCTTTGGCTAGATTGTCCTTAATTTGGGTTTTGAGGTTTTGGGTCTCCATGGGGGCAAGTCTGTGGAGATGCAGGTTTAGGTATGGCTTTGCATAGTTTGTTGCCATGTTTGACTTCCTGTTTTGGGGGTAACTCTGTGAGTTCTTCCTTAAATACATGAGTGTATTTGTTTAGGAGTGCCGCAAGTTCTGGGCATTGGATTTTTGTTGTCTGTATGTTATTGAATTTGGAGTGCCTCATTATGTGGAAAGTACTATCTTTAGTTAGACGTTCTGAGCTGTCTTGGTTTATGACCTGGACAAATACTGTGTCTCTTAGAATGAGGCCGTTGAATTCTTTGAGTATGTTAAAATTGACTCTGTTGTGTTTGATGGTCATGGTTTTTGTTTTCCAACATACGCTGGAGTTCACTTGGATGAACCAGTCCATGCCTGCTACAATGTTATAGTTTATGTTGTTCAGGCCAAGTCTTTTTATTGAAGTTTGTATGCCTTGGAGGTCAATTCTGAAGGGAGTTGTTTTGCCTTTGAGTAGAACCTTAGATTTCTCTGCCATTCTGGAGTATTTGAAGTTGGATTTGACAACTGGTATTTTGTACTTGATTACAAATGGTTTGCTAACCATAGTGTGATGTGCACCAGAGTCAAATAAAATTTTATGTGTATGTGATTTGTAAGTGCATGGGTATATAAGAAGTTGTGAGTGATTTTTAATTTGTATGTTCATAAAAATGGAGGATTGTGGGATATGTGGGATGAAAGCAGTAAGTTTTATGCCTTGGTACAATTTCTTGTTGTTTTGAGGGAAGACAGGGGCACTTAAGCCTTTTCTCCCTCCTCTTTTCCCTTTTCCTCTGTTTTAAGACCTTTGAGGTCAGAGAATGTGGGGTCCTATTTGTAGCAGGTTGCTGTTTCAGCATTATTTACTTTGGTGGTGTCCTCTTTCTTGGGACATTAGCAGTTTGCACTCTGGCTGTGATTGCCATTGATATAATTGGAGTTGCTGTTGCTATGATTGGTGTTTTAGCGCTTGTTGCCATTGGAGTTTTCTCTGGCATTGCTGTTTGAGGAGTGGTTGCTGTTGTGTGCAGTATATTCTATGTTTGCGCACTTTTCTGCATGCTTTTCTTCTGCAATGAGCGCAGGCATGGAGCTGTTGGCCTCTGGACAGATGAAACAACAACAGAGAGTTTCATTCTGTTGATGAATGAGGCTCAAGTGTGCACATTGTCAGCTTGAGCTGGGTTTTGGACCTTGCAATGTGTTTCCTCAAATTCATTGGCGTAAGCTATGATGGTGGTCTTCTGAGGAAAATTGCTGAGCTGTATTGTGATGTCTTGGAGGGATTCAGTGACACAGAAGTTGTGAGTGATGTCTGCTTTAAACTCTTCCCGGCTTTAAGCCGGTTGTCAGTTTGTGAGCCAACCCAGGTGGCAAACCAGTTAGCTGTGGCCTTGTACAGGTGCTTGCTGGCTTCCTGGACCCATTTCTCATGGGGGATGCAGCTGGCCCAGAGTTTAGCAGCTGAGTGGTCTACCCAGTTAATGAAGCTTTCTTTGTTTTTATCAAAGAACTTGTTGATACCAATGTACTTGGTGTTGGTGACTTCACCTGTGGTAGGTGGTTGTGTGTTTGTTTGTAGTTAGAGAGAGCAACTGTATTGAATTATCTTGGCACATGCTTTGAATATGACCAGTCTTCAAATACAGTGCATCCACTAGGTATATCTTTGTTGATGTTGTGGGTGCAGAAGGACGCTTTCCAGGTATCCTGGGATGTGTCCTGGTTGATTATGTGAGTGAAGGTGGGCAGGTTCTGTTCAGTCATTTTCTCTTTCATGGGTGTGGTCAAAAAACTGTTGCTGCTACCAGTGATGAGGAGCGCCTTTTGGGAAAGCTTCAAATATGAAATTAAGAAGAAGAGAAGTATATTTCTATTTTATAATACTTTAGACTTATATAGCTTTAGCTGTGGCGGAGATTTAGTTGGATTGAACCTAAGGATTGGTCATGTGCAGGATGGGTTTGAGTTGCTGGATACTTGGACAGTCATATGATATTGCTTGGTTGCCATTTCTGGTATTTCAAACTATAAATTGGAAAGGCACCAAATTGGGCAATGACTGGATGTTAAGTGGGTTGGCAGTAGCCAGAATACTTGTACATCCAGATCCTTGACACAATTAAAAAAGGGTCATCCTGCAAAAGTTATTTAAAATTTGGACCAAGGATTTGACTTCCCCGCATTTTTACGTTTAGGTTCTGAATTTATAGTAATAAATCCTAAATAGTAAATTAGAGAATATAAAAAAGTCTGACATGCTAAGCCTTTAGTTGATTGGCTGTTTGGCAAGGCACACAGGGATGAACAAATCAGTGTGGCCAAATTCTATGGCCACAGTCTCAGCTGGGAGGGTGTGGATCCCGGCCTGCAGCAAATCAAAGAGGTCCTCAGTCCCAGTTGGGGTCTCTTGCTTGACAACTTGATTGAGCCACCCAAAAACTTCCTTGATGGGATTTAGGAAGGCAACTAGGCAGGGAGAAAGAGAAGGCGCAAATACGCCATGGTCAATTGCTGGGGGCCCACTGCAATGCTGGTGTCAATTGATGGAAATTCAGCAAGAATATATGCCACCTTCATGAGACCAACATTGTCCAGTACTATTACATTAAGAAGCCCAGGCTTGTGCGCCTCAGGTGCTCCTGGACTAATCAGGGAAAATATAAGAAGGTCCTATATTGTAAGAACCTAATATCATTTGGTATATCTCAATTCCTTTTGGGTCAAGGTGAGTCACCATGGAATATGCTGTGGCGTGGATGCAGCACGCCAAGCCACCCTGTCATGTGAGCCTTTTGGGACATACCCATATGTATTGCACATAGACAAGGCAAATTTCAATTTGTTAATATAGTAGAATTTCACTGGCCCTTTGTTTTTGAGTGCAGTGTAGGCCTCAGAGTATTTTTTTGGGTCTCAATGTTGGTTGGGCTATTCCAATTGTACAGAGATACCCCGAGCTTTAACCAGGAAAAGTGCATTCCCTTTACCAGATAGTATTAAAAGGAAATTGAGGTCTCAACCCCAAAAGTAGATTTGACTATGGCCTGTATATTTGCCAGTTCAAGATGACAGTCCCAGGTTATCCACTGGCAGATTGCCCATTTGTGCCCCTTGGTGAGCATAGTATAAACGCGCAAGGATTTCTCCACAGCAAAGACTCAGCCAGTCTCAATGAAGGTGTTGAATATCTTGCTGGCGTACTTGGGATCCACCCCAACAAGGGCCGCAGCCGCCTTGTAGTCATCAGCTTCCTGCACAAGCCAGAGAAGGATGATGCACTTTATATAAGGGATGCGCTTCTGAGAGGGCTTTATGGGTTCAGACAAGCCAGGATCCTGATTGGTGACAGGCTTGCAAGGCATGGGTACCTTATTGTAGAAGACTTCAGCCTTTTTGAGCACTAGCTGTCCCTCATCAGTTTGGTAGAACTCAGGCTCCTTGTCCTCTTCCTGGTTGCCATCACTGACGTAGGGCTTGTAGCTAGTATCAAGTACAGGCTTCACCTTCTCCAGCATGGCTGACGGGACCAACTCTTGGCAGTACACAGCGTCAAACACATAGGAGGTAAGTTTAATCTCTTTATTCCTGACTTTTTTGGTTGTGGTAACCTTAGTGGGCTTCTGGGTCAGCTTGGGGACCCAAGGGTTGATACTCTGCACCCTAGCAGCTTGTGCTCCTTGAACTGGCTGTGTCAGTGCAGCGTCACTATTGAGCTTTCCTCTCTCATCTCCCTCCTGAGTAGGCTTTTGGGTTGCACTAACTCTGTTCTTTGACCCGCGGAGGCAACCACAACTGCAGCACACAACAGGTGAATTGTCACTCTGTTGTTGTGTACCTGTCAGGAAGCATGTCATAGGTAGAGGCATTGGGCAGCTCAGGGTGAGATGCGGCCGAGCCGGCGGGTAAGGCCCACCATAGAATGGGTGCTAACTTGATAATGTAAGATACAGATTGTCCAAGCAAGGACCAGGGACCGGAGTTGGGGACCATGGAATCTACCAATCCTATCAAAGTAATGTAGAGTACTTCAAACAGTTGGATAGAGGTGGTCTCAGCTGTGGCAGTAGGTTCCAGTGGGTGGTCTGGTCTTGGAGTTAATGGCGGAGTCATGGGAACAAAGTACGCTGGTAGGTAGTTGTACTTGTCCTTGAAAAATAAGGGTGGTATCTTGATCCTCTTTCCTTCAAGACCTATATATTTGGTACTTCTAGTCCTTGTCAACGGTTTGGCAATGAGGATGGTTTTCAAGTTGTACTCCAAATAGGCCGGGTTGGGCAGGTATTCAGTAAAGTGCACGGGTCCAAAGGGGGCTCTGGGGGGCGGTATAATGCCTGGGGCAGTTTGGCAGGTTGGTCTCTGGAGGGGGCAGCAACCTGGTAGTCTACTTGGCTGGAATTAAGATGGAAGATCACTAATACTAGATAGGGTAGAAATTTTTTCAAACCAAAGGTTCATAAAATTTATTATCAAAAATGATGATATGGTCATCACCATAACGCCAGGCCTTTTATACCATGGGGGTTTGCTTCTTTGCTTTTTGCAGGCTTCAGGTCCATGTGCAATTCACTGGCAGGACATGGGTCTGGGCTCAGGGTCTGGGGAGCATCAGGTTCTGGTTGGGTACACTCTGGCAAACAGAAGTAGTAATGCTTAATTTTGCTGCTGTGGTCCATCATGTAACCTGGGCAGGCTAATTGTGTTCCCTCTTTAGGACTGGAGACTGGCAACACTTAGTGCTTGTTGACAGGAATAATATTGGGTCTTGTCCAAGCCACAGCTTCTGCGTAGGTCTGGGCCCTCAGTGGCACCGGGTTGGCAGGTCTTGGTTGGACTGATTTTAGAGAACAGGAGTGGCAACGCTTTGTTTTGCCGCTGTTGTTCACCATGTCACCTGGGCTGGCCAATTGCAATACTTCTTCTGGGCTGGAGACTGGCAGCAGTTTGCTGGCAGGGCTAGTAGTAGGCCCTTCCCCTACCTCCTTTAGGCAGACCACATTTCCTGCGCAGATATGGGTCTTTGGTGGCACCAGTTTGGCGGCAATCTGGCATCTATTCAGGGAATCCTTATTATTAAGCCGGCAGGTTGTGGGGCAACTTAACAATTTGGGTCTGTGACTCAACGGGTCACAGGGTCCTGAACCGTCCTGGGGAGTCAATCCGCTCTCAGGGGGCTGGTGTTTGACTCTCGCGTTTTCAATATAAGTATTGAAATGTCATTCATGACAGTACCTTTCAATTTAAAATTTAATAGAATACTAAATAATACTTAATTAAGTTATACACTGATTTTTAATTTTTGCTTTTTATCTAAATATGGATATTTAATTAGAGTTTTACACATTAATATCCTAATTATAGATTTTTTATTTCTTAATTAGTTGTTTTTGGTTTTACCACGCCCATTTTAGAATACCCAAAAGATATCCACCTATTTTCCCAGATTTTACGCCAAATTAAGCACCCAACAAAATATTTCAAAATTTATGTTTCAGATCTTGTGTCTTATTTTAGATACCTTGGTATCATTTTTGATTACAATTCATTGCACACAACATTTGATTAATTTTGTTTACATAGTGAGTTGCTATTGTGTTTTGGTTTTGGGTTGAGTTTTGACTCACCACGCTTGGGTGTATTTTGTCACCAATTCACATAGTAAATATATGTACACCAAAAGTCAACTCACACCATTTTGTTTGTGAATCAATGTATTTTGGATAGTATTTTGAATTGTTTTGCTTGGTGCGTGAGCACTTCTTTGCTGTGTTGACCCATTTTGCCCATTAACGCCAAAAATACCTGTTAACAGAGTGTATATTTTAACCTGATAGTTGGAATTTGCTTAAATCTGAAATCATTTCATTTAAATCTGAGGTATTTTTGGTTGTCGCCATAGATTTTAAAACTACTGAATACGGTTAAGTGCTGTAATTGAGCTCACATCATAATCAAAGGCATAGACTCATTTGATTCATTTAAATACACTAAAACATATAAAACTAAAAACAACATATCTATGTGAATATTAATCTTTTCTTAATGTCCAATAGCTTAATTTAAAGCTACAGATCAGCTCTACATTTTTTAGGGATTTAATAAATCAAGGTTAATTTATAAAATTATTGTTTAGCTTTACTAAGCTTAATAATGATACTCCACTTCTTTAGATTTATTTTTTATTTATACTTGGAATATGTAATTTTAATTTTAAATAGATATAATTGAAATTACTTTTGAGAAAGCATTTTAAATAGAAATTTAATCCAACATATGATAAGTAATCACATCTTAAAAATACAATAAAAGATATTGAGTTGATTTATTAAATTCAGCTTTATATCATTCCTTGGATGGGGCAACCACCTAGTAGCCTAATAGTTTCGCTTAAAATCTATACAGCCTTCAAAGGCCTAAAGTGTAATCGTCATCGTTAATTCACTTAGCAGGGTTACCATAGGCCAAAGAGCCCTAAAAGAGCCAATTAAATGTACAGAACTCTGATGCCCGATTCAAAGCAGCATTAACGTGAATAAAAAGCTAGTTAAATAATGATGGCATCTAAAAATTAGATAGAATATTGGGCAATATAGGCTTTCATCATCAAAGTCTAAGGTATCATACTTGAAAGCATCTTTCTTATCTTAATCTTACCTGTTGAATTTTGAAATAAAGTAATTTCCAAGCATCACATAATTTAAACTTCAATTTGGCACGTGTATTATATCTTTCCAACAAATTTTTTTAATTCATATCTGATCCCCATTTCTACTTAAAAAGTTAATTAATTTTTCCTAGAGGTCAGAAAAATGTCTGGACAACTAAAACCTGGAGAAGTGAATCTTGGCGTAAGTTCACTTGTATGGATTATTTTAAACTTTTCAGACCTCGATTATGGCTGTTGAGTTTGAAGGTGGTGTTGTTATTGGAGCTGATTCCAGAACCACCACTGGCTCTTACATCGCCAACAGAGTTACTGACAAGCTGACGATGGTCCACGATCGAATTTGGTGCTGCCGCTCTGGTTCAGCTGCCGACACTCAAGCTGTCGCTGATATTCTTCAATACTATTTACAGATGTATGAGATGCAGCACGGAGAACCTCCCAGTACTCAAGTAGCTGCTTCCCTTTTCCAGGAATTGTGTTATGCAAACAAGGATAATTTATCTGCAGGAATTATTGTTGGTGGTTGGGATAAACTGACTGGCGGAACTGTATACAGCATTCCCCTTGGTGGTTCTTTACATCGTCAACCTTTTGCCATTGGAGGTATTGCCCATGTTTATAAAATTTCTAAATATTTTAGGGTCTGGTTCTACCTATATTTATGGGTATTGCGACTCAAAATTCAAGCTTGGAATGACTAAAGATGAATGTGTTGATTTTGTTAAGAATGGTAAACTTTTTTTAAAACTATTTCTAAGAGTATTAGCCCTGGCTTTAGCTATGGCTCGTGATGGTTCCTCTGGCGGTGTTATTCGTTTAGCAATCATAACAAAGGAAGGTGTTGAGAGATTGTTTCTTCCCGGTGACAAGCTACCAAGTAATCAAGATGTTATTTTTCTTTTACTCATATAACCTTCTAGCCTTTTGGGAAAGCTAATTTCACTTTGTAGTTTGATCTAATTCTTAAGCATATGGCCTCTTTTGGTTTTATCAAGATCGAATATGTAGCTGCTTAGCTTAAGAGTTTCAAATTTTAAACCTGGTCTCCTCAACCTTGATTTTTTATTGTAAATGGATTCAAATCGAATCCGCCCTATACACTTTGCTTTTATGAGCATGCGATTTAAACATTTACTTAAAAATTAGATAATTGCATGCTAACCTTTATCGGCATGGTTAACATTAGAAGAAAATTCC
This sequence comes from Entomophthora muscae, assembly GCA_014839935.2. Lineage (NCBI taxonomy): Eukaryota > Fungi > Entomophthoromycota > Entomophthoromycetes > Entomophthorales > Entomophthoraceae > Entomophthora > Entomophthora muscae. Next base: position 340,038 of record QTSX02007135.1, on the reverse strand, counting down.
TCAATTTTTGCCGTTTGAAGTTCGTCTCGCCCCAAGAAACCTCTTAGATAACCACATTTTTTAAATGCTCCTAACCAGAACGCTTTTAAAAAGCTCAGGAAACTAAGTTATTATACAGTAGTTTTCAAACCTGTTGAGATAAATGTATAATCTCAGTCTAAAAACAAATGCAACTCAGTCATAAAACAAAATCAAAGTGGATCCAAATATATTGTAATTTAATATAAATTCTTTGATTTTGTTTTTAGACTGAGATTATATGTTTATCTCAACAGGTTTGAAAACTACTGTTCTGTAAATTCAGAACCTAAATGTAAAAATACAGAATGTCAAATCCTTGGTTAAATTTTGAATCACATTTGTGGGATGGCCTTTTTTATTAAATTGAATTCTTTGTATTTTTATTTGAATATCTGAAAATGCGGGAACTTATAGGCACTTTGCAAATTTCAAGTCAAACTGCACATTTCCAATAGACTAAATGAATTAACTGGATCAGATTTGAAGTGTTCAAATCCATCAACCGTTTTTATTAAGTTTACTATATTTTTTGGAGATGCAGGATTGTCAAATCCAAGAACCAAATTTCAAATCACTTTTGTTTGCCACTAGGAAACTCAAATATTAATTGCGGGAACTGGAATCCAAATTGAATGTATAGTAAGAAACTAGGATGAATCAGTCCAAATCAAGAAGCTCCACTCTGGATAAAATCAAATGGAAATTTAATCTTGGTACCCATGCTTAGGCAAGAAAATTAAGTGATATGCAAAATTGTCTAAACATGGAAGTTATATAATATTCTGCACTCCAAATCATTAATATGGTAACCACAAACCCATATAATGATACAGTAGTTTTAAAACCTATGGCAACAAGCAAAAATACTTCAGATTTAAATCAATTCAACTCAGATGTAAACAAAAATAGCTAATCTGTAAATGAAATTAGAATTCACTGAATTTATATTAATTTACAATAGATTCATTTATTTTTAATTTTGTTTTACATCTGATTTATTTCATTTAAATCCAAAGTATTTTTGCTTGTTGCCTTAGCTTTTAAAACTACTGTAGCAAAGTCAAAACTTATAGTGTCAGCCAAGGCTTTTTTATTTGAAGTAAGATCAGTTTTATTCTTTAGCTCTTTACAGCTTACAAAAATATAGCTTTTATAATGACTCATTTAAAGATTTTTTGTAGAACCCCTCTCTTCAACTTATCAGGTAGTTGTATGTAGTCTGTTTTCATGGGTGATGTTTAGTGCCAAATCTGTATGTGGGTTCTAAGTTCAGTCAAACTTAAACTAATGTAAATTCTAGAGATAGCCAACATAATTTCCCTAAAGGTCTTGAATAATCAATAGATACAATCTCCTTTAAATAAGAGCAGCAGACTGCACTCTTACATCTGTGATTCACTTAAAATTTTAAATGTTTACTTTACTATCTATCAGATATAGAAAATTTTAACCACATTCCTTAATTAGACAATATGATGATAATAGATGGCTAGAATACAGCTTAACTATCAAAATCATATGATGATTATAATGTTTGATGAACAGATACATAGCAATCCAGCATATTTAGAGTTAAATTCAAGGGTAAGTTAATGTGGTTTATAGATGAAATTATTTGTGAACCTGTGGGGTTGACCCCTGGTAAGACTTTAAGTACCAACAAGATCCCTACAGTAGTTTTCAACCCTGTTGAGATAAATGTATATTATTCAGTTTAGAACGCATGAACTCAGTCTAAAAACAAAATCAAAGTGGATCCAAATATATTATAATTTAATATAAATTTCTTGATTTTTGATTTTGTTTTTAGACTGATTTCATGTGTTCTAAACTGAATAATATATGTTTATCTCAACAGGTTTGAAAACTACTGTACTTTACTTTCCAGAGCTGTTAAGATGGATAAAACAAAGTCAGATCAGAGCAAAAAAGTTGTGCACAAAACAAGACATATATGATGCAAGTTTTTTAGCAATATTAAGGGATAAATTACTGTCAATATTTGTATTAGGTCACATCAAGCACACCAATTGCCATAAAAAACATAACCACACTTAGAGTCATCAATACACAAATAAACAACAATAATCAAACTTGTACCTGATATTCTAGCTTGTAAATTGTGCTCAAATCCATACTATTCATGTAAAAAAAGCTTACTGAGAATAAAGAAGCATTAAATAGCAAGCACACTGAAGCTGTGTAAAAGGCAAATAGACACAAGCAAAAAATGCTGACTTGTCAGTTCATTTTAATTAAAAACAAAGCTTAAGAGGAAAGGGAAATTTTAAAAGCTAATCCAATGAATAAAATTTAGAAAAAGATAGTAACAAATTTTAAGTTCATTTTCCTAATTAGATCAATCTGGATTGCTTGTTGATTTGGTAGATAAAATCAGCCTCATATTAAAATTTGAACAAAAATCTATTTATTCTATTTCTATTAAGAGTTTAATTCATTCTTAATTTTTTTCAAATGTAGAGTATATACTTCTAGAAAGTATACAGTAGTTTTAAAAGCTATGGCAACAACCAAAAATACCTCAGATTTAAACAAAATGATTTCAGATTTGAACAAAATCCAAGCCGCGCAATATTCAGGATTCAATTAATTTATAAAATTTCAGTTAATAAATGAACTTTCAAATAAAAAACAAAATTTCACTAGCCCATTATACAAAATTATATCAAACATCAAGCGGTGTAGTTCAAACCACAAATGAAATGAGCTGACACAACAAGTGAAATGGATGAATGCTGTTCCAGAGTATATTATAATCCAATCAGGATTCATATGAGGCACCAACAGAAGGACTAAAATGAAACAAAATTAGAGCAATCTAGAAGCAAGATTCCACAAGCACAAAACAAAATGAACTTACACAAGATGTGTACTATGAGCAGCCTAAAATAGAAATATAACAGTTTAACAGCCAATCAACAGCTATCCAATTTAGGAACAGAGGCATTTTTTTCATTTTCATGGATCCTGATCTGTATGAAATGGTTTTGAGAACCTTCCAAATATGATCTCAAGATTACAATAAAAATAAATCATTGAATTTTATATTTCTACTTTTAGTTATTTTATCCTAGGTTTTTAACAATGGTTTTTACTAGCAACATCTTTAACAGCACAAGCAGCCAAGCCAGCTTCAATGAAGGCAAGGCTCAGAACGTGGAGGCACCTGTTTACACCCAAGCCTTTGAGGCAGGTAACAAGGAAGCTGATCTGTTACTGACCCCCAACCCATATGGCTTTGACTTGTTTGAGAGTCACTTAACGTCTAGCTCTGCCCCTGCTCCCGTACCCACCCCTACACAAGCTGCCTGTCAACCAACCAATCAGGATGGCAACCTTGATTTAGAACAACTTCCTTCCACTAGCCAACCTGCCCTCCCTAAAGCCAATCAGGCTTCAGCTCCCTGGGCCCAGCGCCCCAAGCAACAAATCATCACCACCCAAATTCTTCAGGAAATTGTGGCACTGAATCTACAGGGTCTGTCCTGGGAACAGATTGCCGCCCAGTTGCAATTCACCCAAGCTGCTGTCATGCAGGAATTCAACAACCTGATGAACAGAGGGAATCTGATTGGGACAGCCAAGAAGCCCAAGAAGGCTCCCAAGTCACAAATATCTGAGGCATACCCAATAATGCTTGACCTCCTCCAGCGGGATTCCAAGCTTCCATTGACCCAGGTCCGGAAGCAACTTGTGCACCATGGAATTTGGGTGTCTGAGCGCATGGTGCAGCTCTGGATGTATGGGAAGGTGGCTTTCATACAGATTCTTACCAATTTGCTGGCGACCAATGGGATGGCACTGAGGATTCCCCATATGACACCACCATTGAATCAACCCTGGTCTAATGCCTGACTAGTCTAACTGATGATGTCATGTTCATCTTCTATTACAAGCTATCAATAGCTTTTGATGATTTTGGCAAGCAAGGAAGAGCCGCCACTCAAAAAGGAAGGAAGAAGGTCAAGAAGGGGACGTTCATTGGTGCATTTCTGGCTATTTCAGCCAAGGGTTTTGTCTACTATTGGACAACCCAGATTTCATCAATGGCTACTCATATAGCCACATCTTTGGTGGATTACTTGACTTCTGGGATGGCTCAAATTCCAAGTACTGGGTTTTCTTGAGCCACCAGATGGAGGGTAGCTCCACCACCCTTGAGGCCATCCAGCAACGCGGGCACCAGGCCTCAGTCTACCCTGCCAGCCATGCAGACGTCCATCTGGCTGATGTTGTCTTCTTCAACATGGGATCCACATTACAGGAGCGCCGCCCTCAGGCTTTCAATAACCTCTATCTTGGGGTCCTTGACCACAATTTTCTCTTTGGCTGCCAGATGGTGGCTGACTTATTTGCGCAAATGGTTTTCCATGTGAACATGGGCAACCAATCACGTAAGGATAAGCGCCTTCCACCTCAGGCCACTGCCACCTACCAGCTCATGAGCCAATGGCCAATGAGGAAGACAACAAGCATTATATGGCAGCCATCACGCAAAATCCTCCTGCCTCCACCCCTGCCACCAACACCCCTCACCTGCAAGCCCAACTCACCCAATCCCAGACCCCCCAGGCCAGCACCGCCTCTACGTCTTCCTTCCCACGCTATTCTGCCTCCTAGGCATCACTCTCCCCTTCCCCAATAAACCCCTTTCACCAAACATTTTCTATTTATATTATCTTTTTTTGAATTTCAATTGTTCATGTTCTCTTTGTTTATAGTTGGTTTTATTCTTTATGTTCAGCTTATTTTTATAAAATCATATATTTACTATGCCATGTTTCTAGATCCAGAACACAGTTATTTTTAGCACTTAAACACACCCCTTGTGAAAATATTAACAATGATTTGGTGATCAGCTAAATTTGAATTAGAAAATTATAGTGTTAACTGTTTTTAGATAAAGTTGTTACTGATCCAAATTCAAAACCTTAATGATAAACTTTAAGCCAATCAGGAGCCAAGTGATAAAGTGATTGTTATGACATACTGTAAATTCAGAACCTGAACATAAAAATGCGGGATTGTCAAATCCTTGGTCCAAATTTTGAATCACTTTTGCAGAATGGCCTTTTTTTAATTAAATTGAATTCTTTGTATTTTTATTTGAATATTTGAAAATGTGGGAACTTATAGACACTTTGCAAAGTTCAAGTCAAACTGCACATTTCCAATGGACAAAATGAATTAACTGGAATCAGATTTGAAGCGTTCAAATCCATCTACCATTTTCATTAAGTTTACTATGTTTTTTGAAATTGCGGGATTGTCAAATCCATGAACCAAATTTCAAATCACTTTTGAATGCCACTAGTAAACTCAGATATTAATTGCAGGAACTGGAATTCAAATTTAATGTACAGTAAGCACACTAGGAAACACCAACCCAAATAAAGAAGCTCCACTCTGGATAAAATCAAAAGAAAAATTCAATCTCAACAACCATGTTTAGACATAAAAAGTGATTAAACTTTAAAATCATCCAAAACTGGAAAGGATACAATATTATACACTTCAAATTACGGATATAGAAACTCTACTACTATTCAAGGCTAAATCAAGAGAAAACAACTACTCACAACTAAACCAATAAATCCAAATAAATATATATTTAATCTAAAATATATTTTTTACTTTATTTTTATGGACTGTCAGTTGCATTCCCAACCAGCTCCTGCACCAGCCCACGGGGCAGCCTGTCCACAAGGGCGTCCCAGAGGGTCCAAGAACAGACCCAGAACACAAATCAAAGGGGGTCATGCCAATACACAGGCCTCCCAAGGTGTCAGCGCCAGTCAACCACCTCCTGCATCCCAAGCCAGATCACACAGCCTTAATCCCAGACAGAAGCCACTCTCAAGGCCTGCCACAAAAGTCTCCTACACCAGGGTCACCAGGAACACTGAGGTTACTTACACCTCCACTGTATACCCAGTTGTCACCTGGCCCTGCACTCTTGACCCAAGAGTTGCTACTTCCTGCCCCCACATTTTTGACAGCTCCTATGAGCCATTGGCCACAACTGAGGAACCATCTGCACCTATTGTGTATTCAACCATTGACGGCACCACTGCAAGCAAGCGTGATCCCACCTTCTACACAAAGGTCCCTGTCCCTTGTGTTGAGCCTGGTAGCCAAAATGCCGTGGTACCTGCCAAGGGCCAGCGTTGGGTGACAGATAATGAGTGTGAAGCTCTCCTCAATTGCTTGAATGGGGGAATGATGGTTTGGGATATTGCGTCCCAATTTGGTGTCATAGGCAGATACATTGCCAACATCAACAACAAGTATGGCAATACTGGGAAAATTGCCAAATCCATCAAGGCAAAAAGACAGCCCAAACTTCTTCAGCCTATTCACATTGACGCAATCAAGCAGTGAGTAGCCAAGGATTGCCACCTGGACACACTTGCTGACCAATCAATGCTTGCCACAGAGTTTGGGCTTTCTGTTTCCAAAACCCTTGTCTAAAAAACAATGGTTGATTTTGTCACAGTAGGTTCCATCATGCCGGATATTATCCGTCCAAGCAAGAAGGCTTAAAAAGTCAGAAAACCTTTATCAAAACTGACCAAGTTACCAGCTTTAAATCAAACAGTCAATTGAAAATGGGTTATGGCAGCTCCAGTCTGTCAGCTGAAACTGGTTTCCCCTTTCAAATTGACATTGATAAATTGGCGTAATTTGAGGGTCACCTGATATGAGCTTGTCAATCAGCATGGTTGTCAGAAACTAGTCACACAAGGGTTCTTTGCAACCTGGACCAGATACTTACTTGACAATGTGGAAGGAATAGGAGGTCAAGACTCAGGTGGTATTGCTTAGTCAATTTTCTGATATATATTGAATAATTTTCACTGTTTCAACTCTAAGAGTTGAGTCCTCCCAAAAATTTTCTTAATAGAATTCATTTATCCTATGTTCTAATTTACTTTTTAAAAATGCATCCTGTGGCTGGGTTGTTACAATATATTCTGTACAATCTGATTCTCAACAGAATCATTTCTGGAAGATGGGGTCCTGCAGTTGGAACTTTGTTGTTGGTGCCGCCCAATGTTAATTTTGCGCCAACCAATTTTGCAGCTCCTCCCCCCATTCTTGAAACTGAAAATTATGTTGCCTCCCAATGTCCAGAATTTTATTCTGAAGATTTGTTGATGTTGTCTCAGGCCATTTATTTTGGGCTACTTTAGTTAGGATTAATTGTTCTGCTTAATCCTGGAATTACAATTGGAAATTTCACAAAAAGATATTTGAAGCCATGTTGGTGGTTAATCATTAATTCTATATAGATTTGGGTGGTAATTCCCCATCACTTAGAAATGGCTTCATACTATCCCAAAATTTCTGTCACATTACTCAACTCTTCTACATCTGAGTTTTTGGAAGCAGTTTGTCATTAATTTGTGTTTCTTTTCTCCTGCTCTGTTGAGATATCTGCATTTACCATGTTTATTTGTATCAGTTCTTTTCTGAGCTTTCAGTTTGGGCTTTTTTTAATTTGTGGTTTCCATCTCCAGTTGCAGTTGTTGAGACTGGATCTTCTGTTTCCTATTTCTGTCGTGTCATGTCATTTTGGCGTCCGGATTATTTTCCTGCTCCACCCACTGATGAGATTTTGTGTGAAGTTTTGCCAGCATTATCATTCTATTCCAGTTCAATCCTTAGTCATAAATCCCAAGTTTACCATGGGATGACAAAGGTTTCTGAGGATGCTTGTGAATGGTTGTTGTCCGTGGTGGAGTGCAATCCACGGGTTTTAACTGAAAGTGCATCTCTATACCCTCTGTTAAAAAATTTGTGTGTATCTATTGAGGAGCTCAAAGTATATTATAAGCTGTATGCCTTCCATCAGGGTACTACTCTGCTTTCAGTATTCCCTCCTCATTTTCTTGCCTACTGCCGTACAATTGATGTTCCCAAGGTGAATAAACTCTCAGCATTATGGTTAGCAGTTGACCAGACTGCCCAGGATTTGGCGGTTTGGGATTTCCCGTTAACCACAACTGAGGCTTTGGTAAACCAAATTCTTTCTCTGGTCTCAAATCTGTCCACTTCCAAGAAAGATATGTTGGTAATTGAGGATAAACCCGCTGCATGCTCCTGGTTTTCTGGTCCTTTCTCCATGGTTGTTCCTTCCAACCAAAGCCAAAAAAAAATTCCTCCCTAGCCTGTCTCAGTTGCAATTGGCGGTGGTGAACAAACCCGCCAATGTAAAGGAGGCCCCAGTAGTGTCTGGTCCTGATAGTTCCTTGGTGATGCTTCAGCATGTTGTACCTGCAAAGTCTTCCGTGGTTACGTCTGATGAGTTTCCCCTTGTTCCCATTGATTGTGATAACCTCATTCTTCCAGCTGCTGTCCAAGAGATGATTGAGCGTTACTTTCAGGAGTATCCTGCCTCCTTAGCTGCCATCTGAACCACCAATGAAAAACAAGATCCTGCCAAGATTGCCACCTTTGCTGCAAATAAATCTACTTCTGGTTACTTCTTGTTTTATGGTAGCATTGATAACGGTCAGACTATCTATCAGCCAGACATTTTGTTGGATACAGGTGCTTCCAAAAACTTCATGAGTGTGGAGACTGCCAACTTGCTACAACTCAAGTACCACCTGGGAATTCTTGTTAGGAGTGGAAACTGTCAAAAGTTTCCCTCTTTCCAGCTGAAGAAGCCAGTAACCTTTGTAGTTTTGGGACAGTCTTTTACTGTGAGGTTCTCTGTTTGCTCCTCCCTGATGTATCCTATCATTTTGGGTGTGGGTTGGTGGAGAGATCATAATGTATCCACCTTACTGAAAGAAAATGCGTTACAGGTGGAACACTCTTTGGGTATATCTATTTGTATTCTGCTGTTAGGTATGCCCAAAATGGAGAAATCCTCTCAGACTATTCAATTGGTCTCTGTCCCTGTCCCTGTAAGTTTGGATTTACCTGCATGTTTACAACCCTGGTCTGCGGCATTTGACGCTACCAGAGGCAAGGTCCTTCCCAAGCACACTCAGTTTGACTTTAACTTTAAATTTACTGTTGATCTGATTTGAATTGCGTCTCCTATTTATCTTTTAACCTTGAAGGAAGACACATGTTTGGAAGAATGGACTCGTGACATGCTGGCAAAGGGCTATATTTTTAAAAAGGCTTTGTCAATTTACTCTCCGTTGTTGTTTGTTCAAAAGGCTGATGGGTCTCTTTGTCCTTGTGTTGACTACTGGAACTTAAATAACATCACAATCCCTGATCCCTATCCTTTACCTCTCAAAGCACAGATCTCTAGGTGTGTTGAGAAGGCAAAGGTATTCTCAAAACTTGATCTGTTGAATGCTTTCAATCAAATAAGGATTTCAGAAGGAATAGAATGGTTGACAGCATTCAGAACCAAGAAGGGTATCTTTCAGTTCTGTGTAATGCCTTTTTGGATTGAAGAAAACTCCAGCTTGCTTTCAGCGACTAATTGATCCCGTCTTGGGGGATCTCCTGGGTGTATGTGCCATTGTGTATATGGATGATATCTTGGTATTCTCTCCAGATGAGGAGTCACATAAAGACCATCTGTCAGCAGTGGTAGAGCGCATCCTCCAGGCTAACTTGATCATTAAAAGAAGCAAATGTAAATTCTTCAAAAGTAAGGTTACCTTTCTGGGTAATATTATCTTTGAGGATGGCCACACCATTGCCCCTGACAAGAAAGCTGCGGTTTGAGAGTATGCTATGCCTGTGACAGTATCCCAACTCCGTAGTTTCTTGGGTACTTGCACGTTCTTGAAAAATTTCACTTCACACCTGTCTGAAGTGGCCTCCCCTTTATATTTGGCTAGTGGTAAGACAACTTTGGTCTAGACACCTGAGTGCGCAAATGCGTTCATAGCAGTCAAGGCTCTTTTGTTGTTGTCACCTGTGTTGAGACATGTGGATCCTGAGCTTCCTTTTGTGGTTTCCACAGATGCATACAAATACGCTGTGGCTAAAGTGTTGTTGCAGACTGCTGGTAACAGGATTGAGAGACCAGTAGGGTATTTCTCCCGGAAGATGGAAGCTTGTGAACGCAATTACATGATTTACAACAATGAATTGTTGGCTGTTATGGAATTGTTAAATCATTGGCATCACCATCTCATGTTGGCATGTCATCCATTTGTAGTAAGAACTGACCACAAAGCTCTTCTATATTATTGACAACCCAGGGTTTTGTCAGATTGTCAATCCAGATGACATGGTGACTTGATGAGATACAAGTTCTGCTACAAGTTTATTAAGGAATCAGACAATCACTTGGCCATTGCACTAAGCAGGAATCCTTCCCATCTTCAAGATGCTAGTATGGATGCCAAGTTTAACACATATATTATGATTCCAGATGAGGCTGTAGTGCCTTTTGTATTGCCTCCACCTGCTACACTGGCCACCATGTCCTTAACTGAGGGTGCAGACCTGGACTTATATTCCAAAGTTAAGTTCCTGTAACCTTTGTCCAAAGGTTATGATAGGCTATAAGAGCTAGCATGTGCAAACCCAGTGGGTCAGCCTCAGGTTTATCATAAGATAGGTCCCGTCCTATATCATCAAGGTCGCTTGTGGGTCCCAGAAGGAACTATTTGGGATGAAATCATGGAGACTCATCACACTTGTCCAACAGCAGGCCACCCAGGGAAAAACAAAACGGTGGAACTAATCCACCGCCAGTTTTCATGGAAAGGTTTGATAGTGCAGGTGGCAGCTTTTGTTTGCAATTGTCTTGTATGTGTTTGATCTAAGGCAAGCTGGAACAGGACTACAGGTTTATTGGTTCCATTGCAGCCTGCTGCAGGACCCTGGACGTCTATGTCAGTGGATTTCATTGGTGAACTTCAAAATTCCAATGGGTTTAACACAATCATGATGGTGGTAGATTGCTTCACAAAATGGTGCACTTTGTACCTTGCTCCACCACAATTACTTTGGTGTAAACAGCTAGGTTGTTTGTGAATAGAATCTTTTCCCTACATGGCATCCCAATGGAGATTGTGAGTGACCGCAGGCCCCAATTTATTGCTCAGTTCTGGGAAGCTTTCACTGGGATTCTAGGTATCAAATTGTGTTGTTCCATGGCTTTCCACCCCCAATCCAATGGACAAACAGAGAGGGTAAACCAAAGTTTGGAGGTCTACCTACGTTGCTACACTAATGCGCAACAAGATGACTGGTGTGATAATCTACCCATGGCAGAGTTCACATATAATAACGCCCCTCACGCGTCAACTCAATTATTGCCCTTATATGCTAATGTGGGTTACAACCCTTCTTCTAATATGTGTCCTTGTTTAGTTAGCAACATGGAAGCTGTGACTGATCAGGCTGCTGCATTGAAGCAGGCTCACCAGGAGCTCCAAGTTACTCTTGCTGCCGCTGTGACAACTTACAAGGAATACACAGATTGCAAGTGCCAGGAAGGTCCAACTTACAGGCCAGGTGATCTAGTCATGGTTGATGCTCGCAATATGAAACTGAAGGTTCCCTGTCATAAGTTAGGGCCTAAACAAGTTGGCCCCTTCAAAGTTGAACGTCAAATTGGCCCCTCTGCCTATTGGCTGGATTTACTGCCTGCTTTCAAGATTTTCCACAACTTTCATGAATGTCTTCTTACTCCCTTTAAGGGTACAGAGACTCCTTCTTCCCAACCCATTCTTGTGGAGGGAGAACCTGAGTATGAGTTAAATTGTATTTTGGCTTCCCGCAAGAATTGACGGCACTTGGAATATTTGGTGTTGTGGAAGGGTTATACTGATTCTGAAAACTCCTGGGTTCCCCACTACAATTGTTCTGATTCCCCAGATCTGATTTATGAGTTCTACAAGCGCAATCCCACTGCTATTGGCCATCCTAAACTTACCTTGGCCACAATGAAACTCCCACCTGCCCACAAGAATTTCTCCTTATCCCATCTCCTGGATGGTGGTATTGTGCCCAGGGATAAAGCAGAGGGTAATGTCACGGTAGGTTCCATCATGCCGGGTATTATCTGCCCAAGCAAGAAGGCTCAAAAAGCCATAGAACCTTTATCAAAACTGACCAAGTTAATGGATTTACATCAAACAGTCAATCAAAAATGGGTTATGGCAGCTCCAGTCTGTCAGCTGAAACTGGTTCCCCCTTTCAAATTGACATTGATAAATTGGTGTAATTTGAGGGTCACCTGATATGAGCTTGTCAATCAGCATGGTTGTCAGAAACTAGTCACACAAGGGTTCTTTGCAACCTGGACCAGATACTTACTTGACAATGTGGAAGGAATAGGAGGTCAAGACTCAGGTGGTATTGCTTAGTCAATTTTCTGATATATATTGAATAATTTTCACTGTTTCAACTCTAAGAGTTGAGTCCTCCCAAAAATTTTCTTAATAGAATTCATTTATCCTATGTTCTAATTTACTTTTTAAAAATGCATCCTGTGGCTGGGTTGTTACAATATATTCTGTACAATCTGATTCTCAACAGAATCATTTCTGGAAGATGGGGTCCTGCAGTTGGAACTTTGTTGTTGGTGCCGCCCAATGTTAATTTTGCGCCAACCAATTTTGCAGCTCCTCCCCCCATTCTTGAAACTGAAAATTATGTTGCCTCCCAATGTCCAGAATTTTATTCTGAAGATTTGTTGATGTTGTCTCAGGCCATTTATTTTGGGCTACTTTAGTTAGGATTAATTGTTCTGCTTAATCCTGGAATTACAATTGGAAATTTCACAAAAAGATATTTGAAGCCATGTTGGTGGTTAATCATTAATTCTATGTGGATTTGGGTGGTAATTCCCCCATCACTTAGAAATGGCTTCATACTATCCTGCAATTTCTGTCACAGATTTGGGCTTCTCCCGGAAAGTACTGGGAGTTTTGCTGTATAATAGAAACAGTGAAAAGACCATTGAGGATTGACACATTTATGCTGAGACATATCTGGCACTAAAGGAGACTGGGAATGACCAGTTCTTCTATATTGACAAATTGTTGTTTTCCTCCTCACTCAGGTCTAGGCATGGGTGGGTCAAGAAGGGGTCCAAGGATGGTGTAGCACATTATGCAGCTGTCTGTTCCCAGACCTATTCAATGGTTGCGCTTCTTGGTCCTTGCAGGTTGGACCAATGCCAAATGATTAAGGGCTCCCATAACAGCGGAACATTTCTTGATTTTCTCTGAGCCGTCAAGGAGAACCTTTGGATAAATTACAACAGCACAATCAATGTTGTTGTGCTTGATAATGTCAGGCTCCACAAAGTGGATCTGGTTGTGTCCAAGTTCCCCCCATCAACAAAAAAGCCACACCTCCAGCCACTGGCTTACCAATTCTCCAATGAGACTTCTCTTTCTCCCGCCATATTCCCCATTCCTGAATCCAATTGAGGAGGTGTTTGGTTGGATCAAGAACAAGGTGAAACAAGGCCTCCCTCAGGACAATGAGGATCTCTTCAACATTCTTTAGATCAGCCAATTTGCCATGCCACCTAATGTGGTGGCAGCTTTCTATGAGCACTCGGAATCCTTCCTCCCTAAAGCCCTGGCCTCCGAGCCAATCAGATAAATGGGAGCTCTGGGTTTTATTTGTTTTTATTCTTATTTAGTTTGTTTTTATTAGGACTCAAAGATTATTATTTATATATAATAATGTGATATTTGATTGTATTATAGACATATAAGAATACATAGAAAAGATAAGTAAAATTAATTATACTAGGTAAGATGGATATATTTTTATTATAATGCACTGAATATTATTATTGGCTTTTGCACTAAAAAATAAATAAATTAAAAAAATAGAAGTAAATTAGTTTATTTAAATAATTGTGAATCCTTGATGGTACTTTGGCTTTTCTAAGCCACAAATTGGACCTTGCAGGTCATCATCTGATCCTTGTTATTTCAGTGCCACTATAGCCACACAACACGGAAACCAATGATTTTCATATATTACTTACTAATTAGTACTTAGGACGCAGGTCAAGTATATTGAATATGTTTATCAAATCATATTACAAGGGAAAGGTAATTTGAGTTCTAAACAATCATTTGTTTAGAATATAAGTGAAGCAGGCCGCATGATGCGGATAAATTCAATTCTCAATGTTTATCTATGTAATATATGAACCTGTACTTGATGAGCAACTAAATAAACACATTTTAAATCATATTTTTTATTTTGCATGTTCACTTTATTAAACTGTCCCTTTATTATTATCAACCTAATCATATATTACTATTATAATTTAAAAATTAAAATTAAAATCAAAATTAAAATTAAAATATTAAGATTAAAATATTAAAAGTAAAATTATAATTATAAATCTTAAAATTTAAATATTAAAGTTTAAATATTTAAAATTTAACTATTTTTATTTAATCATGCTATATTTCATATTGAAATATTATATTAAAAAGTTTAATATTGAAAAATTTATTATTAAAATTTTAATATTAACTTTTAGATAATAAAATTTTGATATTTAAATATTTAAAATTAAAATTTTACTATAAAAATTTTAATGTTACATATTTCAATATTAAAATTTTAGTTTTAAAATATGAAAAATTAATTTGCAAGGGAAAAATATTTATTTGGGGGATGCTAATTGCAAAGGGAATGTGATTATTCCGGGGAATTATACCCTGAAATTAAATTTTCAGCTAGTGTGTCTAATTGGATCCACATACTCTTCTGTACGTGGTGGACAACCCTGGATGTGATTGATAGAGGGGTGGAGCCCTGTACCTTGGTGGTTGTTGATTGTTTGATAAAAGGAAGGCAGGTGAGTGAATCAACTAGTAGGTTTTTTTCAGGGGGAACGTAGTACCCTTATAACGTTGCCAATGCAAATGAGTCATACAAGACGTGCTCAACTGTCCTATTTCCCCACAGTGTCTTCTGGCGGTTGAGGGCTACACGGCAAATATCCATTTGAATAAGTATATCCTCTAACTTTTTGACGTTGGTTTTTAATATGCAGTGAAGGAGGATTCCCAGGTATACCGCAATGTGGATTCTTTGCAAGGTATACTTTTCCAAGAACATGCATAATTTTTGAATGTTTGAACCTATCAATATAGGATGTTTGGTTGAACTTGAAGAGGGTTCCAGGGGGCGCCCGTCTTGAATCAGCCCCCCAGGCCTTGGCAAACAAAATAAATAAAGGTTTAAAATTATTCACAAGGACTGCATCCCCAACTTTATTTGATAGTGCCTTAAATACTTCATTAAAAATTGCAGTTTTCAAATATTCAATTCCAATTTGAAAGCCAGTTTTTATTAAATTCTTTTCATATTCATTGATGTTTGTGAAGGGGAATCTTTGAATGCTTATATATATATTCATCAAAGTTTAGTTTGATATCCCCACAAATTTCATTCATTTCTTTGAAGTTGATACTTGATCCTATTTCATATGCTTCCCTCAACCACAGCAAGCACCCCACAGGTGGTAAATACTCCCTATTTTTAGCTTCACTACTTGAAAAATTAAACATATTCTGTTGAACTATTTTAATTATTTGGTTTTTATTTATTTGTTTTACAGGGGCTACCAGTGACTGGTAACCCCCGTAAAACCAACTTGGCGTATAAGCTGCCACTTCTGCGACCTCATCCCCATTCCTGGTGATGACTAAAATAAATATAAGTAAAACATAAAAAGACTTACTAATTGTTTCCCCTGTGGCCCCCTCAGCCACAGGCGCCACTTTGGCAAACTTCATGAGCGTTGGCTGCTCTTCATTAATTTTCCTGGGCTTAATTTTTCTTATTTTTCTTGAAACTTGTGCTTCCTCTTGATTTTCATTTGATAAAGTTTCTGTATTTTGTGAAGCGCTCCTGCTTCTTGCTTGTGTTTTGTTTTTGTCTGTTTCCATTTGATTATTTTCCTCTTCATTGGTGTTAATTTCCTTTGGAACTTCATTTCCTTCAATTAGTTTGATCTTATTATTTTCTTTGGCCCCCTGCAAGAATTCCCACAAATTGTAGGCCGCATTGTTGAACTTCAGACTTGATAGAATTGTTCCCTGTAGATTTAGTAATGCTTCTTTATTCTTTTTGTCTATAATAATTCCTAGTTTGTTCATAGCATCTTCTTTTGACTGGACTAGTGGCTGGCCCTTGTTACCCAGCTTTCCTGTCACTATTTCCCTGATATTTTTTCTATTTCAACAACCTTTTGCAGGTGTACTTCTAATTTGTTTATCAAGTTACAGATAGTTGAAATTTTGTTTGAATTCCATCAAAAAACTGGTTTTTATAGTACTATCTTCAACGCATACATATTTTTCCTTCATCATTAATAAATTAAAGACAATAAACGTAAATATTGCATTAAAATATTGCAATTAGATGTCAACTCTTGATATTTTGATACTATGTGCATAACTCAATGCATTTTGTTTAATAAATGTCACTTTAAACTAGGCCTTTTTCATTACAATTTAAAATAAATTGACTGTGTTTATATTAGAGAGCCATTAACGCTTAGTACAAATATTGATATATAGTGAATCTTACAGCCTGTATATTTACCTATTGGTAATAATTCTGTCAACTTTTTAGTTGGATTTTGCAAGGTAATAATGATGTTATGTATTAATTAATTACTGTTCATTGTCATTAATTGGCTGATTTTCTTTGCTGTGGCAATTGTGCATTTTCTGATATTTACGCACTAGTATCCAATTGGATGTGAAACCAACCAATTGGATACTAGCGCGTAAATATCAGATAATGCACAATTGCCATAGCAAAGAAAGTCAGCCAATTAATGACAATGAACAGTAAATTATTAACACATAACATTATTATTACCTTGCAAAATCCAACTAAAAAGTTGACAGAATTATTACCAATAGGTAAATATACAGGCTGTAAAATGCACTATGTATCAATATTTGTACTAAGCGTTAATGGCTCTCTAATATAAGCACAGTCAATTTATTTTAAATTTTAATGAAAAAGGCCTAGTTTAAAGTGACATTTATTAAACAAAATGCATTGAGTTATGCACATAGTATCAAAATATCAAGAGTTGACGTCTAATTGCAATATTTTTCTTGCAATATTTACGTTTATTGTCTTTAATTTGTTAATGATGATGAAAAATATGTATGCTTATAATTTTAAGCTATTTGTAAAATGTCCAAAATTTTATTAATTATGGGACATTTTGATAATGTAAAAAGAAAATATTATTAATTATGAAGTGAAAGAGAGATATCAATTTTAATAAGTTATCACAAAGAAAAGATTTATTTACTGATCAAAGGACAGGAAGGGGAAAGAATTGGCAGAATGAACATTGCCTTCATCTGCGCCTGTGAAAGAGGCAGCATCAGAGATAGTGGTGAGGGAATAGGTGGTGGTTTGGGAGTCAGGGTTAGAAGGTAGGTGGCTTGATGGGGGGGTTGGGGAGGCAGGGTTTGTTGACTGGGAAGGGGTAGCAAGAGCTGATTGTTTCAATTGCTCAAATTCTTCTTCTGTCACATATACTGGCTTGACAAAACAGATGGACTGGCATGGGGGAGGCAGGGGTCCTTTCTGGACTTATCACTATCACTTGCATGGAATATGATGAGATCAAATAAGTCCTGGGCGGATGCTGAAGGGGAAAGCTCATACCTCTTATCAATTTGGGTGCATAGTTTGTTGTAGTTGGCAGGCTTTAAGCGCCTGAGGGTGGAACTAAAATTGTAGAGACATACATCTGCAAGATGCATGTTGGCGTAGTTGATGGGGTAGGACCAACAAGTATGCCCTGCAGCCCTGGTTTCTTGGATTGCCCATTCCTGCTGCTCCATCTCCACACTCAGTACAACTGTGTGCACAGCGTTTTGTGTGGCCCACTCCTCCAGCATGGCCTTGAGCTCCGTCTGGTAGGCATACCCATCTGCGGTGTTTGATATTGCCGAGTAATAATTGACACCCAATGGGGAAACTGCCAATAAAACCCCAACAAAACAATACAAGATTGGGCCGCGCTTGTACACGTCAGACTGGATACGCTTTTCTCCATAGTCTTGAATACTTGCAGATATCTTAGCATACAACAGAAAGATGATGTCATTACGGGCCCTCATTGCCCTTCCTTTGATAAAATTAATAATAGTTGAATTGTATGGGTTGGTATCCACCAAAATGGGGCCACTGAGAACTTGACTGGACAAGATTCTAGCAGCAAACACAACTCTGTGCATCTAAAAATTCACTGTTTTTTTGTTGGTGAAGATGCCGTGGAGTCCCAACTGGAGACGTACCTGGACCAGGGGCATCCGTGGGTCACATTCCATAATGGCCATCATAAGGGGATGGGCTGTATCACTTTCAGTCAAAGTACAGCACTATTCAGGGTCTTCTTGGTAGGGGGGCCACAGTTGGCGTGGGCTTGCAGGGTTGCAGCCAAAGTGACTTTGCAAACCCCATTGTGGCCGCAATTTCCCCAAGGGACATAAGCTTCCCTTGCTTTTCAACCATTTTGAGAATGATCTCCATAGTGATTAGTTTTCTTCTGTGTCTTGCAGGCTGATTGGCTGGGGGAGAAATGTGTTTATCTTGGGAACTGGTCAATGCCATCTGATTGGCTACTTTGGGTCCTGGGCTCTCTGGGTGACCCCATGGCTCAAATGGCTGGTTCCAGATGCCATTGTTGATACAGGATTTGGGTTGGCAGCTGCCTGTGCATGATGGGCAAACTGGGCCATGCTGGAAGTTGCAGGAGAAAACACACACTCCTGGGTAGTGCTTGTGGAGGGGCCTGTGGGTTGGGAGTGGCCATAGAGGGAGGCTTCACTGTTGTTAGACTCATTGTAGCCCTGCATGATTTTTTCAAGGCCAGGGAACAGCTTGCTGACTTGGTTATTGTTGAAAGAAGACATAATAAATTTTTATTAAAAATTTTAAACATAAAAAGAGATGTGTATATTTTAGTCAATTTTATTGTTAAGTATGTTAAGTTGGTGAATAGTAGGATCTAAATTTTAGCCGTCCTAAATTAGAATAGGGTGATTTTTGAGAATGCCTATGATTCCTAAAAGAATTAGCATAAATTCACTCTAGATCCTTTAGCATCCTTTTTTGAGATGCCCATAAATTATATTTATTTCAAATTC
The DNA here is from genome assembly GCA_014839935.2 of Entomophthora muscae. NCBI lineage: Eukaryota > Fungi > Entomophthoromycota > Entomophthoromycetes > Entomophthorales > Entomophthoraceae > Entomophthora > Entomophthora muscae. Next base: position 320,893 of record QTSX02007135.1, on the reverse strand, counting down.
CTTGCAATTATGATTTAAAACTTGGTTCTTGGATTTGACAATCCCACAATTTCAGATTTGTTAAGTTTTACATGATGTCTATATTTGTTTGAAATACAGGAAATCTCAAATTGTACATTAGAATCCTGCATTTCTGTTTCATGTATCCTGCATTTGTTTTTTGTGTTTTGTCTTTTGTTAGTTGACTTATCTGCTCAAGAGATTCAAAATTTGCCAATTTACATAAACCAAAAAAAGTCAAATCAAATGGTTGATTTTATTAAATATTTTAATTTTCACTCAGCTGAGTTGCCTGCAAAAGTGATTTGAAATTTGGACCAAGGATTTGAAAATCCTGCATTTTTACGTTCAGGTTCTGAATTTACAGTAAAAGGTCATTTAATAATTCTTTGGTGTATGTGAGCTAATTAATATGATTGGCTGGATGTTTTGCCATTGTACGCCATTGCTGCTGTGGCAAGTTGTTGATGGACTAGTGCTAACCCAGCAGCTGATTGGCATTAGTCCATCAGCAACTTGCCACAGCGGCAATGGCGTACAATGGCAAAACATCTGGCCAATCATATTAATTAGCGCAAAACACCAAAGAATTATTGAATGACCCTTTATGTCACAATAATCACTTAATCACTTGGCTCCTGATTGGCTTAAAGTTTATCATTAAGGTTTTGAATTTGGATCATTAAAAACTTTATCTAAAAACAGTTAACACTATAATTTTCTAATTCAAATTTAGCTGATCACCAGATTGTTGTTAATATTTTCACAAGGGGCTATGTCAAGCGCCAAAAATAATATGGTAATCAAAGAAACAATGCCAACACAAAGCAAACAACGCATATTGAGATGAGCGTAAAACAATAAAAAATGGGTAAAAAGATGAGATAATGTAGTAAATGGGAAAAAAAGAAATAAACAAAGAGGCAACAGTATCAAAACAATACAGAATTTATTGGGGCAAAAGCTATATAAACATATGAAAAGGTTAGTGAAAAATCAATGAGAGAATTGGAGAAGCTTCTGAAGGATCTCAACTTTGCAATTGCCAAAATCAAAGACATTGACTGCAAGGTCAAAGCCAAAGTTAAGTCCACTGTCCTTGACAGAGACAAAATAGACAAGGTGTCCGCAAAGGCCCTAATGACAAAAATGCCAGACACCCCTGAGAAGACTATTGAGCGTCTTCTCAACATCCAGAAGACGGTGGTTGAGGGCCTGCAATTTAAGGCATACAATCTTTCTGTGCCGTCCTTCTGGGTTGACGACCCAGAGATGTATGAACATCTCAAACCCGCCAAGCATGCCAGAACAGAGGATACTGAATTGCCAGCGCAATTGCTTGCGCCAAGAATGGCCAAGCCTGCTGAAGTGGTTGGCAAGGAAGAAACACGTGAAGGTAATCTAATACTAAAAATTAATAAAAAAATCCAATAATTATTACCTGTTTTTTTAGAAAACATAGACAGCAAAATCCGCCAGGTCCTGGTCCCCTTTGACCCTGCCACATCTATGCCAACTACGCCACTCATGTGGCCAAGCAGCTCTATCTTTCCCCCTGTCTTGCAGGAGCTGGAGGACCGCATCCACGGGTCCTTTCCTATGTTGCAGGAGGCATTGGCTGGGCTGACGTATGGCAAGGGGGCATCCAAGTGGGCAGTTACTGCCTACAAGGATGCCCAACTGGTCCACCTGGACCTGGCTAACCTCAGTGGATTTTACTGTGTAAACTCCATTGATCTTGTTTGGGACGTCCTGGCAACGCTCCCATTCAAGAATGTACCGGAGATGGGCTGGGCTCATGTGGCTGCTTGCTTCTGCTACCCCTTTGAGCACACCCTATCTTACCTTCTGGACAACTTTGGGCGTGCGGTGGGAAAATTGGCTGTTGCAGACACAACAGCCATCAAGAAGACAAAAATCCTCCTTGCCAACTTTGGGGTTAGCCTGGAGTGCCAACAAGATGGGGCTCCCTCTGGCAATGGGTTTCACCTTTGCTAAAACAAAACATGAGAAAAAAATAAGTGCAATGTTTAATAAATTATGTGAGTTTATGGAAGCCTTTTCCCAGCAAAGACTTCACTTGGTGGTTTACCTTGGGTATCTTTTCTTCTTTGGGATGAGCGCCAGCATGGAGGATCTTGACGGGGTCCTTCTAGGAATTGACAAGGCCCGGCTCTCACTTGACAGGAAGAAGGTCTCCCCTGGGTATGACTCAGTGGATCACGTCATCCAGGACGCCCTGGTCCTGGCTGTTATCTACAGGTTTGCAACCCTGCCTGAAAAGCTTCTCCTTCATTTGCACCTAACCCTACTCCCCTTCACCAGCAGGAAGGAGTTTTTCAATAAGGGTGTATCTACTGTCCACGGTGTGGCAGTGGAGGTTGTGCACCACCTCCATTGCGGGGTGGGTACATACAAAAGAACTCACTACAGGTGTTCTCAATAAATTCTCTCTTCCAATAAATTTCATTACAATTCATATTATTTTTATTATAATAAAATTTTATAATTCTTATTTTAGCAGACGGGATTTGAAGAATATATCCCAGAAAAGGTCTAAATAAAAGCATTATAATATATTTCAATAAAATCTACTTCTTATTTGTACACATTACAATTAACTTTTTTTGATTATTATATTTATTTGCCAAAAGTGATATTAATGCGTTTATGTAATCCAGTATCAAGCGTTTAGGATAACCTCAGATGGTATAATAAAAAATTTAACATAAAATAAATAAATTACTAACCTCTATTGATGGTCCTGCCAAATGTGATTGTGGACTTAGAAGCTTCTAAATATAAAATGATAATTAATAAATCTTAAATAGTAAATTAGAGAATATAAAAAAGTCAGACAAGCTAAGCCTTTAATTAATTGGTGGTTTGGCTAGGCACGCAGGGATGAAAAAATCAGTGTGGCCATAGAATTTGGCCACGGTCTTGGCTGGTAGGGTGTGGATCCCTGCCTGCAGCAAATTAAAGAGGTCCTTGGTCCCAGTCAGGGTTCCTTGTTTGACAACTTTCTTGAGCCATCCAAAGACTTTCTCAATGGAATTTATGAATGGCAAATAAGCAGGAAGGAAGAGAAGGCACAAATTTGCCATGGCCAATTGCTGAGGGCCCACTGCGCTGTTGGTGTCAATTATTGGGAATTCCTCTAGAATGTCAGCCACTTTGTGGAGACCAACGTTGTCCAACACAATGGCATTGATGAAGCCAGGGCTTGTGCACCTCAGGTGCTCCTAGACCAATTGGAGAAATGATAGGAAGGTACAGCTGTTGTGGGAGCCCAGTATCATTTGGTATAGCTCAACCCCCTTTGGACCAAGGAGAGCCACCATCAAGTAGGCTGTGACGCAGACTGCAGCACGCCAAGTCATCCCATCATTGGAGCCTTTGGGGACATAGCCATATGCATTACACATATACAAGGCAAATGCTGATTTGTTGATATAATAGAATTTCACTATCCCCTTGGTATTGAGGGCAGTGTACGCCTCTGCATAGTTTTTCCAGGTCTTGATGTTGGTTGGGCTGTTTCTATTATAGGGAGATACCCCAAGATTTTTCCAGGAAAAGCGGATTCCCTTGAGTAGATGGTAGTAAAAGGAAATCAAGGCCTCAACCCCAAAAGTAGATTTGTCCATGGCCTGTATATTTGCCAGTTCAAGATGGCAATCCCGGGTTATCCACTAGCAGATTGCCCATTTGTGCTCCTTGGTGAGCAAGGTTGACACGTGCAAGGATTTCTCTGCAGCAAGGACTTGGCCAGTATTTATGAGCTTGTTGAATGTCTTGGAAGAATACTTAGGATCCACCTCAACAATGGCTGCAGCCACCTTATAATTGCCTGATTCATGAATTAGTTTAAGCAGGATGATTTTTTTGATGTTGGGGATGTGCTTCTGGGTGGGCTTTTTAGAAGTGGGGATTGACTCATTGGCATTGGGCACAATACAGGGCATGGGCACCTTGGTGTAAACGCAGCAACTTTCTTCAACACTAACTGCCCCTCATCAGTTTGATAGAACTTGGGCTCCTTGTCATCCTCCTGGTTGCCATCACTGACGTAGGGCTTGTAGCTAGTATCAAGTACAGGCTTCACCTTCTCCAGCATGGCTGACGGGACCAACTCTTGCTGGTACACAACATCAAACACATACAAAGTAAGTTCTACCTCCTTGTTTCTAACTGTTTTGGAAGTGGCGACCTTGGTGGGCTTCTGGGTCAGCTTGGGGACCCAAGGGTTGATGCTCTGCACCCTAGCAGCTTGTGCTCCTTGAACCAGCTGTGTCAGTGCAGTGTCACTATTGAACTCTACTATCCTGTCTCCTTGAGTAGGCACTTGGGTTGCACTAACTCTATTCTTTGACCTGTGGGGGCAACCGCAACCACAGCGCACAACGGGTGTATTGGTACTCTGGTATTGTGTTCCTTCCATTTTAAAATTTAATAAAATATTAAATAAAATTCAATTAAGTTACTCCCTAATTTTAATTTTTGCTTTTATCTGAATATGGATATTTAATTAGAGTTTTTCACACTGTTGCAACATCTTTGATTACTCCCTCTTGGGGAATTAACACCCCAAGTAAATCACCAAGCAGCTCATCAAGTGGTTCACCGCCCAGGCAATAAACTGTTGGCACCATTATCAGTTAACCATCTATGATGAGGATAACTCAATCCAGGTCCTAAATGGAACACAACTTGATTAAGCCTTGTGACTCAAGAGAAACATTACTCAGATAAGCCCCATGACTGCCATGATGTACGCGGACAGCATGTGGCTTGTCATGATACTATATAATATCCTATATTTATATCAAATAATATCATTTTCTTCTTAATCTTCCCCTTTATTTCGTTTATTATACTTCCCAGAAGTATAAACTTGACAGTGGTAGCACAGGTAGGTTATCCATACCTACCCAGCTCAAAGGAAAAATTCCTCCCAAGAAAAAACACAAGCAATGTCACTCCCTAACGGTTGGAGAGATTAAAAAGTAGGAAAAGACATCCCCCCAGGCCTTGTCATCTACAATAATCTCCTTGTACCCATTGACCAGTACAACGCCCTCAAAACCTGCAGATTATTCCCTACCACACCAACCATAACAGCGCCTACGCAACCTGAGATACCCAATATTGTGTTTCAACGCTTATGTACCGCTGAGATTGGCGCCTTCACAGGATTACACAGTGGGAACGCTTCTCTTTGAATCAACAGCACCAAGAGCAATTTTGAACAAGTGGAGTACCCCCAACTACTCTGGGTCAGTGAAATTGCCCTCTGCGTCACAGGGACTGCTTCACGTTTTGTTACCAAATGGCTAGCCCAACATCCTGATCAGAAGGAAAATCTGGAAGTGTTCAAGGCCGCATTCCTCAAAAAGTTCTCCATGAAGGACTCAGATGTGGTAATTATGACCAAGCTTCAAGCCTTCAAAATGACAGGAACCATCAAGGAATACATTGCCGCATATGAAGGACTACGTGACTGTGCACCCAACACCATCAACTTTGATGAACCTGGGCCACGCCTGGACTTCTACAATGGCTTTCTCATACACATTAGACGTTAGTTAAACATGACCCACTGTAAGAACCTCAAGGATGTATTCCTAGAAGAAAAACATGCAGCTCAGAAGTCTGATGATCTACACGCCACCAACAAGCACAAGGAAAACCCTGCAGTTAAGAGAGAGCCTTGCCCCAATAAGCAAAACAACTGAGCCAACAGTAACCAGCCTTGAAACAGGAATCACACTGCACAAGCCAACCAGGCCAGCACCAAAGATACCAATGAGGAGGGAAAAACTCAGGGGAGTGCTTAGGCAAGCCACTCTCCCCCTCTTCACAAGACTTGTACAGAGAACAGGACGTGGACTCAAACACCATGATCCAGGTTCCCTCCAGCAATCCTCTACTGTTTGCTGCCCAATCTGGAAATAAACTCCTTACCTATCCTTTCTGTTTTTGCAGATATCAGGGCACAGCATTATTTGACACTGGAGCTGATCAATCACTCATTAAAAAGAGTTTTGCAGACCTCATGAAGTTACCTACCATTTGAAGTAGCATCAAGAAAGTCATCATGGCGGACAACTGCAGCACACCAGTTATCCAAAGACAAAACCTTTCCGGGCCTGAATTGGAGATATCCAAACAACAATTAGTGGCCCCATCATTACAATCCCCAAATACAATATCATACTTGGATTAGATTGGATGCAAAAGACAAAGCCTTACATCAACTGGGACAGTGTCACCATCACTATCCAGAGAGGAGAAGTGCACCATCACATGTACCCAACACATCTTGACACCCTCATGAGGGACCACATATTTGTAAAGATCATGGAAACGGAGAAAGAAACTGACATCAGCAAAATCAATTAGAGCATATGTACGTATGAGATCATACACTTCAAAAACACAGAAACTCAACATAAACAGAACCCAATTAGAGACCACCTAGTCAACAAGTTTCCCACCGTATTCCAAGAAACACTACCCAGGTTGCCCCCTGATTGAGGTATTCAACATGAGATTGACCTAAAAGGTAGCATGCCTAAAGCATGGCCCATCTACTGCCTCACACCACAAGAATACAATGCTCTAAAAGCTTACCTTGATAAAGCACTTGGGAAAGGCCTCATCAGACCCTCAAAACCACCCTTTAGTGCTGCTGTCTTCTTTGTGGTAAAGAAATATGGAGGCCTCTGCCTGTTCACAGACTACAGGGCCCTCAATAAGGTCACAATAAAGAACAGGTATCCCCTGCCCCTGATTGATGACCTTTTTGATGCCCTGGGGGTCCCAAATCTTCACAAAAATTGATTTGACAGCAGGATATCACCAAATTTGAGTGAAACCTGAAGACATTCCAAAGACCGCATTTTGAACTAAATACAGATCCTTTGAATGTTTTGTCCTCAATTTTGGAATGACAAAAGCTCCCAGTACCTTTGTAACCTTCATGAATGAAATATTCAAGAAACACATTATGAAAAGAGCAATCATCTACCTAGACGACATCATCATTTACAGCCCCAACCTGCAACAACACTGGGAAGACGTCTGTGCAGTCCTCTGTACCCTGCAAGAAAACAAACTAGTTGCCAAACCTTCCAAATGAAAGTTCTTCTCAACTGAACTTCCATTCCTTGCCCATATCATCAGCAAGGACAGTATCAAACCGGATCCAGATAAAATACGCGCTATAACAGAGATGCCAGCCCCAAGGAATAAGAGAAAACTCTGCACTTTCCTTGGAATGGTAGCCTATGTATGCAGGTTCATCCCTGACTGGGGCGCCCTAACAGCTCCCTTGTCAGCCATCACCGGGAAAATAACCAAATTTGTCTGAACACCCTTACAAGACCAACATTTCCACCAACTGAAAGAGCGCATGGTTACTGCCCCCATCCTGCAATAACCAAACTGTGAGGGCATCTATGAGCTAGAAACCAACGCCTCTGATTATGCCATAGGAGGAGTCCTTTGTATCCAAACGGCCCAAAAGAACTTCCTCTCTGTGGCATATGAATCAAGGAAACTATCAGACGGCAAACAAAGATACCCTATACACAATAAGGAATTGGTTGCCATCATACACTGCCTTATGAAATGGCGGTGCTATCTGGAAGGAGCCCAGACGTTCAAAGTACTCACTGATCACAAGTGGTTGATATTCTTCAAAACACAACAACACCTGTCAAGAAGACAAGCCAAATGAATGAGCCTCATACAGAGATACCCCATGCAAATTAAATACAAGCCAGGCAGAGAGATGCTTACTGCAGACGCCCTATCAAGCAATACAATAAACACATCTTCTTCACTGATGGCAACCCCAACTAGCCCATGTTAATCATGGGGAATCTCCAGGAAGAGTTCCCACCTGGCACACCAATGAACATCCAAGAGAAAGTCCTCAATAACAAACATCTGTTCAAAAACATATATGGTACTCTTCACCAAATCCTTCCAAATGGTGACACTGTACCCTATGTCCCGTCAACACAAAAGATTGACACAATCCTCTGTTATCACAGAGACTTGGGACACACCTGTAGAAGAAGCTTGCATGAATATCTCAAGACTTGCTACTGGTGGCCCAACATGCTAGATGATATCAGAGAGGTACTGGAACAATGCAAGGTCTGTGAGAAGTACGCACAAACCAAAGCTCCACCTAAGTCAGTAGTACCTGTATCCATCACACAACCCTTCAAGGTATGGCCGTTGGATATTGTGGGATCTATGCCTGGTGAAAGCAAAGGCAATAAGTACATCATCACAGCCATTGACTATGCAACCAGATGGCCCGTAGCACAAGTCACAAAAGAGCACAAAAGCAATGACGTGAGACAATTCATTGGCAAGAAGATCATAGCAAAGTTTGGAAAGCCTGACCTCTTAATCACAGATGGAGGCACTGAACTTAAAGCTATTGACACCAATATCTATCTTGCCAAAAATGGAATAAAACACGTCACAGCCAGCCCATATCACCCACAAGCAAATGGACACGTAGAACAACTAAAAGGCTCTTTAGTGGAAGCCCTCAGTAAGTTGTCTGCCAACAATCCAAAAGCCTGGGTCAACATGCTACCAACCGCCCTCATGGTTGGCAGAACACAAGTCAACAGCAATACAGGTAAGAGCCCTTATGAACTTGTCTATGGTCAGAAACCCTCACCTGTCAGTACAACCACGGGACCACAACTGCCACTTCCAAAGAAGATACCTGGCAGTAATGACCCAAAAGTACTACAAGCCAGAAAGGACCAAGAAGTGATGGAACAACAAAGGGCCCAGCGGGAAGAAATCCCATTGCAACAAGAAAGGTTCCAAGCTGGAGATAAGATCTGGGTTGTCAATCACAACCAACACAAATGAGACCCAGGGTTACGCAGACCAGGCATTGTCATGGAGGTGAAGCCCAATAACACCTATCTCATCAAAGGGATTGGAGCTTGAACTGAACTGAAACATATGCATCACAACTGACTCTGTTTGTGTAAAGCAAGAACAGCCCAACAAAATTCAAGGCTCCCTGTGCCCAACACCAAACTGGATCAATACCAAGCCCGCATACCAGATACTCTCAAGAAAATCCCCAAGGCTCCGCTTCCAGTACCCCAAGGGGAGATGTCACAACATCTTCAATTACTCCCTCTTGGGGAATTAACACCCCAAGTGAATCACCGAGCAGCTCACTGAGTGGTTCACTGCCCAGTCAATAAACTGGTGGCACCATTATCAGTTAATCATCTATGACAAGGATCATTCAATCCAGGTCCTAAATGGAACACAACTTTATTAAGCCTCGTGACTCAAGAGGAACATTACTCAGATAAGCTCCATGACCGCCATGACGTACATGGACAGCAAGTGGCTTGTCATGATACTATATAATATCCTGTATTCATATCAAATTAAGTATCATTCTCTTCTTAATCTTCCCCTTTATTTTGTTTATTATTCTTCCCAGAAGTATAAACTTGACAACACCCAATATCCCAATTATAGATTTTTTTATTTCTTAATTAGTTGTTTTTGGTTTTACAACGCCCATTTTAGAATACCTAAAATAATTTCCACCCATTTTTCCAGATTTTACTGCCAAATTCAGGTAGGACACGCCATTTTGAAAACAGCATCTCAAAAAATGCCATCTCAAAATATACCATCTTGAATTTCTGCTATCTCAATTTATTAGTAAAAACACCATTTTGATTTACAGCATTTCAACTAAGAAAAAACAGTTTTAAAATTTTAGATTTTTTGAACTCCAAAAATTACCCAAAAAAATCCTAAAAATAAAAATTCAAAAAAATTTCTAGGCTTAAAAAAGCCTCAGAATTCCAAATCTGCAATAAAAATGGGGTTGATTAGTAGCAACATAGTTGCATAAAGCCCAAAAGTTAAAATAATCCCAAAAACAACTATTTTCATCTATTTTAACTACAAACTATACTTTAAAATAAGCATAGAATTGTACCAAATACCAAAAAAAGTCCTAGAATGATAAAATTAAAGGAAAAAAGAGAGAAGATAAAGTAGTATTTATTTGAAATAGGCTCAAACATTAGTGGAAAGAGCAACTGAGATGGCTTGAAGATGCTCAAGCTTGCTATCCTTGGGATAGCAGGCAAGGGCCACCTTGCTGATTTCAGCGTACTTTTTCACCGCTTTGGTCATCTTGGGGGGATCACCCTTGGTCTTCATGCCAGTCTTGAAGAGGTGGCAGAGATGGCTTGTTGGGTTTTGAGGTGAACCATGATCTTATTGAACTTTGGCTTCTGACCCTGACTCTTGTGGCAAACTGGCTACGCCACCCTTCAAGGGAAGAGGTGGTATTGACCAACCTGTCTTTGACCTGCTTATAGCAGTTCCAGGTGATTGAGTCACTGCCTTTTCTAATGTGGTGTGCTCCTTGGAAGATGCCAACCTATTGAGTCTCAAAATACTCAATGAATGGAGCAAAGGCTGCCTGGTTGGCCTGGATATAGGGATGGCAGAGGAGGGCATCATAAAAGGCATTGGTCTCCTCCTTTTGCACAAGGGCAAGGGCAGCAAAGCAATTAAAAACGTCCTTTGCTTCTTTGGTGCCTTCAGTGTAGACCAGCTCTTGGAGGTCAGAGCTCTTTTGGAGGCGGCAGCAGAGTGCCTGCCTGAAGTGGAAGTAGCATCCCTGTGGGGAGCTCTTAAAGACACAAATAAAGGCATTTGTCTGAGCCTGTTTGAAATCCACTACCAGATGTTTGTGGTAGGGAAGGCTTTTAGGCTTTTTCTTGTTTGGGGTGGGAGCGTCTTCTTGGGAGATGGATTTTTTCTTGCACCCTCTAGTCTCCTTGGACTCCTTTTTAATTGTTGGGAGGATTTCATCCAGTTTGGCCTTTAAAATTGTGAGTGCCCGGACATAGGTTTCCTGCTTCTTATTTGGGAGGAAAAAGAAGACCAGGGGAAGAACCGGATTTCCAACCTGCCCATGGATATTCCAAAGCTGGCTGAAGAGCTTTGGCCAGGCTGAGAAAGTTCTATCTGCAAGCCAGGTCTTGCACTTGAGGAGGTTGCGCAGATCCTGGCTTGTTGCAAAGCAGATGATATGCTCTGGGGCATGTTGACCATCATCATGGAGGAGGAATCTCTCTTCATGGCAAGATAGTTTTTTCTCCTCAGTAATGATCAATTGGTCAATGGAGCTTGCACTGATGCCTTCAGTGCTCAGAGCATATCTCTGATCAGTAAAATATCTCTGTAATTTCAAGGTGCCACCAACAGTTGCTAGTTGGGTATCATTTAAATTAAGGAGCGCATTGTTGACAACCTCAGTTGCAGTTTGATCCTTTGTGGTTGGAATCACCTGGCAAAGAAACCAGCAGATAAGTTGATAGAGAGGGTTAAAAGGCTCAGCGCAGTTGTGGTTAACAGTAAGGGCCTTAAATCTGGTGAACCCATAAGTTGTGAGCCTTGCTGGGCAGCCAAAGTTATCACATTTGAAGTGATGTTGGTGGATGGTCTTCTTCTTGTCATTACAGCTGAAGCTGTAGCCCTTGTAGAAAAAGCCGGCATCCCCTTTCTTTGTCATAATTGAATAGCTGATAGGGTACGTTGTTGGCACAGCAAAGGTGCCATTTCTGTTGCATACATTGTGGATGGAGTTAAGATCCCAGAGCTCAATTGGCTCATCTGTAGGAGCACCAGGCTCAGGATCCTGCTCCTCTTCATCCTCAGGCTCTGAAGTGGGGTCAGAATGGCAATTGAAGTTGAACAATTTCTCTTGAGGATCAGAGGGGGAGTAAACAAATAGAGAATGGGGAGGAGTAGGACTGTTTCCCTCTTGTTCAGGTGATGGAGTTGGGGTCTTGGGGGGAGCTTTGGACTTAGAAGGCTGCTTCTTTGGGGTTGTCTTGGCCTTTTTGGCCTTGGGCGGAGGGATTTTGGACTTTGAGTCCTTGGAGGCCTTGGGCGCAGCTTTGGCAGTTGACTTGGGAGACATCTAAAAGTGAATTAGTATCAAAATATGAGCAATTTGGGGGTTGTTTTTAAAGAGAAAAATGAGAATGTTTTTAATATAAAAGTAACAATTTTTTATATAGAATTGTAGAGGAAATCAAAAAAATATATTATCAAATTTTCAATGTTTTTTATTTTGTAAAAAATAATTTTTTATTAGTAACACAAGTAGGCAAAACTTTGAGTTTTGACTGAAAACGTGCTTTCAAAATGGCGTTTTTGAAGTGACATAATCAAGGTGCCGTAGCTCAAAAACATAGTGTTTTTGACCATTTTTATATTAAATTAACAAATCTACGGTGGAGCTATCTCAACCGGGCCAAAGAGTAAAACTTGAATTTCTCAAAAACTAGATTATACAACTGGGGTTAAAAAGTACCCAGTTGTTTATAAGAGATTAAAAAACATCTATATGCAAAGTTTCAAGCAATTTCTTACATTTTTTGCTTTGGTGGTTTTAGACATGAAACTATACTTTTGAAAAGTGGAAAGCAAGAATTGAAATGGGGGAAATGATATAGCGTAGCCTGGCGTCATAGGTAATTTCCCTTATTTTCCCTTATCCATTGTGTGCATTGAATCAATTGGGTGATATTAAACTTGGTGGAATTTGAAGTGACATAAATTGAAATGGCGTAATCACCCCCTTCCATATTAAAATCACTATTAAAATATTTTATTAAGAGAATCTTTATCAACGTATCCATGTATAATAAAGTTATAAATTACATATAACAAAACTGATTTTTTTTACCCAGCAATGGCAATCACTAGAAGGACTATCATAGTGGCATCTATTTAGGTTGTTCTTATTATAAGTGTCTTGGATTAATACTATATGAACATCTTCTGGTACTATACAACAGGCTTTATTTTAGTTTGGGTATAAGCTTATTTTAGTTTAAGATAAATGGCATAATTTGAAATGACGTAAAGTCAAGATGGCATAAACACACCCCACACTAAGTGATTTCATATGTAAATAAAGTTAGCAAAATAAGATTTAATTAATCTGACTTGAAGTGACAGAATCAAGATGGCGTGAAATTCAAGATGCCGCATTATAAAGGTATATTTAAATTTTAACTATTTTCTTGTTTATTTTATTTTTTTGTGATTCAAAATCCTAATGCAAAAAACACCATCTCAAATCAATTTGAGATGGCGTTTTTTGAGATGCTGTTTTTGAAATGGTGTGTCCTACCCAAATTCAAACACTCAACACAATATTTTTAAAATTTATGTTTCAGATCTTGTGTCTTATTTTAGATACCTTGGTATCATTCATAATTACAATCCATTGCACACATTCTGTGAGTGATTTTGTTTACGTAGTGAGTTGCTATTGTTTTTGTTTTTGGTTTGAGTTTTGACTCACCTTGCTTGGGTGTATTTTGTCACCAATTCACATAGTAATTATATGTACACCAAAAGTCAATTCACACCATTTTGTTGGTGAATCAATGTATTTTGGATTGTATTTTGAATGGTTTTGCTTTGCGTGTGAGCTCTTTGTTGCTGTGCTGACTCAGTTTGCCTATTAACGCCAATAAACCCTGTTAACAGAGTGTATATTTTAACCTGATAGTTGGATTCCGTTTAAATCTGAGGTATTTTTTGGTTGTTGCCATAGCTTTTAAAACTACTGTATAAAACAAGATAAAGAAAAAAATTAAGAAGAGAATGATACTTTATTGAATTAAGAAAAAGGGTATTATATAATATTTTCAAAACAGCGGGGTCAACCCCTAACAAATTTCTGCACAGGAGACCCTTTACCACTCAAAATGGCTTTCCAACTACTCAAAGCCAAGTGCAGAAGTCAACTCAAGTTCCCAAACATGGCAACAAAATCCAGTGACAATCTTTACTCAGTGAATAGTTCAATTTGGCGCTTGGCTGGTTATAAGGATCAAGCCACCCCCTGTTCAATCCAATTGATTGATTGTCTCAATATTGTTCCTCTTAAACTAATTTTTCTCAAACTATATAGGTGATAAATCTCAATAAAGATAATTATCTAGTTCACAAAATACTTTTCCTTATAACTTGTTAATACAGCACAGCTATAATATTGGTAGCACAGGTAGGTTTTTCATCCTACCTTTCTTTTCAAAATACCTTCTGTTGCCTGTACTTGCCGCAGTTAACAAATATACAAAAGAATAGTGTCCTGGCTCCCCTTGGATTATATGTCCTACATGCCAGGAACTGAAATCTCTGAAGGGCACACTTTTTTACCAAAACATGGTGATTTCAGTTTCTGCTTTCAACATCCTGTCCGCACAAGGGTTCTTTCAGGCTCCCTCCTCCACCCCTGAGCCAATGAGAAAAGCATCATGTGTGCGCACATGGCCCAGAAACTTTGCAGTGCTGCCTTGGAGTCATTTTCAAGAGCCAACAACAACACCGTAGTATGGGTTAAGTCCTCTCAGAACAAGTTGGTGCAGATAGAGTGCCCATTACTTTTCTGGATTGTGGAGATCTATATTGGTCTGACCCATGACGCGGGCACCTGGTGCAACAAATATCACAGTGACCATACCAAGAAGGACTGAGAGACCTTTCAAATGGGACTTCTTGGCCAGGTCTGTGATGAAAGACACAGCACTCATGATCATCTGCCAAGTAAATATGTGGCTCTCCTGCTCCTAGGAGGTTACCAAGATATGTCCTGGGTCAAAGCCAGCTACCAACTGGGTTAGAATGATGTTTTCAAGTGACTGAGTTCTAATCCCAGAGCATTTTATTGTGTATATAGCCCTGAAAGCTTCACCAGGACTTTTCCTACTAGCATTCTAGCATCAGAATCTTGTATCATTAAATCTGCTTGTGTCTTTCCTTTTCTTAGATTAAAAGCTCCTGAAAGAGTGTACCAAACTCCTTTTCTAGGAAGCCCTTTCTTCTTAGGGTCAATGAAAGTCCTCTTGGCATCCTGGTTCACTCATCACTTTCAGAATGGCTCCTGAGGAACCTTCGGTACTTCTGCCTATACTTTTTTATCCCAACATTGGGATAGAATATATGGGGGGAAGAATACATCCTCTTAACACTTTAAAACTAGGTAGGGGTCATACAAGTCTTTATTAAAAGAAAGAAAATCTACTAGTCATAAACTGTCTCTGGACCCTGATAAGCCAAAAGGTCTTATATAGCTTTTTGTCTCAGGCTAATTCCCTTTATGCTAGTTCTTTCAAAAGCTTAAACTAGTTGGTGCTCTCAATTTCCTATATTAAAATAAGCTTTCAGATTTACTTTATTCAATCTTCTTGCATCCTGCTGCTCTCTCTGATTATATCTATTAAGCTTTAAGTTATTCTACCAATGAAAAATTACTAGTAAATTAAGCCTCAAACTCAATCAATCCTATTGATGTTCATCATCTTTAAAAATCTGAAGTGCTTTGCTTTGCTTCAGAGTTTTGCCACAACTTAAAAAGGAAACAGATATTTCATCAAGAAAACATAAAATAATTTGCCTATTGGTTTCTGGACAGTTTACCTATTTTCTTTAATGTTTCTCCCTGTTCAAACTCAATAGTTCATCATAAAAACTACCAGGAAAACCATTTACTTGCAATTTATTCAGCATTTTTCTTTAATTTTGCCACCATAGCAAAATCAAGTCAAAATAATTCATCAAAATCTTTTGCTTTTTGCTTTCTCAGCAAATTGCTTTAGAGAAATTTTAAAGTGCCTTATTTGACATTTTGCCAACTGTTCCACTATATGTTAAGAGCCTAACACCTAGCATTTATATTAAGCACATTTATTGGCCTCTTAGTATCCTCCACGTAGGCTTTTCAGAGGCAGGCATTCTTTTATGCCTGTTGCTTCTAGCTAGGGTTTATTGGATTTTGTAAGAGAGGGGGGCTAGACTAACAAAGTCTGGCTCCCATCCTGGTGGGACCAACCACCAGGATGCCATCCAGCGCAAGACTGGGATAGCCACTCAAAGGGACCTCCCAAAGGAGATCAGATGTGAAAGGGGATGGAAGTATGCATCCAAAGCCATGACCAAGGCTCCAGTAAGTAACCACATAGAGAAATCCCAAGTGGGAGGGACCTCTGAATCTGACTCATGGATTTGATGCAAGGAGGGTAGGAAGGAAGCTGAAATTTCTGAGGGGGAAGGATTGTCCAAGTCAGAAGAAGGAGTTTCAGTAGTACCAGATTCTAAAGGGTGCAACAGTTCTTCAAGATAAGAAGACAACCAAGAGAACAAACCATAGGATACTGAGTTGGTGGGAACCTGGGTGAGATGTCCAATTACATTTACAAACAGACCAGGAATAAACTCAGAAGATTGAGAAATCAAGGAAAGTTTGCTCCAAAAGACAGAGTTGGAGGACCAGAACAATAGAGAAATAGGCACCAGTATCCACATAGCCATCTTGTACCAAGGAGAAAACATGATTTCAGCAGGGTGCCATTTTTACTAAAACTTCCAGGCAGATGGACCAAGTGCACAGGTAAATATCAGAGAATGATCTGAATTGATATTCTTGGAACAACTCCCAACAAAAAACGACAGGCAGGCAGGCAGTTGGGCAGGCAGGCCAGGGAAAGCAGGAGGCAGGGACAACAGCGGGAGTTGAGACAATTACCTTTATTATTTAACAAACTTCAAAACTACAAAAGGATTTGCAAATTCAGGAGTTTATTCAACAATTGGAATTGGTAAGCAAGGGACCTGATGGCCCATGTTTTCATTTTATTCAGAGGGGGGTGATAGGACTGGGGGGTTATGAGAGGGGCTATCAGAGTACAATCTAAAGGGGAGACTATTAAATACTACTGGCCAATCTTCTCCTGGCTTGAGACCAAGAAAAATAGGGGCCGCGGGCCCGGATGTAAAACTCAGTCCCTCAATTGGCTAAGAGCCTTCCAAGGACTCAGGGTGCGCATTTCCCCTAATGCCTTCCTCTGGTGTCTCCACCAGAGAGCTCTGGAACCCAATTATTTTGGGTCAAGGGACTTCTGGGCCAGAAGAATTGGCTACCTGGGACACCACTGATTTCTGGATTTGATACCCAATTTCCCCGGGCTGCAGGTTAGGCCTTTCAGGCTCCATGCGGCCCGCATTTTTCTGTTGGTCTGCTAGTTGTTTCAGGACCGGGCAACACCAGGACAACAAGCAATCTAGCTGAATTAATGTCTCCTTCGCAGTTGGAGGGGACTCCAAAGGAGAAATGTGAACTTTGGCTGGGAAGGCCAACACAAAGCGTTCATCCACTGTGTGGGCCAATTCCTCCAGGTTTTAGAGGGGTTTTGCCTGCACACAGGCCACTTTTTTTGATGGTCTGGGAAATACATCCTGATCCAGGGCCAAAGGTGGGCCACGGAACTTTACAGATTTGATGTCATTAGGTTGAAAGTCATATCTAATACCTACTTATGTTAGGCGCAATTGAGCAACTGCCTGATCAATAATTAGTGGACACCTTTATGTTCCAATCAAGCAGCAAACATATCAGGAGCCAAAAGAAATTACAGCCTCTAGTAGGTTACAAATACCTTGGTCATTAATTCCATAAGCTAAATATTATCCATGGTTATAATTCCAATATTTCATATCCAGTTAACTGCAAGGATCCAATCAATTGACTAAAACAGAGTATCCAATTTTCATTACTCATGTTTGGTGCTTTTATGGTGTACAGTAGTTTTCAAAGCTATGGCACCAAGAAAAAACTCATCTGTAAGAGAAATCAACTGTGAAGGTCCACATGTTTGGTGGTTTGCAGGCAGGGCTAATGTTGGACAAGTAAAAGTTTGGTTGTTTGTTTCAGGAAGAAGCCTAGTAGGGAATGATGGCTACTAGGGAAGATAAGGCCTAGCAAGTAGGTGTAAAGACTACTAGAGGCAGATGTTGTCCCCATCTAGCAGGAGATATTAGCTGCTGTGGGCTAGAGGTCCTCACCTAGCAGGGAACTGTGGCTGCTAGGGGTAAGGAATGAGATAGCTCAGCAGGGAACTTTGTCTGTCTGGGGGGAGAAGGTTTTGGACCTCTGGCGGGTAACGTGGGCTGCCAGGGAGGAGAAGAGCTCTGAGGGCTCTACATACCCTGATACGCTTACAGGAGATCTGTGAGCAAGCATCCTACCTAACAGACTAGTAGGGTGTCCTTGTTTATGTCCCTATGGGAGCTTTGGGGAGAACCCAAAGTGAGCATTGGAGGGTATGGATTTGCTCAGAGGTGTCACCAAGGCAGTTTGCTTGGGGAAGCAGCTGCAGAAATTGGTGTGATCAGGCCTCTGGGAAGTAAAGCTGATTAATTGGCAACTGAAAGCCCAGACTTAATCACTTGGGTGAGTAAAAAAATGGAATAGACTTTGATGATTTATGGTTGGATGGCCTAAGTGGATTGCCACTTGTGAGGGCCCAGTCAAACGCCAGTTTAATGTAGACTCATACCTGGGTCTACAGGTTCTGATAACGGGGACTGAGATAAAGAACCAAGGTTTATATATGGGATTAGCATAGAAGATTAGTAAGAAGGACTGTATAATCACAGTGAAGACTAGTTGAGGGACTGTTGGTTCATGTAGAAGTTTGAGCCCAAAATGGTTCATTGTGCAGGTGGAACCAATGTGGTTTCTAGTGAGGATTATTTGATGAACTAGCTGATGGATAGTGAAGGACTAGCTGGTCATGATGCAGAAATAGCTGATTATGATGTAGGAGTAGCCAGAGGACTGATAATGGAAATTAGCTATTTGGAGACTAGAATGAGCTGTTTGTGGACTAAGATGGACTGATTGCTGGTTAAGCTGAAGAGATGGAAGATATGGTTGAAAAACTGGCTGAAGGGCCAGAAGATGTTAGTTCAGGACTAGCTATGAAGCTAGAAGAGGACTTAGAAGGACTAGCCAGACTGAATATAGAAGCTGGAATGCTTGTTTTAGAATCTTGGAAGTGTAGATGTTTATATGAAAGAAGAAGTAAAAGAATTAATGCTACCAAAAGATATGATATAAAGATGTAATTAATTATCATATAAAAGTAGAGTAAAAAAAGAAGTTACAGTGGTTAAACTGTAGATTTATTGGAAGCTGATTAAGTGGAATGGTGCCGGAATAATGGACTGGTTAACGCTTTGGTGCACAAAGAGTCATCAATTTGAGCGGTTTGAGCAGTGCAAATTGATTTCTTAGTTGGATCCCAGTGGAACTTCATAAATGATCTAGTTTTACGCTCTGCATTTATTGGTTGAGTTCTGGAAGGTTTCCTGATGAATATGATTGATTGAAATCTAAAAGCTTAAAGTATAAGCAAGAAAATAGTAAATTAATACTTTAAGCTTTTGAGGAAGTAAGTATGTAATCTTAAGTTATTATAGGAAAAAGTGAGTGGCAATGGTTTAAGCTTTTGAAGAAAGCCATTCTGAAGGCAAAACAGTTGAGAAAAAGACACTATAAGAAGGGGGCTAGCTGGAAAGTTATGGGGTCTTTTCCGGGTCTATTGATTTTCTGCCAAGAGGTTTTTGGAAGCCTTTTGATTGCCAGCAGGAGCTTGGTTGGATTGATATAAGTGGAATACCAAGGCCAATAAAGCTATACAGAGAGCTGAAGTCCAAGACTAAGATGCAGGAGTCCAATACCAAGTACAAGAAGTCCAAGGTATTTTTGGAGGACTCCAAGTATTGGCAAATCCATATTGTTTCCCTGACCCCCCGGGTCATATACCAGAAGGTTTCTAAGGGGATCTTCCTTATGAGAGTGAATAAAAGCCCATTTTGACCCCTATACATATTTCTGATATACATTTTCCCTTACTAGAGAATTACAACCCCTTCTAGCTGGTCCCTGGCTATGACCCAGGACACACTTTAGGGACTGGTGGACAGGAACCCCACATCAACTCATCTATAAACAAAAATAACACAGATGTAAGCAAAATCAAATCAGATGTAAAATAAATTTTAAAAATTTTTATATTGATTAGCAATAGGTTTGGGTTCAGCTCAATTTTGTTCTGATATTTATTTATTTATTTTGTTTACATCTGCGTTGAATTTTTACAGATGAGTTGATTTTGCTTACATATGAGTTTTTATTATTATTGTCATATCTTTTAAAACTAATGTACAACTATAAGTCCTATTTTATGGCCTCTATTTCCCCACATTTACATGTTGAAAACCCCTTGAATATCTTACTATATATAGTTGATTTAAATATGAAATGAATACAGGGTTTACAGTAGTTTTCATAGCTGTGGCGCTAAGAAAAATTAAATCATATTTAAACAAAATAAATAACCAATGAAGCTACAGTAATTTTTAAACCTGTTGAGATAAACAAAAAATCTCAGTCTAAAAAATGAAAACAACTCAGTCTAAAAGCAAAATCAAAGTAGATCCAGATCTAATTTAGTTTAATATAAATTCCTTGATCTTTGATTTCACTTTTAGACTGAGTTGTTTTCATTTTTAGATTGAGATTTTTTGTTTATCTTGACAAGTTTGAAAATTACTGTGTATTGATTAACAATAGATTTTGGTCCACTTCTATTTTGTTTAAATCTGAGTTGACTTTGCTTAGTACCACAGCTTTGAAACTACTATACCCTTTAATCAATTGTCCAATCCTTATTTAGGTTTTAATTACCATGCTACTCAGGTATAGTGAAAGAAACACAATTTGGAAACTATCTATTAATCTAAGATAACTAATAACAGTACAATCTATGACAATACCAACCCCCTTTCACTCACCCAAGTGGTTAGTTTGGTCTTTCAGGCGCACAGTAACCAACTTTACTTCCTAGATACCTTCAAATTATTAAAGTTTAGCAGCTGCTTCCCTAGACAGCCACTCTAATGATGGTTCTGGGCTATCCATGCTTGCAAAGTAGCAGTAAGACCTTCATAAAGCTACTTTTAAGCCATAGATAGAGAAACTCCCCCCCTTCCTGGGAAAAGTAACCCAGCTGTATTTTCATCCTAGTTGGTATAAGGAGTCTAAATGCTGTAGCATTCCATCATCCCAGGGAACCTAGCAGTTTTCACCCCAGCTGGTCTAAGAATGCCTATATCCCTTGGTATAGCCATCCCAGGACAGCTCTCTATCCTTTTAAAGCACTGATAAAGGACAATGCTACCAGCATCTTACAGCATAAAGAGCAAACACCAGCCATCAAGGCTGGGCAAACAAAAAACTATTTACCTCTCTTAGGCAACCATTTTTTATTTAGCCAACCCTAGCCCTTGCCTGTAAGATAGCTCTCAATGTGGTTCACCACACTCCTGCCTTGGTAGACCCTCAGGATGCCAGACCACTGGTGGATGAGAACAGCAGGAATTGGACCTGCTGCCCTGAGTTGCAGCACCACATGTTGGGTTTCCTCCTATAATTGATTGTGTTGAGGCCTTGGTACACTATCCCAAAGGGCTTCACTGTGTGCAAAATGTGCTTGCTTCAAACAGTTTTATTGTCTTTTAACTTTTTGATCAATGTAGTAAGACAGGACTAGCAATTATCTAGCCCATAGGCAAAAAGAAGGCTCAGAGACCAACCCCCAGGAAAAAGCATTTCCTCTTTTACAATGACACCTGTCAGTCAATCAATGTGACATATTCATAGAAAGTCTGACAGTGCACACAACCTTTTTCACTGTTCTTTGTACTAGTAAGGTATTAACCAATCATTCACAGTAGAGGGCCCCAAGAAGGCGACAGTTCATAACCACCTCTGTCACAACTGCTTGTATCTTAATTGCAGTAAGCATACTTTTAGTGAGGGGTACAAAGGGAAAGGGCTATTTGAAAAGAAATTACCCCTTTTTTAAAAGCCAACATTATAAAGATGTATCAATTTTATTATAGCAAGTTAAGAGTATAGCTAGTACACACGCTTCCATCAGAATTATAATACTAGACATTGGTCAACCAAGAGGATAAGAGCTGGAAAAGCACAACTTTCTAGAAATTTTACTTAAAAATTATTATCTGTAGCTAATTTTTTCTATCTTCTCGGTTCTTAATAACACCTCCCAGTCTTTTCTTTGAAGTTAGGCGTTATTTTACCCTAAATATCATCTTTATTCTGATCAATAGTCTCAATTTTATCTTATGTTGCAAAATCGACTTGGATGCTAGCTGCTAGCCACAGCTCTTAATGCTGGAACGGTTCCGCACTGTGGGCTACTGGCTCGATGGGCCAAGCTGCGAATTATGACGAAACCTTACCCAATCCACCACCTAGTTAATGCAGGCCTGTCTCGTGTTGGTAGTCATTACAATGGGGGTTATGTAGGAGGCTCCTTGACGTATTACAGATTCACCGTGAGTAGGTGAGGTCACATTTCCAAAGCTAGGTATTCCTTGCGTGAAAGTAGCTCTTTAATTTAGGTTTTAGTGTAGCAGATAGATCGTTATATTCAGTCTGTAAGGGTTTTTTTATATATTTATGTGCTATATCTCCCAGCAAAATATGAAATCTCAGGGTCGCTAAGGCTCAGTTTTTCAGATAGCAAGATTTTTTTTGGGTGGGATGAGCTGTGACTTCTATTTAAAGGATGAACATTATGTTTAAAAAGCAAAAAGTTTTGTCTTTATTTCAGCGTTTTAGTTCTACAAGTGTACTGAGATGCTTTTATAGGTTCCGTGTGATTTACTTCAATGGCTTCATATTGGCTAGTTAGTTTACCAACCAGAACCCGAAGCGGTAGTGTTCGTGGAGGGGATAGAAGCGCTGTTTTCAGTCAGCTTCGATCAGTTGTATCACCTGCAGATGCACAAGCTGCAAGCGATATTGCAAGTCTCACTATTCCTGAATTAAAGGTATTCTTTTACATCAATTTAAAAAATTAAAGTTGAAACTTCTCTAAAAAATTCCTGAAAATGTCGTCTAAAAGTATCACTTTTTGTATCAGGCTCTTCTTATTTCAAAGTTTTTTTGCAGGCCTTTTTCATTTTGTTCTAATATCTTTCATCTGCTATCGTACTGCAACTTCAGTTTCAGAATTTTTCCTTTTAAAAAATCAAATTAGGCGGGCCTTTTCTTTCTTTTAATCTTTATCGCTTTTTCATAGGTTGGGACTCTTGATAGTTTAGTCCTTTTGTCAGACGAGCTTGTTAAGTTTGACCAAAGTTATGAGTCAACAGTTTTAAAGATGGTTGAGTCTCTTCGCTCGTGCTTTTCTAGCGATCCCAACCCGAGTCACTTCAAAGAAAGCCTTAAGATCAATGGGAAATCAGTTCATGACTATCTCCGGAGCTTTAGCTGGAATACAATGAAATATCGCACGGATCGCTCCCTCAAGGATATCGTAGAAACGATCAACCAGGAGATGACTGGTATTGAGTCACAATTAAAAAGTAAATCTACACAATATAATGCCATCAAGGGAAGTCTCACTGCACTTGAGCGCAAACAAACAGGCAACCTTTCGGTTTGCTCCCTGAGCTCAATTGTGGGAAGGGAGCATACAATTTCTGGATCAGAGCATCTGACCACAATATTTGTTGCTGTTCCCCGAAACAGCTACAAATCTTGGGAAACCAGCTACGAGTCATTGACACAGATGGTTGTTCCTCGCTCCAGCTCCAAAATAGCCGAGGATAGCGACTTTGGACTTTTCTCTGTCGTTTTATTCAGACGTGTTGTCCATGAGTTCACACAAAAATGCCGTGAGCTAAAGTTTGCTGTTCGCGATTATGAATTTAGCGAGGAGAAGGTGGAGGAAGATCGTCGTGAAGCTGAGCGCATTGAATCAACCGAGAAAGAGCTTTGGAAGGGCCTTGTTCAATGGTGCCAAGCCTCTTTTGGAGATGCATTTTCAGCGTGGTTCCACATCAAGGTGCTACGCGCATTCACCGAATCTGTTTTGCGCTATGGTCTGCCTCCCGATTTTTCCTTTGCCATTATCCAGGTATTGTATGATAATTTACTTTTGCTTACTTTTACTAGCCTCGCAATGAGTCTAAACTGGAAAAGGCAATGG
The DNA here is from genome assembly GCA_014839935.2 of Entomophthora muscae. Classification (NCBI taxonomy): domain Eukaryota; kingdom Fungi; phylum Entomophthoromycota; class Entomophthoromycetes; order Entomophthorales; family Entomophthoraceae; genus Entomophthora; species Entomophthora muscae. The sequence continues at coordinate 296,912 of QTSX02007135.1, read as the reverse complement.
TGGCCAGTTATGAATATCTCGGTGGCTCTCGCAGCAAAGCTAACGAAGAAGCCTCCACTGACGATCCCGAACTCGCTGTGGTTTCTGCTAATTTCGCCGAAGATCAAAATTACTGCCCGTACGTTCGCTTTACTTTCCGTTGGGCTGGTGGAGAGATCTTAAATTAGATGTCTTCTAGTTTCGTATTTTCTATTAAACAAATTCATTTCTTTTAAGCCAGGTGATACTTTTCCATCAATTGCAAGTTTTTACATAATCTGAATTTGGTCCAGTTTTGGCATGCTCTGGTCGTTGAAGCCTGGTTTAATTTACTCAAGATATTTCATAACTTATTATGGATATTCTATAAATAACTTTTAGCTTTAAAGTTCTGGTTTTTATTTAGTATATAAAGACTTTTAACCTCTTGAGGGTTGCCTTGTACTCTCACTTCACCAGGCAGATGGCTCAGCATACCAAGGAATCACTTCACTGATAAATAAAAAGTAGCAATAATTAGACAGCGTTTGGCCTAATGTACCCATCAGCAGATTGGCATTCTAAATCTATTAAGATCCACCAATCTGCGGCTAAATTCATGTGCACAACCTTCATCCATCTTTAATTCACTTTAATGTTGCAACTGAACCAATTAGAGTTCAGTATTTGATTGGGGAAGACAACAGTCCAATAGAAAGAACAGAAATGAATAGAATAAGCTATTATTTATTGTAGAATATTGTGATTAATATACTATATGGGGAAAGCCACAAGGGGGTGGCATGTTCCATGTAAGGTTCTGTAGGGGACTCCATCCCTAACATAAATTGCAAATTAGACTTAAATTGTGTTAAAAAGATGGAGAAACCAGAAATTGCATTTATAAATGTTAAAGTAGAAGCTGAGAACGAAGCCAAATCTGTTAATGAGATCAATTCAAAAATACATTCGATATTGATTAATAAATATGTATTAATCAATTTCGAATGCGAAATCAAAAGTGAGCGTAAAATCCAAGACCAAAATATAAATTCTATTTTAATTTTGGATTTCAAGGCTTCAGACAACCATAACAACGACAGAAGTATCGATTCAGCATATAAAATTAAATCCAGTCAATATAAAACAACCAATCAACTGGAAAATAAATGCGTAAATCGTCCAAATCAATTAGTCAGAGACCTAGGAAGCCAATCAAAGACAACAAGCCAACCAAGCCAGAGAAGTATCTCACATCCAATCCCAGAAATCATTCCCAACTATAGTGAAGAACAATACTGCAATGCAATACTCCAACCTGCCTCTTTTTGCATTGCAGGCTGCAGCCTGCTGCAGTTCTGCAAGGCAATGTTTTCTCAAATCACTATTGTAGGACCACTTGGTAACCACAATGTTCCCTTGATCTCTTGAGCCCAGTATTTAAACTGGCAAGTTCTTCCCTTCCAAATTGCTCTAACAATTTATTCCTATTCCTACCACTCAATAAATCTATATTTTCAACTCTAAAACTCTTGATTAGTAGATTCCAAGGTCTCCCTCCAACAGCATGAAGTTCATCTTTCTTGTATGGACTCTCTGTGTGTTAATCAGTTATGCGCAAGCCAATGTTAACTTTAAAACCCCTGAACCAACTCCTACCAATAAATCAGAAGACTCAATTTGGTATCGTTTTGGTCCGCGTAGACGACATGCTCCTTACGTTGAAACAGCACAATTCCCACCTATCATCCACCCCAAGGCCCCCTGGTTAGTTTTGGGGTACACCAGTGTCTATTATCTCCTCAATCACTTTAATCCCTTCTTGGGAAGATTCTGTCTCTTTGGTCACCTCCTACACATGTTAACAATAGGGATCTCAGTAGGATCCACTCTGGTCAAATTCAACTTGGGAGCTCTCCTTCATTCAATTGGAGAGAGACTTCCCAATGAGTGGATCCCTGACAGGTTCAAAGCCGAGGAATAACTTGCGTGGGATCAGCAGGTTGAATTGGCAGCACTCCTAATTAGGAGAAAGTGCCCGCAATTTGATATTGTCATCAGATTGATCCATGCTGTTAGATACATTAGCAGGCGAGGAGGGAAACTCAGTTGCACTCCCCCCTTGCCCCCTGCTTGTTGTCAGACACCAGGATCAGAGTTTGCGGGAGATCTGGGAAGGTCTGCACAAATAACCTTTGTGTGGGGATGGCACAGCAGGAGCACAAGCAATCATGGTGGAGTTTCTTGGTATTTCCTTGGGCATCCTCAAGTTGATAGATGTGGTTGTCATAAATTGCGGCTATCTTGAAGGGCCCCGGTGGTTGGATTCTAATTTGGCTGAATTGGGGTTGAGGGTTTAGATAGGGTCACCTACAGTGTATCTGGCCTCCAGGTGTTTCATCCTCCCCTCATTTTGCTTGTATTCAATGTCTTAAGCTTTGGCATGCCACTGGCTTGGGGATGATAGGAGGTTGTGACTATTCTGTGAAAGGCATATTTGACGCAGTACGCCTTCATGACATGCCCCACAAGCTCAGGCCCCCCATCTGTGATAAGATGCTTGGGCCCCCAAAGCAGGCTACAATCTCTTTACCAATAAAGCAATTGATGGTGGTGGCAATGTGATTAGTGGTCACTCACACTACTGGCCAACGAGTGAAATAATTGATGGCCGCAATGATGCACTTCTTGCCTAGTCTGTCTTTGTAGAGGGGTCCCAAAATATTGAGGGCTCACTGCTTGAAGGGTTCCATGGCTTTGATGGGCAGTACAGACTTGGGAGGCATAGGTTTTGACATATTCTTCTCGCACAACACACAGGTTTTGAGGAGGTCCAAGATGTCTTGGCGCATATGAGCCCACCAAACCTTACACTCCATTATCTCAAAGAGGTTGCATCCTCTGATGTGACCCAAGGTGTGGTGATAATGTAGTATGGTATCTTCTCACTGGGTAGTGGGAATGTACGGCGTCTTCTCACCAGTCTCTGCCCAGCAACAGACGTTGCCAGCATTGGTAGTGAACTGACTTTTGTTGTCCTTTAATTTGGAGATAGTTGCTGATTTGAGGCCTTCATATCAGACTACTTTAGGACGCAATTATAAAATTGGCCAGTCTGGGTTTAGGCTGTTGTCCCCCGTGATGGACACTACATATAATCTGGAGAGGGCATCAGCTGTGACAAGTTCCTTTCCAAGCTTGTATTTGATGTGTAGTTGGTAAGGGGACAGGCTTTTGACCCAGCTTGCTTGATGTCATATCAAGTGGGACTGTGTATTAAAGTACTGGAGCAACTTGTGATCTGTCAGGAAGCGGGGTGGAAAGGTGGCTCCTTCCAGGTAACAACACTATTTCTCAATGCAGTGCACAATTACCGCCAACTTCTTGTTATTTATGGGGTAGCATTGTTCTGAATTGGTGAGTTTCCTGGATTTGTAGGCCACGGGGAGATAGACACTTTTGTCAGTTTCCACCCGTAACATACCCCCTATGCTCTGTCAGAGGCATCAGTCTCAAGTTTGTACTGGCAGTTCTGATTGGGGAACTGCAATACAGGTGCAGTTTTAAGTCTTTGCTTCAACATCTCAAAGGCTTGATATTAGACAGGGGTCCAATGGAAGCGCTGTTTAGTGTTTAGGAGCTTGGTGAGAGGTGCAATTAGTTCTCTGCAATTGGGGATAAACTTGCGCATGTAGGCAAGCATGCCTAGGAATGTACACACCTGGTCCATATTGGTGGGAGGTGGCATGCTTGTGATTGCCTTGATCTTGGCAGGATTGGGCTTTATTCCTTGGGCAGAGATGATGTGCCCAAGGAATAGGAGCTCTGACCTGAGGAATTTGAATTTGGAAGGCTTGGCCTTCAGCTGGTTTTTTTAAAGGGTGTTGAGGACAGCACAAAGATGTTAGAGATGTGTGGTTTGATCTTGACTGAAGACAATGACATTGTCAAGGTACACCATAGCACATTTCCCAATTAAATCTTTAAATGCTTTGTTCATCAACATGGCAAAAGTGGAAGGAGCGTTGGTCATTCCAAAGTTCATGACACTACACTCAAACAACTCATAGCGTTTGCAGAAAGCAGTTTTTGCCTCATCCCCTGGTGCAATGCAGACCAGGTTGTACCCCACAGTGAGATCAATATTACTAAAGACCTTTGCACCCGCAAGCATGTCAAACAGGTCATCAATCAACAGCAGGGGGTATTTATTCTTGATAGTCACTTTTTTAGGGCACAGTAGTCAGTCACTAAACAAAGAGACCTGTTCTTCTTGGCTACAAAGAAGACTGCAGCCATGAAGGATGAAAGGGAGGGGCAGATAAAGCCCTTGTCAAGTGTGTCAACAAGGTGTTGACAGAGGGTCTTGTCTTTCTTGGGCATCAAACAATAAATGGGACATGCCTTGGGCAATGACCCTTGTAATTGTACAGCATGTTGTATCTCCCGGGGAGGAGGTAGTTGATCCAGTGTTTCAATGAAAATGACATTATATTCCTTGAGGAGTGAGGCAAGTGCTGGTGGGGGAGGCGTGACCAAGGGGAGAGCCTCAAGTGGTTTGGCGTGGATAACTTCAACTGAAAATTCATTAAAGTCCTGATTCCCCCTTGAAATTTTATGTACCTGTCTCTGTGATTCTAAAAAACACAGTATCATGAAGTAACTTGCTCATTTCAATAGGATAGATCCAGAAACCCACCCCATTTCTGTTAAGGGTGATGACAGATGTATCCCAGTCAATTACAAAGGTTGTGCCACAGCCAGTCAAGACCAGCAATGACATTATGGCTGAGTCCTGCCATAATTGGCCCAGAGAGTTTAACCTGGATGTTTCCCATTCTCACAGAGAAGGGTACCATCTCATGGGTAATTGCCACTCTGCAGGAGTCAGCTACTATAACTGCCTTGAATTGGCTGGACACTTGGTCCAGCTTCTGAGTATCTGCAAACGCCTTGTCAACCATTGTGTGATTAGCTCCAGTATCTACAAAAATTTTGTGAGTGTTCCCATAAAACGGAAGGGGTAGGACAAGCAGGTTACTTTATTAAAAGAATGGCTTGCTTGGAGGACAGGGTTGTCATTATGAACCTGGAAGACATCAAGAGTTTCAACATCATACACATTGTAATCACAGGGGTTCTTTGCAAGGAGGGATTGAGAGCAAGGGTCAATTGGGATTGTAGAACCTCTTGTATCTACAGCCCCCAGGCTTTTCCCAGGTCTTCAAATTGCGCTATCTGGAGTTCCCCCTAGCAGGGATGCTTAACCCCATTCTCTTGCAGGCAAGGCTGGTGGCAGCCCACCTGATTGTGGGCACTGCCAGGTGCGGGACAAGACTGGGATGGCTTGTTGTTGGACCTGAAGAAGCCCATGAAAGCTTGTTATTGGCCTCCACAATGGCTTTTTCACAGTTGTCAATGGAGGTACAGCAGCCCATGGGAACCCACATGCAGATATGGGGTTTGAGCCCATTGACTATTAGCGTAAGGAGCATGGCATTCCTTTTGATGACAGCTTCTGGGGCAGCAGCAAGGGCTTGTTGCCAGGCTGCAAGATATTCAGGGACAGACCCAGTCTATTCAATGGCCAGAAGGGGAGTTCTCATCACAATAGGTGAGAAGGTTTTGCTGTAGCGGGACTTTTTGGCGTCCCTGAACAACGCCCAAGTAACATCTATCCCCTGGATGGCCCAGTTGATAAACCATACTGCAGCGGGTCCTGTAAGGCGTCCCAAAGCGGTGGCAACCCACATGGGCTCAGGCACCTGACAGATACAAAGGCGGGTTGTGGTAGAGTGGAGCCAACTGACAATGTCAGTTCCTTCAACACCACCCACAAAAGACTCAAGTTGGAGATTTAGCATGTGTTGAGAAAGATCTGATTGGGGCAGGGTGACACTTGAGTTGTGTTGCCCAAGGCAGAGTTAATTATACACGCTTGTGAGCACCAGCTGGTCTTGGTAGATAACATACCCCTTGGGATGTCCCCCTTGGGGATTGGAAGGAAAGTTTCTTGATGGGGAGTAGCCATACAGCCTGTACTCTGTCCTTTCTTGGGGGAATTTTTATTTTAGGTAAGTTGTGAATCTACTGCTGCTACCACTATTGCAACTGAACCAATGAGAGTTCAGTATTTGAATTGGGAAAGACAACAGTCCAATAGAAAGGATGAGAATGAATAGAATAAGGTATTGTTTATTGTAGAATATTATGATTAATATACTATATGGGGAAAGCCACAAGGCCACAAGGGGGTGACATAGTGGGGTGCTCCATGTAAGGTTTGAATCCAAGAAATAACTTGTGCAGGGATCAGCAGGTCAAATTGGTAGCACTCCTAATTAGGAGAAAGTGCTCACAAATTGGTATTGCAATCAGATTGGTTCATGTCATTAGATATGTCAAGGGGCAACTCATTGAGTGCCCCCTGTGTATCATAAGATACATTGGCAGGGGATTCTGGAAACTTGGTTGCAACAAAACCAGATGACATTCATGATCTACATGGACAATATTGGCTTACTGGCTAACTATATAACTCCCTTCTATATTCAATAAAAATATTGTTCTATTCTTAAATCTGTTCCTTATCTTGTATCATATACTTCCAAGAAGTATATACTCAATGACCTCAACCATACAAGTTGGCAGATTTGGGATTATTAAGTACTAAACCCTTTGTTGAGTACCGCCTGGTGCTTCTATGAACCTCACATATTTTTTAATGAAATCTCTTACCGGATTATAATTGTATAAAAGTGTCTGTATAATGGCCAGATTAGGATCTCTAAAAGACTTAATGTTCCAACTAAATTTCCCTTCTTGCCTGCCAATGTATCTTACAATATACAGGGGGCACTCAATGAGTTGCCCCTTGACGTATCTAATGATATGAACCAATCTGATGGCAATATCAATTTGTGGGCACTTTCTCCTAATTAGGAGTGCTACCAATTTGACCTGCTGATCCCCGCACAGGTTATTCCTTGGCTTCAAACCTTTAATGAAATATGCCACTATGCCACCCCCTTGTGACCTTGTGGCTTTCCTTATATAGTGTTTTAATCACAATATCCTATAATAAACAATACCTTATTCTATTCATTCTCATCCTTTCTATTGGACTGTTGTCTTCCCCAATTCAAATACTGAACTCTCATTGGTTAAGTTGCAATAGTGGTAACAGTAGTAGATTCACAACCTACCTAAAAGAAAAATTCCCCCAAGAAAGGACAGAGTACAGGCCGTATGGCTACTCCCCATCAAGAAACTTTCCTTCCAATCCCCAAGGGGGACATCCCAAGGGGTATGTTATCTACCAAGACCAGCTGGTGCTCACAAGCATGTATAATTGACTCTGCCTTGGGCAACACAACTCAAGTGTTACCCTGACCTAATCAGACCTTTCTCAATGCATACTAAATCTCCAACTTGAGTCTTTTGTGAATGGTGTTGAAGGAGCTGACATTTTCAGTTGGCTCCACTCTACCACAACCCGCCTTTGTATCTGTCAGGTGCCTGAGCCCATGTGGGTTGCCACCGCTTTGGGACGCCTTACAGGACCCGCTGCAGTATGGTTTATCAACTGGGCCATACAGGAGATAAATGTTACTTGGGCGTTGTTCAGGGACGCCAAAAAGTCCCGCTACAGCAAAACCTTCTCACCTATTGTGATGAGAACTCCCCTCCTGGCCATTGAACAGACCAGGTCTGTCCCTCAATATCTTGCAGCCTGGCAACAAGCCCTTACTTCCGCCCCAGAAGCTGTCACCAACGGGAATACCATGCTCCTTACGCTAATAGTCAATGGGCTCAAACCCCATATTTGCAAGTGGGTTCCTGTGGGGTGCTGTACCTCCATTGACGACTGTTACAAGGCCATTGTGGAGGCCAATAGCAAGCTTCCATGTACTTCTGTTGGTTCAATGACAAGCCACCCCAATCTTGTCCTGCACCTGGCAGTGCTCACAATTAGGTGGGCCGCTGTCAGCAAGAAAATGGGGTTAAATATCCCTGCTAGGGGGAACTCCAGCTAGCACAAATTGAGGACCTGGGAAAGGCCTGGGGGTTGTAGATACAAGAGGTTCTACAATCCCACTTGATTCTTGCTCTTAATCCCTGCTTGCAAAGAATCCCTGCAACTACAGTGTACACAAAGTTAAAACCCTTGATGTCTTCCAAGTTCATAGTGACAACCCCATGCTTCAAGCGAGCTAATCTCCAAATAATGTAGCCTGCTTGGCTTATCCCTTCTGTTTTTGTGGGAATACCCACAAACTATTGGTAGATACCGGGACCAATCACACTATGGTTGACCAGGTGTTTGCTGATTCTCAACAATTAGACTGCATGTCAAGCATTATTCAAGGCAATACAAGTAGCTGACTCCTATAGAGTGACAATTACCCATGAGATGGTACCCTTCTCTGTGAGAATGGGGAACGTCCAGGTTAAGCTCTCTGGGCCAATCATGGCAGGGCTCAGCAACAATGTAATTGTTGGCCTTGACTGGCTGTGGCACAACCTTTGTAATTGACTGGGATACATCTGCAATTACCCTCAATAGGAATGTGGTGGGTTTTCAGATCTGTCCTATTGAAATGAGCAAGTTACTTCATGACACTGTATTTGTTAGAATCACAGAGACAGTTACATACAATTTCAAGGGGGAAACTGGACTTTAATCAATGCTCAGTAGAAGTTATCCAATCTGAACCATCTGTAGCCCCTTCCTTGACCACTTCACCTCCACCAGCACTTGCTACACTCCTCAAGGAGTATAAGGACGTCTTCAGAAAAACGCTGGACCAAATACCTCCTCCCTGAGAGATCCATAATGCTGTACAACTACAAGGGTTGCTATCTAAAGCACATCTCTTATACCATCTTACACCAAAAGAAGATGAGACTCTCTGCCAGCACCTTGTAGACGCGCTTGACAAGGGCTTCATCCGCCCCTTTCTCTCTCTGTATGGGGCTGCAGTCTTCTTTGTAGCTAAGAAAGACAGGTCCCTTTGATTGATAATCAACTATCATGCTTAAACAAGGTGGCAGTCAAAAAAAGCACCCCTTACCATTAATTGACAGCCTGTTTGACACACTTTCAGGTGCAAAGGTATTCAGTAATATTAATCTCACTGCGGGATACAACCAGGTTTGCATTGCACCAGGAGACAAGGCAAAAAGTGCCTTCTGCACACGCTACAGGTTGGTTGAGTGTTGTGTTATGAACTTTGGAATGACCAACGCTCCCTTCACTTTTGCCATGTCGATGAACAAAGCATTTAAAGATTAAATTGGGAAATGTGCTGTGGTGTACCTTGACAACGTCATTGTCTTCAGTCAAGATCAAACCACACATCTTCAACACCTTTGTGCTGTCCTCAACACCCTTTGTAAAAACCAGTTGAAGGCTAAGCCTTCCAAATGCAAATTTTTTAGGTCAGAGCCCCTTTTCCTTGGGCACACCATCTCTGCCCAAAGATTAAAGCCTGACCCTACCAAGATTAAGTCAATCACAAGCATGATACCTTCCACTGATGTGAGTCAGGTGCGTACCTTCTTGGGCATAGGTTCCTATGTGCAAAGTTCATCCCCAACTGTGTAAAACTAATTGCACCCCTCACTGAGCTCTTAAACATGAAACAAAAATCCTACTGGACCCCTTCCAGAGATCAAGCTTTTGAGACATTGAAGCAGAGACTTACAACTTCACCTGCATTACAATTCCCCAATTGGAACCACCAGTAAAAACTTGGGACTGATGACTCTGACAGAGCCATAGGGGGCATGCTACGGGTGGAAACTGATGAGGGCATCTTCCTCCCTGTGGCTTACAAATCCAGGAAGCTCACCAACTCAGAGCAACACTACCCTATACATGACAAGGAATTGGTGGCAATTGTGCACTGTGTGGAGAAATGGTGCTGTTACCTGGAGGGTGCAAACTTTTCACCCCACGTCCTGACAGATCACAAGTTGCTTCAGTACTTCATTACACAGTCACCCTTAATGCAATGCCAAGCAGGCTGGGTCAAGCGCCTATCTCCTTATCAGTTGCACATTGAGTGCAAGCCTGGGAAGAAACTTGTCACAGCTGACGCCCTCTCACGTCTCTACGTAGTGTCCATCACTGGGGATGACAGCTTGGATCCAGCTTTGCCAATGCTGTACCTCAGTCCTGAAGCATCTTGTTACAAAGGCCTTAACTCAGTAGCCATCTCTCAAGCTGAAGGACAATAAAAGTCAGTTCACCACAAATGCTGTCAATGTCTGCTACTGGGCGGAGACAGGTGAGAAGACACCTTACATTCCCACCGCACAACAAGGTAACACAATATTGTATTATCACCTCACCCTGGGTCACATCAGAGGATGTAACCTCTTTGAGATCATGAAACAAAAGGTTTGGTGGACATGTATGCGTCAAGACATCTTGGATCTCCTCAAAACATGTGTGCTGTGCAAAAAGAATATATCCAAACCTGTACCCCAAAGTCTGACCTGCCTGTCAAAGCCATGGAAACCTTTGAACAGTGGGCCCTTGACATTGTTGGACCCCTCCCTAAAGACAGACTGGGGAATAAGTACATCATTACAGCCATCAACTACTTCACCTGTTGGCCAGTAGCGTGGGCAACCAACAACCATACCACCACCACCATCACACGCTTCATTGGCAAGGAAATTGTGGCCTGCTTTGGGGGTCCAAGCGTCTTATCACAGATGGTGGACCTGAGCTTGTAGGGCATATCATAAAGGTGTATTGCACCAATAATGCCCTCCAACAAGTAGTCATGAATCCTTACCATCCCCAAGCCAATGGAAGTATAGAGCGCCTAAATGTTTTGTTGGTCCAACTGATTGCCAAAATCTCACAGGAGCACCCCAATACCGCGTGGACTGAACACCTGCCCACTGCCTTACTCATCTTACAATTGAGAATCAACAGGGGAACTGGGTTCAGTCCCAGTACCTTGGTCTTTGGAACCTCTGACAGCTTGGCAGGGTAGAACAAGGGAAATTATGATCCATGGCTCTCAGAAAACCTCCCTTGATAACTACCCACTCCCTGAGTCAGTGGCATACCAAAGCCCAAGACATCAAACACAAACAACTTGAGGGGGGACAAAGCACCTTGAAGTAATATACGCCATAGGTGACCCTGTCTATGCCCTCAATCCCAACTGACCCAAATTAGAACCTAACCACTTGGGACCCTTCAAGATAGCTGTGGTCTATGATGACCATACCTATGTGACGGATCCAGGTCCAACCAGTCCAGCTTACTATTGTCCTGTCCTTGACTCTTATTGCCATTACCTTCCTGTGACAAAGCTTCAAGGAGCTTTGCCTCCAGGGAGGCAATTTTATGGGAAAATGCTTTATTGTCATCCCGCCAACAAGCCATGATCTCAACACTCTTTTCCTCTCTTGCTCTTAAAGCCTCAATTTCACAATTTGCCTTTGCTTTCACTTGTTGTAAAATTTTGTCAGATCCTACTGACAGGTTCCAAGAATCCCACACACAGATTTGTTTTCCTTGAGTGGGAGTCCCTTCTTTTGCAAAGTAATTGGAGTATAACTCTTTGAACGCAGCTTTTAGTTCCACCAAAGCCTCCTCAGGCACAGTCTTGGTGACCTCCAAGCTTGCCCAAGCTTCCTCCAGCAAACTTGTAGGAACTTCTTTCCTGGAAGCAGTGGTTTCCACGCAAAGTACTCCAAATTTTTCCCTTTCAAAAGATAACAAAGAAGACATAATAACTGAAAAAGTAGTTGAGGGGAAATTATCAAAATTGACAATATATTTTTATTAAAATTTAGCTGTTTTTGCTTATATACCATTCAGGGCATATTCAGCTGAAAACCCCACCAGTTCCTGAATCAACCTATGATTCATATTGCGTGGTCTATGACATTTGAGTCATCCAAACCTAGATCTTTACCTAAAAGATCCCCTTTAATTCTCAGCCTATGAGAACCAATCTACAATGGGAAGAAGTTACCTGACTCCATTCATCTCAATTTATCAATTTGGCATGGAGCTTCTTCAGCTCCTGGCGCCAAAACCCTGTGGAATATACACGTTCTGAAACTCAGCTATCAATGTTCCAACTGGGAACCAGCTGATCAAACCTGAATCCCTAGACATCATTGCCTTTATTTAGTTATCTTCACATTTAATGGGTTTTGGCATTAAAACCCATTAAATCTGTCATGAATGCTTTTTTAAACATTCTTGACAACAATTTAATTTTATTTAAAGAGGCAGAATTATTTGCCCCTTCATCTGCTTTTGAATCATCTAAAGGGAATGGGTTAGTAAGTAGTATCTGTTCTTTATTACCTTCTGTTTTAAGCCCAGAAATGGCTTCTGAGCCGTTGTTGTCAGCAACAAATTTCAAACCTGGGTCATCTTTTGATTCAGTGGAGACAGATCTATTTAAAACAAACGTTAAATTGACTTTGAACCAATCATTACCTTCCAACAAGCTCTCTAGCCAATCAATTCTCAACAATGTCAATTCAAATTGTCTAGGATTTACGCCTGGTGACGTTGGCAATAATGGGGAAGCGAGCAGCCTTCTGTGTCTGGTTTTGGGTCCTTTGGTTGCCGTTCCTTCCATTGTGAGTACCAAGCCCACCTCCTGGCTCCCACCTTCTGTGGGGTTGAGTACCTACCATCTCAGCCATGTCAGAAAATGAATGGATAAGTTAAGGAAAATATGGTACCTTGTTAAGAAAGATTTTAAAAAAACATAAGGAAATAATTACTTTCCCCAGTTTTGAAGATTCCAACTACCAAATCCCCACATTTTATCTCCAACTTTCCCAAACTCCTTTTCCTATATTATTTCTGCTACCAAGCTATAAAAAGCTGGTAAGAAAGATTTCAGTATTTTTTCAATCAATAAAGTCTACATTCACCCAAGTGATTGTTTTGCTTATCTTTTATTTGACTTAAACCTCTAAATTTCCAAACCATGAAATTACCCAAGGCTCCTCTTATGGAGTTACTTGGGTATAAATGGTTACTCTAGATAGTCTTGATTACAAAGGTGTTCACCAGCGTTTCTATAGGTTCCACGCACTGATTCAGGTACAACGCCAGAGTCCCAATTCCTTGACAGCTCCTGGCTCCGTGTGATTCTGGGCGTCTGGTATACCGCAACTCCTCTCTCAAACAACCCACCTGTCTGTGAAGAAACCAAGGTTTATGGTTCCACCACCCAGGTTTTCAAGCCTCAAGTTTTCTGTCCATTGGCTTTGGCCTTTTTATTGTGTTATATAGGTGTGTACTTCTTCTTGGGGCATTTTAATCCCCTGCTAGGCAGGTACCAACTCCTTGGAGAGTTATTCCATCTAGGGATGGTCTCCTTGCCTGTGGGATCCCTGGTAACAGGATTGAATCCCTCTGCAATCATTCACCACTTAGGGAGTTTACTCCCTAGTGGATGGGTGCCTAAAAAAACACTTCACAACTCAAACCAGGTGCCACCGCAGCGCCCAGGAACTTTCCCAGGCAATGCCTGAAACATTCACTGGACAGCGCCTTGGCGCTTTACAAATCAATTAGGCAGTGCAGCAGCGCTTTTAACCTAATAAATTTTCCAAAACGCCGCTTTAAACCCAAAATTTGGGGGTTTACTTATGGTTAACCTTAACCAAACTTCTTGACACAGTCAAGGCAATTAATTAATATAATTAAATCCTCATTAATTATATTCCCATGTATTTATTAATTAATCTTCCCAGTTATTTAAATTGTTTTTGAGACATCTAGTTCCCAAGATTGCTTTGGCCAATCTTGCCTCAATTTTACTAGTTATCCTGGCCTAAATAATCACCCATATTCTTTTCTTTTATTAAACATAGATATCCAGTTTCCAGGAATCTTTAACTTAAAAATTCCAGCCAAATCTATCTACATGAAATAAACAGCAAAAACAGAACAAATTTATATTTTGGAGTATTTATTTGGCTAAATACTCAACAGTGACTGTTGTATGGTCACAACCTACCAACTTGAGGACGCCCAAGGTAACACCAAAAAGCTCCACCAAAATTGCTTGCGCCCTTGCTGCGCCATCCCCACACAAAGGTTGTTTGTGCAAACCTTCCCAGATCTTCTGCAGACTCCAATCCTGGTGTCTGACAGCAAGCAGGGGGGCAAGGGGGGTGTTGTAACCAAGTTTTCCTCTTTGCCTGCCAACATATCTTACAATAAACAGGGGTTGCTTGGTGAGTTGCCCCAAATTGTATCTAACAGCATGGATCAATCCAATGGTAATATCAAATTGTGGGCACTTTCTCCTAATTAGGAGTTCTGCCAATTTGACCTGCTGATCTCCGCATGAGTTATTCCTTGGCTTCAATCCTTACATGGAACATGCCACTATGCCACCCCCTGTAGCCCTGTGGCTTTTCCCATATAATATATTAATCACAATATTCTACAATAAACAACAACTTATTCTATTCATTCTTGTCCTTTATATTGGACTGTTGTCTTCCCTAATCAAATACTGAACTCTAATTGGTTCAGTTGCAACAAAAACATGAAACTCAGTCACAAAAGTTACAAAGTTGATCCAACAATGAACCCTAATAGCAACTGAAACTGACAACAAAAACATCTAATATCAAAACAAATCAATGAATCTATAATACTTTTATCAGCTTGTCCTAATTAAGAATATAATCTAGAATAAAAAAAGGAACTATTCTGAGTTTCTGTTTTGGGATTGGAATTAATAAAAAGATCAATTTAACTAAACATATGATTAACAGTGCATATTTGCAACCAAAAAAATAATTTAGATATTTAAAAATCTAATTTAAAATAAACAGCAGTGACTAAAAAGCTTCCATGCTACTATATATAAAGAGATAAAAATTAAAATAAACAAATTATATAGATAAATTGTTCTAATTTTATTTATTTTTATACCAAAATGGACACATCCCAGCAACAGAGTAACAATGGACCCATTGTACACCGCAGTTGTGGTTGCCCCCATGGGTCAAAGAACAGAGTTAGTGCAACGCAAGTGCCTACTCAGGAAAGAGACAGGAGAGGAGAGTTCAATAGTGAGGTTGCACTTACACAACTAGCTCAAGTAGCTCAAGGTACAAGGGCACAGATCATCAATCTAAGGGTCCAAAAGCTCACCCAAAAATACACCAAAGTCACCACTACCAAATAGTAAATGACATCACTACCAAGAGGATGTCCTTTGTATACAACCCTATATACTGCCACAATGGTGTTCCAGCCATCATTCTGAAGAAGTTGAAGCCTGTCTTTGACACTAGCTACAAGCCCTGCATGAGTGACATCAACCAAGAAGACATTGAGGAGCCTGAGTACTTCCTAACTGTGATGATCCACATGTAAACATTTTTATAGGTTAGGGTTAATTTGGCTTCAAATAAAGATGCTATTCTGAAGATGGACAATGTGTTGTTGGTTGGTTGCAGGTAGAGGCCTAGTAGGGAATGATGTCTACTAGGGGATTTAATGCCTAGCTAGTAGGTGTAAAGGCTACTAGAGGCAAAGTTGCCTCCACCCAGCAGAAGATATTGGCTGCTGTGGGCTAGAGGTCTTCACCCAGCAGAGAACTGTGGCTGCTAGGGGGTGAAGAATGAGATAGCTCAACAGTGAACTTTGTCTGCTTGGGATGGGGAGTGATCCAGCCTGATGAGTAGTGTTTGCTGCTCAGGCTGGAGAATTTTTAGACCCTGGCAGGTAACGTGGGCTGTCAGGGAGGGGATGAGCTCCGAGGGCTCTAAGTACCCTGATACGCTTACAGGAGATCTGTGAGCAAGCATCCTACCTAATATACTAGTAGGATATCCTTGTTTATGTCCCTATGAGAGCTTTGGGGAGAACCCAAAGTGAGCATTGGAGGGTATGGATTTGCTCAGAGGTGTCACCAAGACAGTTTGCTTGGGGAAGCAGCTGTAGAACTTGGTGTGATCAGGCCTCTGGGAAGTAAAGCTGATTAATTTGCAACTGAAAGCCCAGACCTAATCACCTGATTGAGTAAAAACAAAGTCATAGACTTTGATGATTTATGGTTGGATGGCCTTAGTGGATTGTCATTTGCAAGGGCCCAGTCAAACGCCAGTTCAATATAGACTCATGCCTGGGTCTACAGGTTCTGATAACAGGGACTGAGATAAAGAACTGAGGTTTATATATGGGATCATCAGAGAAGACTAGTAAGAAGGACTGTATTATCACAGTGAAGACTAGTTGAGGGACTGTTGGTTCACATTGAAGTTGGAGAACAAGATCATGATGCAGGAGTAGCTGATAATGATACAGGAAAGTTAAAGGATTGGAAGATCATGATGCAGGAGTAGCTGATCATGATGCAAGAAAGCTAGAGGACTGGAATTTCATGATGCAGGAGCAGCCAGAGGATCAAAAGAATCAGGATGCAGGAGTGACTGAAGGACTGATGATTGGAATGAGCTGTTTGGAGACTGGAATAGGCTTTTTGTTGACTGAGATGAATTGATTGCTGGCTAAGATGAAGAACTAGATGATGTGGTTGAAGAAATGGCAGAAGGACCAGAAGATGATAGTTCAGGACTAGCTGGACTAAAAACAGGAGCTAGAATGCTTGTTTTGGTTTCTTAGGGGAGGAAACAATAATAAAAGAAGCAGTTAAATAATGATTTAATACTGCCTTGATATGATATAAAAGCATTAAATATCATATGGATAGAAAAAAAGAGAATAAGAAATGATTTACAGTGTTTAGACTGTAAATTTATTAAGTTTGAATTGAGTAGAACTGAGCTAGAGAGAGGCCAGAAGCAGAACAGAGAAATTGTGAGGGCAAATAAGCAAATTTTGCCAAGAACAACCAGGAGAGATGAAAGGCAAGAAACAGGCAAGTTCAAAGGTGCAAAATGTTGAAGAAAATTCATGTAAATACAGAGAAACATTGTAAAATCAATGGTTCAAAATCCCCTATGTAAAACATAGGCAGAAGCGCATGAGATTTGCCAGAGAAACATGACAGGAATCACAGTGAACCCGTTTGAAACATGGAGCAGTTGTTTACCTGGAGCAAGACAGCTTCAAGTTTGAGCCATAGTCAAGAGCAAGTCATTTGGGCAAATTGTTTGGCAAAACAGTTGAATTGAGGCGTCTGATTGGCTACAAGCCAGAGTTTATTTCATCAGTGTTTTGAGGGCTTTAACTTGAGAGTTAAAGCCTAAAAAATGAGGAGCAGAAGCAGAAAATTCAGATCTTTAATTGGATGAAGTAAGTTCAAATGTTTAATATATTATAGAGAGGAAGAAACTGGATAGTTTAAGCCTGGAAAACCCAGAGTTCTGAGAGAAACAAGGACTGAAACAGGGAGCTATAAAAGGGGGAGCTATCTGAGGCTTCTCAGAGACTGGATCAAGTGGATTACAAAGACCACAAGGACTGCAGAAGGATCTGGAGATCAAGATAAAGGTGTAGAGGCCTAAGTTAAAGAATCCAGAGCTAAGGATAAGGAACCAAAGCTGGAACAGAACGTAGGAGCCCAAGATAAAGGTGCAGGAGCCCAAGACCAATTACAAGGAGTTCAAGAGATAGTTGGAGGACAAAGTATTGGCAAACCTATATTGTTTCCCATACCCAGGCATTATATCAGAAGTTTTCTAAGGGGATTTTCCTTCTGACCATGAATAAAGGCCTATTACAACCCTTGCCCAAATTTTCTAGTAATCAAAATACCAGCCCTATGGGTGAGCTACCTCATATCTTTTACCCTAGTCAAGGTGAGGAAGATACCTATTGCCAGAGTTGTAGAAGATTTTCCACCTGTAAGTCTTCCCAGGAGGAGCAGGAGAGATTAACTAGGCATCTTGAGATGACAGATAGGGGAAGGGAGTTTATAGGAAATGAATTTGCTAGGTTGTTAAAGGACTGGTACAGCCCCACAGAGGGTCTGGCCCCAGCTGAAGTCTAATTAAATGGTGGGGATGCCCACCTTGTAATAGGAAAATTATTGGAAGAGTTTTCTTTAATGCAGTCTAAGTGCAAGATTCTGATCAACCACTCACCACTATTAGAAAATGACAGCTCCTCCAAGCCTGTCCCTGGCTATGATCCAGGACACACTTTGGGGACTAGTGAACAGGAACCCCACAGTTGGTTATTTTTTTAAAAAAATAGGATGTGGAATATTGTGTGTTTGTTCAGGAAACAGAAACAGATGTCTTATTGTCCTCTCTTTATTTTGGGTAAGTTTTGATATGGCATTGTTTTGACAAAGTCTCAGACAAGGAGGACAAAGAGCTTTCAAAATTTTGGGGCTGAAACGTACTGCTTGAAGTGGAGGTTAGGGGTTGCAGCCAAAGCCAAGATCCAACACTCAGTGTCATCTGGTGTTGGTTAGAGCTTTTCAAGGTTTTCTGACTTCATAGGGTAATTTTTTCTATTTTTTTTATCATTTTGGAGGCAGCGGCTGGCATCAGGACCAGCTGACACCCTAGTTGGGGGACATAGTTGCTTTAAAAGATTTGGGATATGTAGGGTTTTAGGTATTAGTGGACTACTCCTTTGTTCTCTTTTATAAATAAATAAAAGCTAGTATAATCTTTTTATTTATTTAATATTTTTATCTTTTACCTTCTTTTACATCTTTACCTATTGCTGTCAGGATTGACAATTATTTTACTCTTGAAACCTGGGCCCAAGGTTGGGATTCAAACCCTGATCCTGAATCCCTGCAGGCTGCCGTCCCTATGGACCAAGGGGCTGGCTGCCCTCATTTTCCTGAGGTTGAGCCCCCACAAGCTGAAGCCAAGATTAATGGTCAAAATGGTAAAGCAAGCCAACCCAAAGAAATCAGCACGCCAAATGGAGGAGTAATCAAGGCGCCTAATGGAGGCAACAAACTTCAACCATTAGCTTCATGAGCTTGAATTATACACTGGTGGCCAATCAAGAGCCATCCCCAGAAGGAGGCACGGGCCTGCGGCCCAACCCCATAATCACAGCTCTAGAGTAAGATAATCAAGTAATCAATTTGAGATCTCTGACCAATGAAAGAACTCCTGGCCCAGGTGCCATTTTGCTGCCTTTGAATCAGAGCACCCAGAACCCCCAGGCCCACCTTTCCCTATGCCCTGATGAACCCCCCTTGGAAAAATATAAGTTTGGAAGTGGGGTGCTATATAGACCAAAAGACCCTGCGCTCCAAACTTATTGCCATTTTTGAATAAAGGTTATGTTATTTTGGCTTACATAGCTACAGCCTTATTTTGCCTTTGCCATTTATCAAATTAGTACAAGCTCTTCCAGTCTTCCTGCCCCTCTGCCTGCATGTAAGGGATTCCATCCCTAACACAAATTGGAAATCAGATCTTAATTGTTTTAAAATTATTAAGAAACCAGAAGTTGCATTTCTAATGCTAAATCAGAAAGCAAGGACAAAACCAAATCTTTGAATGAAATCAATTCAAAAACACATTTGAAATTGATAAATGAATGTATTAAAATCAATTTCAAAAGCAAAAACAAAAGCAAACGTGAAAATCAAGACCAAAATATAAATTCTAATTCAAAATCAAAAATTAAGGGTCCAGACAATAATAAAAAAGATTCAGCATTAAATTTTGGCTCCAATAAACATAAAACAGCCAATCAATCAGGAATTAAATGCAAAGATTGTCCAAGCCAGAGATTCAGGGACCCAAGTATCCAATCAAACCCAGTAAACCACCCAAGCTAAAGAAATACTGCTCATCCAGCCCCAGATACCATCCCCAACCATAGTAAGGTACAATACTGCAATGCAATATCCCAACCTGCCTCTTCTTGCATTTCAGGCTACAGCCTGCTGCAGTCCTGCAAGGCAATACTTCTCAAATCACTCTTGCAGATCCACCTGGTAATCACAATGTTCCCTTCCTCACTTGAAGTCAGTATTTAAACTGACAAATTCTTCCCATCCAAATTGCTCCAACAACTTTTTTATTTCTATCAACCAAATAAATCTATATTTTCACTTCTAAACACTTGATTAGTAGATTCTAAAGGTTCTTCCCCAACAACATGAAGTTCATCTTTATTTTATGGACTTTTTGTGTGTTAATCAGTTATGGGCAAGCAAATGTCAACTTTGAAAACCCCAAACCAACTCCTACTGACAAATCTGAAGACTCAATTTGGTATTGTTTTGGTCTGTGTCAAAGACATGCCCCTTATGTTGAAACAGCTTGATTCCCACCTATCATTCACACCAAGGTCCCCTGGCTGGTCTTGGGGTACACCAGTGTATATTATCTCCTCAATCACTTCACTCCCTTCTTGGGAAGATTCCGCCTATTTGGTCACCTTCTACATATGTTAATGATAGGGATTTCAGTAGGTTCCACTCTGATCAAATTCAACTTGGGAGCTCTTCTCCATTCAATTAGAGAAAGGCTTCCCAATGATTGGATCCCTGACACCGCAGATTCCTGTCCTCCAGGTGTTCCCTTTGGCCCCGTCTACTTCATAGAGTATCCTCTGAAACCTAAATATAAGGACTACACCCCAAAAAAGATCCTTGAACTAGAGTCTTTGGCCCACATACAATCTGTAGCTAGATAAAACTGTCAAGTCCCCTGGATATTCTCAACAACCAAGTTGTTTAGAGGCAAATTCAACTACCTGCCTGCCTACAAGCTCTTTATGGAACTGCCTGTGACCCCCAAGCCTATCCCCACTTCCTCACCTAACCTCCCAGCTGACTACACTGACAAGCTGTTTGGGATTGTGTACATCACCCTTACAGGGGTGATAGACACAATAATCCCAGCCTCTGGATCATGTTCCTGGATGGGGAAGTCCTTCTCCTACCTTTTTAAGTTAGCTCCTCTCTTGTGGTGGGCTTTACCTGCAAAAAACCCAGGCCAAATGATCCCCAAAACCAACAGGCTGGCTGCCTAAGACTGGATCCCTGCCAGTTGCCCTCTTGACAGGGGCTGCTTCACGGGACTTGTCACTTGATAGTTGCTGGTCTTCTTCTGTTAGTTTTTGCTTCTTTTTATTTTTCAATTGCCCAAACATCTTGGGATCCTTTGATCATACTTCTGCGGTTGTAAACCCCTGTAGCTTGAACTGTAGATTGGCAAGAACATCTTTTTTATATGTTTAGGAGCCTGGTTGCAAGTTTGTCAGTAGCATTGGGAATTTTCTTCTTCACGGCCTTCACAGTAAGTTTGTTCAGTTTGTTACCTTCTAACACCACCTCCTTTAGCATTTCCTTGACCTTTTGATTGACTTCCTTGACTTTAGCCACCGCTGCGTCCAATTCCTTTATCATTGCCTCCAATTCTGCCATGTTTTCCTTGGACTTATCCCAGCCCTTTTTATACCCATAAAATATCCCAATAAACTATATATATTCTATTTTAGCTAATACAGTTTAAATATATATCTGATTTTAATTATGAATTTTTTATTAGCTTTAACTAATACTACTCATTTGATATTAATATTATTTATATTTATTGTATATATCAACCCATTCTTGGTATCATGAACGGCATGTTTTGTTCATGTACATGTTTTTTCTAAGTAAAATATTATTTGTTCTTAAATCAGTATGCCAATTTCACCCCAAAGTACACATTTATTAAAATATAATCATTTTCACAGTTTATATGTAGATCATATATTTCAGAGCGCATAAACCAACCCATTCTTAGTATCATGAACAAAATATTTTGTTCATATACATATTTTGTCCAAGTATAATATATTTTTTCTTGGCTTAGTATGCTAATTATGTGCAGAGTACACATTTATTAAAAAATCACGCTCAGGGGTTATATGTAGATCATACAGTTCAGAGATTATATGTGGTGAGATAAATTATCTTTATTAGTTCTATTATTTTCTATTATAACTTTAATATTTTCAAAGCACTACAATAAAGTAAATTTAAAAACTATAAGTGCTATGGACCAGCCAATTGGAATGGGCGTACATTTGTGCTGTCTTTGTGCTTGGCTCAGACCAGACACGCCTCACTTATTGCACCCAGTTTAACTTAATGAAATAAGCCTATTGAAATTAAGACATGCCTTTGTTTGATAATTGGCACGCTAACTTGTGGTCAATCTAGCACCAGAGAACCCAGTGGTTGGGTGCTACATTGACCACAATTTGGTGTGCAAATTTTCAAACAAAGACATGTCTTATTTTCAACAGGCTTATTTCATTAAGTTAAACTGGGTGCAATAACTGAGGTGTGTCTAGTCTGAGCCAAGCACAAAAACAGCACAAATGTACACCCATTCTAATTGGCTTGTAATGGCCTGGGTTGCTCCCAGGGGAACCTTCATTCAAGAGGAAGGGTCAGGCCTGGAAGGCCCAGTAGATGAGGGGGGTCATCCACATCACCTAATTGGCAGCTGTGGCCCAGGGACTCCACACTCCCATGTGGGGAATCACTTGCTCATTAAGCTCCAGTATGGTCAGTTAGGCAAACCCAAACTTGCTGTAATCATATGACTGTGCAGAAGAAATGAGGTGGAGTTTTCCTGCTGCAGCGCTCATGGTCTGGCTTGACTGGGCAAGTTGGCAGAGCAGAGGAACACTGGGAAAGGAGAGGTGTGGTGCAGGAGCAGGAACTATCTCTTGATCCAGCACTCTAGGAGATGTGATGAAGACTGCTGTTGGTTGGTTGGAGGCAGCAAGAAGTTGTTCTGTTTCCTAGCGCTAGTGTTGGTGCTGGAGGTACTCTCTATTTGAAAGCACTAGCAGTATAAAATTTGTTATAATGTAATAAACCCCTGAAAAATATAAATTCTCAGTGTGCATTAAACAACAAAAGTTTATTAAGTGAAGATGTCAACAAGGGAAGGATTGTCAGTGTTCCCAGCTATATCCTGCTGGAAAACTACAATTTTACTTACTAGCAACTCCTATTGGCTTTCAAAGAGCTATTATTGAGTTGGGTTCCATTGGTGGGCCCTAATTTGTCAGTTAAGTGGATCCTTTCACTATTTCTGCCCTGGGGAAGCTGTCAGGCAAATTTGAGGTCATTTGGCAACCAAAGTTCCAATTCCTTGGTTTCAGAGGGTGTGGGCCAATTAAAATTCTTTTTGCTTGGTGTTGGAACAATTTCCAATTGCCCCCAGGTTTGGATTTTATCAGGGTTTGATTCCCTACTTGACATTAAAGTTTTCTTTTGGTCAATCAGTGTGATTGACAACACAATTATTTGGTCACACAATTGCTTGATTGCAAGCATTAAAACTATGCAGCATAGGGTTTTGCCTGTCCCATTCTGGGCCCTGACATGGCTGGTCTGTAGCACTTGTTGTTTTTAAATTCACTTTATTATAGCGCTTTGAAAATATTAAAGTTATAATATAAAACAATAGAATTAATAAATAAAAAGCAGTCAAATTTAATTTATGGCATGATAAAAATCACTCATCACTGTAGTTAAATATAAAATATATTATAACAATAAAAAATATATAAAGTAGTTTTAAAAGCTATGGCAACAACCAAAAATACCTCATATTTAAACAAAATGATTTCAGATTTAAGCCAATTCCAACTATCCAGTTAAAATATATGCTCTTTTAACAGGTATTTTTGGTGTTAATGGGCAAAATGGGTCAACACAGAAAAGAAATGCTCAAGCGCCAGGAAAAACTATTTAAAATGCTATCCAAAATACACTGATTCACAAACAAAATAGTGTGAGTTGACTTTTGGTGTACATATGTTTACTATGTGAATTGGTGACTAAATACACCCAAGCGCAGTGAGACAAAACTCAACCCAAAACCAAAACACAATAACAACTCACTATGTAAACAAAATCACTCAAATGTTGTGTGCAATGAATTGTAATCAAGAATGATACTAAGGTATCTAAAATAAGACATACAATCCAAGACATGAATTTTAAAAAAATTGTGTTGGGTGCTTAATTTGGAGTAAAATCTGGGAAAATGGGTGGAAATTATTTCAGGTATTCTAAAATGGGCATGGTAAAACCAAAAACAACTAATTAAGAAATAAAAAACCTATAATTGGGATATTGGGTGGGAAAAGCTCTAAAAAAATATCCATATTCAGATAAAAAGCAAAAAAATTAAAAACAGTGTATAACTTAATTAAGTATTATTTAGTATTTTATTAAATTTCAAATGGAAGGAACACAACAACAGAGTAACAATGCACCTGTTATGTGCCGCAGTTGCAGTTGCCCCTGCAGGTCAAAGAACAGAGTTAGTGCAACCCAAGTTCCTACTCAGGAGGGAAATGGGAGAGGAAAGTTCAATAGTGACATTGCAATGACACAGCTGGTTCAAGGAGCACAAGCTTCTAGGGTGCAGAGCATCAACCCTTGGATCCCCAAGCTGACCCAGAAGCCCACCAAGGTCACCACTACCAAAACAGTTAGAAACAAGGAGGTAGGACTTAAGTTTGTATGTGTTTGACACTGTGTATTGCCAAAAATTGGTCTTGTCAGTCATGATGGAGAAGGTTAAGCCTGTGATTGACACTAGCTATGATCCCTACCTCAGTGATGGCAACCAAGAAGACAACAACAAGCCCAAGTTCTATAGAGCCACAGAGGGGCAGTTAGTGTTGAAGAAAGTTGCTGTGCTCTACACCAAGGTACCCATGCTTTTCAAGTCTGTCACCAATCAGGATCCTGGCTTGTCTGAACCCACAAAGCCCGCTCAGAAGTGCATTCCTGATATAAAGTACATCATTCTTCTCAAGATAATGCAGGAATCTGGTGAATACAAGGCAGCCACAGCTCTTGTTGGGGTGGATCCCAAGTACGCCAGCAAGACATTCAACACCTTCATTGAGACTGGCTGAGTCCTTGCTGTGGAGAAATCCTTGCATGTTTCCACTATGCTCACCAAGGAGTACAAATGGGCAATCTGCCAGTGGATAACCTGGGACTGTCATCTTGAACTGGCAAATATACAGGCCATAGTCAAATCTAATTTTGGGGTTGAGGCCTCAATTTCCTTTTACTACCATCTGGTGAAGGGAATGTGCTTTTCCTGAAAAAGCTTGGGGCATCTCTGTACAATTAGAATAGCCCAACCAACATTGAGACCTTGAAAAAATAAGCTGAGGCCTACACTGCACTCAAAAACAAAGGGACAGTTAAATTCTACTATATTGACAAATTGACATTTGCCTTGTCTATGTGCAATGTATATGGGTATGTACCAAAAGGCTCACATAACAGGGTGGCTCAGCGTGCTGCAGTCCACGCCACAGCATATTCCATGGTGACTCTCCTTGGCCCAAAAGGAATTCAGATGTACCAAATGATATTGGGTTCTCATAATAGCAGGACCTTCTTATCTTTTCTCTGATTGGTCCAAAAGCACCTGAGGCGCACAAACCTGGGCTTCACCAATGTAATAGTACTGGCCAACATTGGTCTCCACAAGGTGGCATATATTCTTGCTGAATTTTCATCAATTGACACCAGCATTGCAGAGGACCCCCAGCAATTGGCCATGGCGTATTTGTGCTTTCTCTTCCTCCCTGCCTATTTGCCCTTCATAAATCCCATCAAGGAAGTTTTTGGGTGGCTCAAGCAAGTTGTCAAGCAAGGGATCCCAACTGGGACCAAGGACCACTTTGATTTGCTGCTGGCCAGGATCCACACTCTCCCAGCTGAGACCGTGGCCAAATTCTATGGCCATGCTGATTGATTTCTCCCTGTGTGTCTTGCCAAATAGCCAATCAATTAAAGGCTTAGATTTTCCAACTTTTTTTATATTCTCTAATTTACTATTTAGGATTTATTAAAGATCATTTTATATTTAGAAGCTTCTAAGCCCATAATCACATTCAGTGGGACCATCAATGAAGGTTTGTAATGTATTTATTTTATATTAAATTACTTTATTATGGCATCTGAGGCTACCCTGAACACTTGATACTGGATTATACAAATATATTTATATCACTATTTTCAAATAAATATAAAAATTGAATTAAAAAAAGTTAAATGTAACTTGTACACAGTAGAAGTAAATTTTATTAAAGTTATATATTTATGGGTATATGATGACATTCACTGGGATTTTTTTAAAACAGTGTTTGCTAAAATAAGAATTAGAAAAATTCGTTGTAATAAAAATAATATAAATTGTAATGAAATTTATTGGAAGAGAGAATTTATTAAGTGCGCCTGTAGTGAGTTCTTTGGTATGTACCCACCTGGCAATGGAGGTGGCGCACAACCTCTACCGCCACACTGTATACAGTGGATACACCCTGATTAATTTATTCACAGCGGCTGATAAAAGGGAGTATGGTGAAGTGGGAATGGAGGAGCAGCTTTTCTGGCAGGGCTGCAAACCCAAAGATTCCAGCCAGGATCAGTGCATCCTGGATCACATGATCAACCAAGTTGTACCCAGGGGGACCTTCTTCTCATCCAGGGAGAGCCTGGCCTTGCCAATTCTTAGAAGAACCCCATCCAGATCTTAAACGCTGGCGCCCATTCCAAAGTAGAAGAGATACCCAAGGTAAATCACGAGATGAAGCCTTTGCCCAGCAAAGGCTTCAGTAAACTCACACAGCTTATTGAACACAATACTAATCTTCTTCTTGTGCTTGGTCTTGGCAAATGTGAGCTTCATTTCCAGAGGGACCCCTGTCTTGTCAGTGCTCCAGGCCAACCCAAAGTTGGCAAGGAGGATCTTGCTTTTCTTGACGGCTGTTGTGTCTGCAACAGCCAATTTCTCCACCGCACGCCCAAAGTTCTCCAGCAGGTAAGAGAGTGTGTGCCCCACTGGGAATCAGAAGCAAGCATTTTCATGGGCCTGGCCCATCTCCAGTATGTTCTTGAATGGGAGTGTTGCAAGGACGTCCCAAACAAGCTCAATTGAGTTTACACAGTAAACTCCACTGAGGACCACCAGGTCAAGGCAGACCAATTGGGCATCCTTGTAGGCAGTAACTGCCCACTCAGATACCCCCTGTGTATGTGAAAGCCCAGTTAACGCCTCCTTGAACATTTGGAAGGTACTGTGAATCCTATCCTTGAGCTCCTTCAATACAGGGGGGACATAAACAGCTGCTTTGCCACGTGAGTGGCATAATTTGCATAAAATGTGGCAGGGACAAAGGGGACCAGGACCTGGCGGATTTTGCTGTCTATGTTTTCTAAAAAAACAGGTAATAATTATTGGATTTTTTTTATTAATTTTCAGTATTAGATTACCTTCTTGGATTTCCTCCTTTCCCATAGCCTTGGCTGTCTTGGCCATTCTTGGAGCAAGCAGTTGTGCAGGCAATTCTTTATCCTCTGCTATTGCTTGCTTTGTAGGTTTCAGGTGGGCATACATTTCAGGGTCATCTGTCCAGACAGACAGCGCAGAGAGGGCAAATGACTTAAACTTGAGGCCTTCAACTACCGTCTTTTGAATGTTGAGTAGGCGCTCAATTGTCTTCTCAGCAGTTTCCAGTATTTCAGTCATTAGGTCTTTTGAAGACACCTTGTTTATTTTTTCCCCTTCAAGGACAGCAGACTTCACTCTGGCTTTGACCTTGCGGACAATTTCTTTGATCTCTGCAATTGCAGAGTCAAGGTCTTTAAGCAGCTTCTCCAATTCTTTCATTGATTTTTTACTAACCTTTCCACATGTTTTTATAGCTTTCACCCCAATAAAATATGTATTATTCTAATACTATTGCCGCTTTATTTATTCCTGCTTTTTCATTTACTACATTATTTCATCTTTTTACCCATTGTGTATATGTTTTACGCTCATCTCAATATGTGTTGTTTGCTTTGTGTAGCATTTTTTCCTTAATTTCCATATTATTTTTGGTACTTTACACAGCCCCTTGTGAAAATATTAACAACAATTTGGTGATCAGCTAAATTTGAATTAGAAAATTATAAGTTAATTGTGTTTAGATAAAGTTGTTGCTGATCTAAATTCAAAAGCTTAATGATAAACTTTAAGCCAATCAGTAGCCAAGTGATAAAGTGATTGTTGTGACATAAAGGGTCATACAATTATTCTTTGGTACATGTGAACTAATTAATATGATTGGCTGGATGTTTTTCCATTGTGCTCCATTGCTGCTGTGGCAAGTTGCTAATGGACTAGTGCTAACCCAGCAGCTGATTGGGCACTAGTCCATCAACTAATTGTCACCGTGGCAATGGCACACAATGAAAAAACATCCAGCCAATCATATTAATTAGCGCACATGCATCAAAAAAATTGAATGACCCTTTATGTCACAACAATCACTTTATCACTTGGCTCCTGATTGGCTTAAAGTTTATCATTAAGGTTTTGAATTTGGATTAGCAACAACTTTATCTAAACACAATTAACCTATAATTTTCTAATTCAAATTTAGCTGATCACCAAATTTTTGTTAATATTTTCATAAGGGGCTGTGTTTGGGTGATAAAAATAACTGTGTTCTGAATCTAGATACACAGCATAGTAAGTATATAATTTTATAGAAATAAACTGAACATAAAGAATAAAACCAACTATAAACAAAGAGAAAATGAATAATTGAAATTAAGAATAAATATAATATAAATAGAAAATGTTTGGCAACAGGGAGTTTATTTGGGGACAGAGAAGAGTGATGTCTAGTAGGCAGAATATTGCAGGAAGGAAGGCATTGAGGTGGTGCTGGCCTGTGAGGTCTGGGATTGGGTGGGTGAGGCTGGAAGGTGGGGGTGGTGGCAGGGGTAGAGGCAAGAGGATTAACTGTGATGGCCGCCATATGCCTCTTGTTGCATTCCCTATCAGTCATTGCCCTGATTGGCTGATATGTGACTGTGGCACGGGGTGGGAGGCACTTATACTTGTGTGATTAGTTGCCCATGTTCATGTGGAAGAAAATTTGGGCAAACCAGTCAGCCACCATCTGTTGACCAAAGAGAGACTCATGATTGAGGACACCAAGATAGAGGTCATTGAAAGCCTGAGGACAGCGCTGATAGACTGTGTCTCCAATATTGAAGAACACTACATCAGCCAGATGAATATCTGCATGACCAGCAGGGTAGACTAAGGCCTGGTGCCCGCGTCCCTGGATGGTCTCAAGGGCGGTGGAGCTTCCCTCTATCTAGTGGCTCAAGATTACCTGGTGCTTGGAATTGAGCCATCTCAGGAGTCAAGTAATTCACTGAGTATGTGGCCGTACTTGTAGCCATCAGTGAAATCTGGATTTGTCCAATAATAGACAAAACCCTTGGCTGAAACAGCCAGAAACACACCAACAAATGCCCCCTTCCTGACCTTCTTCCTCTCTTTTTGGGTGGCAGCTCTTCCTTGCTCACCAAAATTGTCAAAAGCTATGGATAGCTTATAGTAGGAGATGAAGATGATGTCATCTGATAGACTTTTCAAGCATTGGACCAGGGTTGATTTGGTGATCTGATCATGCTGGGAATCCTCAGCGCTGTCACATTGATTGCTGGCAACATTGGTAAGAATCTGGAATGAAGCCACCTTTCCATACATCCAAAACTGCACCATGCGCTCAGACACCCAAATGCCATGGTGCGCAAGTTGCTTCCAGACCTGGGTCAGGGGAAGCTTGGGGTCCTGCTGAAGGAGGTCAAGCATTATAGGATATGCTTCCTTGATCTGAGATTTGACCTTCTTCTTTGGCTTCTTGGCCGTCCTGATCAGATTCCCCTTGTTCATTAGGTTGTTGAACTGCCGCATTATGGTGGCTTGGGTAAATTGCAATTGGGTTGCAATCTGGTCCCCATGACAGACCCTGCAGGTTCAGTGCCACAATTTCCTGAAAAATTTGGGCAGTGATGATTTGTTGCTTGGGGTGCTGGGCTGCAGGAGCTGAAGCCTGATTGGCTGAGGGGGACAGGTTGGCTTGTAGCAGGAAGTTATTCCAAATCAAGGTTGCCATCCTGATTGATTGGTTAACAGGCAGCTTGTGCAGGGGTGGGTACAGGAGTGGGGGCAGAGCTAGACACTAGGTGACTGTTGAACAAGTCAAAGCCATAGGGGTCAGGTACAGGTCAGCTTCCTTGTTACCCGCCTCAAAGGCTTGGGTGTAAACAGGTGCCTCCACGTTCTGAGCCTTACCTCCATTGAAGCTGGCTTGGCTGCTGGCGCCATCAAAAATGTTGTTGTTAAAAACCATTGTAAAAAACCTAGGATAAAATCACTAAAAGTAGAAATTTTAAAAATTAATGATTTATTTTTATTGTAATCTTGAGTCCATATTTGGAAGGTTCTCAAAACCATTATACACAATTCAGGAGCCATGAAAATGGATAAAATGCCTCTGTTTCTAAATTGGATAGCTGTTGATTGGCTGTAAAACTGTTACTTTTCTATTTTAGGCTGCCCATACTACTCATCTTGTTTGACTCCATTTTGTTTTGTGCTTGTGGAATCTTGCTTCTATATTGCTCTAATTTTGTTTCATTTGGGTCCTTTTGTTGGTGCCTCATATGAATCCTGCTTGGATTATAATATACTCCGGAATAGCATCCATCCATCTCACTTGTTGTGTCAGTTCATTTCATTTGTGGTTTACATTACACCACTTGATGTTTGATATAATTTTGTATAATGGGCTAGTGAAATTTTGTTTTTTGTTTAACAGCTCATTTATTAACCAAAAATATTTAAAACATTTAAAACATTTGAATCCTGAATCTTGTGCAACTTGGATTTTGTTCAAATCTGAAATCATTTTGTTTAAATCTGAGGTATTTTTGGTTGTTGCCATAGCTTTTAAAACTAATGTACAAGTTAAAACAATATCTTTTATAAAATAAAAATTATTGGGGAAAGTTTTATTGGGAAAAGGAGATTGAGCGGGGAAAACTAGTTGGTGGGCTGGATTATGAGGGGAGAACTTGATTGGCTGGGGGGTTGGTTCTGGTCACCTGGAAGGATTGGATTGGGACTAGGGTGGCTGGAGGACCCAGTGGCGCATGAGTGCCTGG
The DNA here is from genome assembly GCA_014839935.2 of Entomophthora muscae. NCBI lineage: Eukaryota > Fungi > Entomophthoromycota > Entomophthoromycetes > Entomophthorales > Entomophthoraceae > Entomophthora > Entomophthora muscae. The sequence goes on along the minus strand of QTSX02007135.1, from coordinate 265,983 downwards.
AGAAGCTTGGAGGAATTGATGATGCATGATATCATATTCAGACTTGGAGAGAACAGTGATTGGCTTGTACACCAGGGGATTGCAAGGGGGCAGCTGGGGGTCCTTAGATAATTGACTGCTGCTGTGAGCATTCAGGGCCATTTTTGTTAACATGTCAGCAACCTTCTGACAGGGAAAAGCACAGTGTGAGCATTGGCTGCACTAACCACCTAGGTAAAGGTCATGAGGTTGCGCTCACGGATTGTGTCCCCAATGTTAAAGAGCAGTGCATCCCCCAGGTAAAGATTGACATGACCTGCAGGGAAAATGGAGATATTGTGGCTGCCTTCTCTGATCTTCTTGGATGCCACTTCAGTGCACTCCATTTGGTGGCTCAGGAAAATTTGGAATCTTGAATTGGCTGAGCTCCAGGTGGCAAGAAGATTGGAGAGGAATTTCCTGTACCAGTACCCATTGGTGTAGCTGGTCATGGTTCAATAGAAAACAGTGCTTTGGGGGGAATCTGCTAGGAACACACCAATCACAATCCCCTCTGGTTCCTTCATTTTGCCCTTGGGGGTGTTTTTTTACTCAAAGTGCCATAATCATGGACCTGCAATAACAATTTATAATAAGATATAAATATGGTATTGTTGGAAATTGAGGACAGTCAGCAGGTGATTGTGACACCAATCACAGGGTCATAGGACAAATCAGAGTCATCATCCATGTTGTGTTCTGAGGCGTGGCACAGATACACAACAAGGAATCCTAACCTTAGGATTGAATTTGTACTAAGTCTTGGTTAGAATTGTAGGGAAGGCTATGCAATTACCTTGTGACCCTGATTGAATAATATCTACTAGACGTGGCTAGAGAGGCGCCAAATTACTGGGAGACACAAAGACAAAAATGTGAATTAACTTAATTTTTATTGGGTATAATGATTGGGAATATATACTGTGTAGCTTTACCACAAAACAGTACATGGACGGTAGAATCACTTGCCACAAGCATGAGTGGGGCAAGTGAGTTGCGCAGAATCAGGAAACCAAACAATTTTATTTCCCAGTTTGAATACAGACTCATTTTGAGGGCAACAGTGCCCATGTTGACATTAAAAATGCCAACAGTGGCCATGTTGACACTTTTAATATCAACACTATAGTAAAGTGACAGCCTGGTTTTACTTAATGTTGTTTCCTGGATGTTGACACTTTTTTAATTAATAAAACACTTTACCATGAACATTTTTAATATAAAAATACTTTAAAAAACATTATTATACTAAAATAACCCCAGAGAGTTTATACTGCAATAAAAAAATTATTATAAGTAATAAGAATAAGGAGATATAAGCAACTATTTTACAGTTTACTATGTAAATTACACTCTTTATTATAAAATTTATTTTTATTCCTATAAAAATTAAAATTCCAATGAACCAAAAAAGATATTTAATATATCATAATAACTACAAAATATAAAAAATCTATGTTTAATTTGTTATATTTTTAAAAGCACAACTGAAAATATCTCATGCCTTAAAGATAAATTAACAAAATATAAGATATTTCTTACTAAACCACATTAAAACTGTATCTGAAACTTACCATTTATATCTAAAAAGATTAGTACACTATAAACAATTAAAAAATTAAAAGCTTAAAAGTAAAAAAAATATAGGCGAAGCAGAGCAAATTTTATTTGGCTAATTAAAGCCACCAGCAGAAGCAGTGGCAACATCTTCAAGGTACCTCTTAATCCCCGCCACCTTATACATTTTCTTTACCACCTTCTGCACGTCCTCCTGGTAGTCCTGCTCCTTGGACTTTTGCTTCTTGGGGACCACCTGGTTGGCCAGGTTGCGGAACTTGGAGACAGTCTGGGCCTGCTCCTCCTGTATCTTAGAGAAGAACTTGTTATATTTGGGGTTGGTCCCAAACTTCACCTTCAGGTGCTTATGCCAAACCTCAAGGATAGAGGTGCTCTTCATCTCCCTCTTGAGGCAGGCGCCTTGAAAGTTCCAAGGGGCAGTGGCCCCGCTCTTACCTCTCTGGGCAGTCACCTTCTTGCCCACTCATTGGCCCTCAAAGTAATCCAGGTAGCCTTTGAAGATGGTGGAGTGCTTCTTCACGTAAGCATCCTTCAGGAGGGCCTCAAAGCCAAGCCCAGTATGCTCCAGGTGCACAAAAGCCAAGGCAGAAAACTGAGTCAGGGCAAAGCAGTACTTCCCCTTACTATTGTTAAGATACTTCTCAAAAAGGTCCTTCTCACTCTTGAGATTCTTGACAAGGGCCTGCCTAAAATGGAAGAAGCAGCCCTAGACTTCTCCATTGAAGGTGTCCTTGAAGGCTCTGAACTGAGCCTGCTTGAAGTCCATTATGATAACCTTTGGCCCAAGTGAGCGTGCATGAGCTAGCTGCTCAGCGGCTATGGTGGACTCATCCTTCTCAGCAGAGGAGGGATTTTCCCTTTTGGTGTGAGTGGGAGGGGGGAGCTGGTTGGTGGGAAGAGAGCTCAAAGCATCCCAGACAATCTTGAAGGCTCTGGTGTAGACTTCAGTCTTGGCACCAGGAAGGAGAAAGAACACAAGGGGGATGACCTGGTCATTAAACTGCCCATGCAGGACCCAAAGCTGCTTGAAGAGAGAGAGGCAAGTAGCAAATGTGCAGTTGCACAGCCAGGTAGTAGCAGTGTTCAGCTGCTCCAGGTTTTGTGTTGTGGCGTAGGCTATAATCCTATCCTCCACTTCCTGCCAATTTTCATGGAGCAGGAAAATCTCACCATCCTCTGTCTTCTTGAGGGCATCTGTGAGGATAAGGTCCTTGATGTTGGTGGCACTCTTGGCCAGGGGATTGGAGGCTTGACGCCTATCACTTACAAACTTGACCAACTGATTATGAGTTGGAACCCTCTTCCAGTTGGTTGGGGAGAGGTACTTGCAAGCAAGCACAGCCAGCTGAGTGGCAGAAAGGTCTTTGGAGGTGGGCATCACCTGCACCAGATACCACTTGAGAAGATGGGTTATGGTGGTGTTGGGCATGATACAGGTATGCTTGCCCTTGATGGTTTGAACCAGGTCCCAGCGCTCAGTATTGAGATGCACTGGGCAGGAGCAGTCCTCACAGGTGTAATAGCGGCTCTTAAAGCCCTGGTTGGCATTGTTGCAGCTGAAGATATACCCATTGGCCACCATGGCTGGCCCACCCTTTACGCTCATGATTGGGAAGTATTTGGGCAAGGAAGAGGGAACCTTAAATTTGTTGTCAATGTTGCAGATGTTGTGGGCCAACAGAGGGTCCCAGGGGCTAGCAGGAGCATGGCGGAAGCCAGGGAAGTAATCAGGGGGCTTTGAAACATCCCCAGATGAGCTTGAAGGGGGGAGTTTGGTGGGGGTGGGGAAGCAGAAGGGGGCTTATTGTGGTGCTCCTTATGTGCAGGAGACTTATTTTTGGGTCAGGTCTTTTTGCCTTGCCGCTGCTTCTTGGTTGGCTCCTTGTCAGAAGCCAAGTTGTAGAAACTGTGCTCTGTAAGAGAGCCATCAGATTCCTCTTCCCCAGTGGAGTGAGCAGGCCTCTTCTCAGGAGAGGGCTCAGGGGAGGGCTTTGGTGAGATCTTTGGGGATGGTTTGGGGATGGCCTTCTTTGATGAGACAGGCTTCTTTTTGGTGGATTTGGTTGGCTTTGAAGGACGCTTGGTTCCTTTGGGCTGTTTGGGAGTGTTCTTGTCCTAAAATAATAAATAAAAGGGTTTAAAATAAAGCACTTTATGTAAAAAACAAATAAAACAGCTTAAAAATCATAATATACAAAAATTAAATCTTAGATAGCTTTTCTTGGCATTTAAAAGGTAAAAAATACTTGTATAGGTTTTAATTTATTATAGTTTTAAATAAAAAACTAAAAGTTAAGATATTTATGTGAAAGTATTATATTTAGATATAGATTTTATTTTAAAAATTAAAAATATGAAAGAGGAAAGTTAAAAATACAACATATCAAAAAGTGATAAGTTTTAATTATGTAAAACATAAAGTTTTATATGTGAGAACTGAAAAGCGTTGACATTATGACTGACAATTAGTAAAAAAAAGCTGAATTCTCACTGTTGATTACAAAAGTTGTAGACATTATTTTTGACGACATTGTCACTGTCAACATTTTTTTAAAAATTTACTATGTTTTTTCATAGTACACTTAATTAAATTTAAGCAGGCTAGCAAAAATTAACTGTTTTCTGTGTGTTTTTGTTCATATATAAAAATTAAAAAAAACTTATGAAAATAAGTAAAAAAGTATCAAGATTCTTTATTTCTTTATTAAAAATTATATTTGTTAGTGGTAATATGATATTTTACCATTGCGCTTATATGAAGTTGTTAAGAAGTTGTATTCAAGTATTGAAAAGGGTAAAGTGTCAACAACGTCACTTACGACATTCTTTATATGAGGTGGCATATTAATCTAGGCTTAATTGTGCCACTCTAATTTTCTTACTCAACCCTGGGGGATGATCATGAGCAAATAAACAACTTTTTTGAGTGTTGACATTATTTTTAAGAATAAATTCTATAGTAACTTACATAGTAACTCACGCTTAAATTATTGGATCACCGTTAGCCACCAATCCACTTAATACATTAAAGCTGTAATAAATGCCACATAAATATTTATAACATGAACATTTCAACAATCAACTGTATGTGCACTGTCTTTTTCAATATAATAATTCAATAAAAAATATTTTTAAATGTGCACTTATTTTTTTACTGTAGATGTCTCAGTTTTGTTATTAAAAATAAGTTTGGCTTAAAAAGTGTCAACATTGACACTTTTACGTCGTGAAAACAAATAAAAAAATAAACTAATTTTTATTAGTAAAAGTAAAGGAAAAATCTGGTTAAATTGAGTTTTTTATTAAGCTTAATATTAAATTGTGTCAATATGGCCACAATTTTGTTGTGTTTTCTGGGTTTGCACCCCTGAACACTTTGAAAAAGAATTAAGCTAGCGCAACTAGCAAAAAAAATAGGAGATTTAGAGTTTAAAGTCAACAGTGGCCATGTCAAAAAAGTGTCAACATGGCCACTGTCAACATTATTATTGTTGACATGGGCGCTGTTGCCATTTTGAGGGGCAAAAGCAAAAGAGAGAGATTCATCCTCAAAATAACCCATCAAAGGCAAAATCAAAACAGTGTGAATGTCGGCATTCATGACAATCCAACTCATTGGCCAGCCAATTGCTTAGAATCAGAACACTGACTACAAGCTCATGCATCCAGAGCTGCACAGTGTGACAGGCAATGAATATGCCCTTGAGCCCAAGTAAGTGGCGGACCTCAGTTAATTGGAGGTAAGGATCCTACTGGAGTAGGGCAAGCATTATAAGATGCACCTCTTTGATCTGGAGTTGACTTGCTTCTTTGGCTTCTTGGTCAGCTTGGTACCACCTCTCTTCAAAAGGGCCCAAAACTCCTGCTTAATCACTGCCTTGATAAATTGAAGACAAGTGGCAATTTCTGCAAAATGTACGCCACTCTTCTTGAGGCTCACAATATCCTCTATGATTTCATTGGTTATGATTTAACATTTTTGGGGGGCTTTGGGAATAAGGGGACCCAGATTGGGCAGGGCAAGGTTTACTTGAACTGAATTCTTGGGCAATGATTGGATACAATTGGAGGGGGCCACAGTTGCCAAGCCTTCAGAATGTGGCACAGGTGCAGGTTGGGCCTGGTCTTGGGGGTTAACATACTGGCTATCAGAAAAGCCACCATGGGTGGGGCTGGTGACTCATACAGCTTGTTCTCCTTGCAACTTGCATTAAATTGGGTGTACACAGGAAACACAGTGGTTGTGCTCCCTTGTTCAGCAGCCTGAGCTTGAAGTAGCTCCTGGTACTGGTCCTTGACAATTTCAAAATTATCTTCACTTGAAAAACTCATTGTAAACAAAACGCAATAAAAATTCTATTAAAAACAGAAAAGCAAAGTATTTCTAGAAAAAAAAATTATTTAAGTGTGTGCTCCTTTTTGAGACATTTTCTCAGACATAAATGACCAAATTTAGAAGCACATATATTGAAAATAATGCTGTAGTTCCCTGAATAGATTTTGGTGGATTCACTCCTGAAATCCACTATTTCCAATTTGAGTCCCAAAAATAATCAATATTTTCAAAAAAATGAGTTGTTTTGTGTTTGAGTTCATCAGTTTTGTGACTGAACCTCATGTGTTCTCTGTTTGTAGGGCAACAGCGCCCATATTGACACTAAAAATGTTGACAGTGGCCATGTTGACACTTTTAATGCTGACACTATAGTAAAGTAACAACCTGGTTTTACTTAATGTCGTTTCCTGGATGTTGACACTTTTTTAATTAACAAAACACTTTACCCTGAACATTTTTAATATAAAAATTATTTTAAAATACATTATTATACTAAAATGACCCCAGAGAGTTTAGACTGCAATAAAAAAACACCATAAATAATAAGAATAAGGAGATATAAGCAATTATTTTTCAATTTACTATGTAAATTACACTCTTTATTATAAAATTTATTTTTATTCCCATAAAAATTAAAATTCCAATGAACCAAAAAAAAGATATTTTATATATCATAATAACTAAAAAATATAAAAAAATTCTAATTTTAATTTATTATACTTTATATCAGCATAACTGAAAATATCTCATAGCTTAAAGATAAATTAACAAAATATAAGATATTTCTTACAAAACCACATTGAAACTGTATCTGAAACTTACCATTTATACCTAAAAAGATTAGTACTATCCAAAAAAATTAAAAAATTAAAAGTTTAAAAGTAAAAAATATATAGGCAAAGCAAAGTTTATTTGGCTAATTAAAGCCACCAGCAAGAGCAGTGGCAACATCTTCAAGGTACTTCTTAATCTCCACCACCTTATACTTTTTCTTGACCACCTTATGCACGTCCTCCTGGTAGTCTTGCTCCTTGGACTTACTCTTCTTGGGGGCCACCTGGTTGGCCAGGTTGCAGAACTTGGAGACAGTCTGGGCCTGCTCCTCTTGTAGCTTAGAGAAGAATTTATTGTACTTGTGGTTGGACCCAAACTTCACCTTCAGGTGCTTATGCCAAACCTCAAGGCTAGAAGTGGTCTTCATCTCCCTCTTGAGGCAGGCGCCTTGACAGTTCCAAGGGGCAGTGGCCCCGCTCTTACCTCTCCGGGCAGTCACCTTCTTGCCCACCCATTGGCTCTTGAAGTAATCCAGGTAGCCTTTGAAGATGGTGGAGTGCTTCTTCACGTAAGCATCCTCCAGGAGGGTCTCAAAGCCAAGCCCAGTATGCTCCAGGCGCACAAAAGCCAAGGCAGAAAACTGAGTCAGGGCAAAGCAGTACTTCCCCTTACTATTGTTAAGATACTTCTCAAAAAGGTCCTTCTCACTCTTGAGATTCTTGACAAGGGCCTGCCTAAAATGGAAGAAGCAGCCCTGGACTTCTTCATCAAAGGTGGCCTGGAAGGCTCTGAACTGAGCCTGCTCAAAGTCCATTATGATAACCTTCAGCCCAAGTGTCATAAAACTTGCAGCAAAGGGTTGCTAGTTTCTACAAACAGTTAGTCAGTGACCTAATTCTTAATACTATACCTGCTGATGGTATAGTGACAGCCTATGAAGGACAGAAGAATAATAAGGTGTATAGACAAAACTGGTATTTATTTAGATAGTATTGCACTTATATAGTGTGAGGTAGGGGAATTGCCACCAGAGGCAGGGAGGTACAGACAGAAGCACTTTCCAAATGGAGGAGAGTGGGTTGACACAGCTAAAAGCCCTGCACAAGAGAACAACTGCTTTCTTGCGGCTTTCCTTAAGGAGGTAGATATAAATAACTTTGTTGTTCTATTTATAATCTTAGAAGTGAAGCCTGTGCCTTGTGCGCGTTCAAAAGGCAAATCAAACACCTGTTTTAGGGGTGTTTTAAACTTCTTTATCACTAGTAGAATCAGGATGCAATAGAAAAACTGCGCAATTTTTCCAATGCTTAATCCCTAGATGGACAACTTTTTGTCTAATCCATTCAGGATCTGCGACATTTCCCTCCACTGGATTAGACAACAGGTTTAAAAATGGCTGGCATCTCAAGGTGACAGCTATGGTGAACAGTCCCTCTAGAAGAGTCACAAGAAGAGTCTTGAAGAAGGTGCAAGTGGTAATTCCAAAGAGGTGCAAGCATACCAGGCCAGTGGAGGTGATGAAGGCAGCAAGGAAGCAAGTAGTCCTGCATGATGTGGACGGCAGCTACCTGGACTTGGGGGTTCACTTAGATCAGCTACTGGTGCCTCAGCTGGCCTTAGGGGGGACAGAACCATTGTTTACTGCGCTGTTCCTAGCTTTGAGTGAGCCTAGGGAGGCAACAGGAACTGGGTTGCAAAGGGGTAATAGTATCCATTGGCAGTTCTCCATGCGGGCGGCAGAAGAATACTTGGAGGCTCAGCTGAAGGAATTCCAATTTGAGGGTCAAGGCCTTTCAGTCTTGCAACAGGGGATGGTATCCAACATAGTGAAGTCAGTCCTTTGTGCTTGGGCAACACCTGGGGTTACTGACGCTCAACCAGTCAGTTGAAAAATCTCTGACAACTTTGAGCAACATCTTTGGAAAGCCTTCCAGGAAGTGTTGAAGTCATACACAGTGGAGGGGACTGCCCATCTGGTGCCAATGGTGACAGCTGTCAACCATGTTCTTTGAAGAACCAACCGCTGTGATACCAAGCAGGAGGAGAACATAGTAGTCTTCCTTGAGTGGGCCTTATCCTTATTCTACGGGGTGGGTGGTCAGGTCCCAGTAGAGTATGCCCTTTGTGAGAGTCTTCTGTGGTACTGTATCTTCTTGGGGGTCGCCTTTCCTGTGGACATTGGGGTCAATTGTGTGTCTTGCTTGGTGGGGGTTTGTTGCCCAATCCTTGGTCATTGGCTTTGTGGATCTGTAGGCAACCAGTTGTGTTTCTTGGCTGTTATTCAGGTGGTATAACAGTTGGTGCGGTACTGGAAGAGTCTTGTCAGTCTCCAATAAACACCTTGTTCTTTTATTCTTATTCCTCATACTTTGGTGCAACACTATTACAAACAGGACAACAACCCATGTAATTTTTTAATTAGGCTTTTGTTTTTTTGGGTTATTGTCCTCATTGGGGCTTACTCTTGGTCACTAGGAGCAGCATGCATATACTGAGCATGTACTCTAGTGATCAATTACCCAGAATGGGGCTCTTTAAGGGTGTAGGAGTTGGGGCCAGTCTTCTGGATAACTTGAACTGGACCTTGCCAAAGGGAGGCAAGTTTGGATTTTTGGCTGTACCCTCTATTGCTGAAGAAGTAGACTGAGTCTCCTACCAGGTAAGTGGGTAAGGCAGGGCGTTTGGATGCAGCTTGTTCTAGGTCCTGCAACTTATGGTTTAAGTTTACAGTGTAGGCCTCTGATTGTAAGCAAATAAGGGTTTGAACCAGCTTGTTGAGGTTTGCCTCTGGGGACACAGCCAGGCTGGGCTTTACCAAGGAATATAGTAAAGGGAGAAGTCCTGGTTGCCGGCCATAGAGCAGTTGGAAGGGCGGCTTGCCAGTGGCCCAATGGTACCCAATGTTGTATGCAAAGGTGGCCGCAGGCAGGAAGGTATCCCATTCAGTCTCATGTTGGTGACTGAGCTTCTGGAGTATCTGGACCAGGCTCCCATTAGTGCGCTCTACCATGCCATTTGTCTTTGGGTGATAAGGAGTGGATAGTTTCCCACAAATTCCCATCAGTTGGTTGAGGCGGGGGATGATATAACTGGTGAAGTTGGTACCATTGTCTGTCAGCAGGATCTGGGGGCAACCATGTTTGTATATGATATTCTCCAGGATAAACGTGGCTGTCACCAGTGCAGATTGATTGGGAATTGCCTTGGCCTCTACCCATTTAGTCAGATGGTCAACTGCCACAATGATGAACTTGTTGCAACTGTTGGTAGCTGGCAGGGGGCCCACTACGTCAATGGCTACAGTGTGGAAGGCAAACCCAGGGCGTACCAGTCTGTGTTGAAACTTGGCAACCTTAGGCCTCTCAATGTTGCAGTCATGACAGTTGGCTAGCGTATCCACTACGTCAGTGTACATTCCTTCCCAGAAGCAGTGCTGCTGTAGCAGAGCTAAGGTCTTCTGTATGCCACCATGGCCAGTAGTCTTGTGAGCAGCCACCACTGAGTCCTTGCGTAGGGATGGGTGTATGTAGGGTAGTCAAGAGTCTCCAAAAAGCTTCAGCAGTTGTCCCTTAGAGACCTTGGTATCAACAGCTAACTTCTTGAGAGCTCTCTGTATCTCTACTGGCTCCTCTCCCCACAAAGAAGGATCCTCCATAAGCTTGTCATAGAGAATGTCAGCCATGGGGGATACTAAGGCAACAGTGGGAAGACAGGAGAGACAGTCAGCATTCTGGTGGGCTGACCTGGCTCAATGAATAATCTTGTAGTCATAAGCCTGAAGTTTAATGGACCAACGCGCCAGACGTCCTTTGGGGTCCTTGAGGGTCTTCAGCCATTGCAAGGAGGCATGGTCTGTTACAGCTGTGAAATGTACCCCATGGAGATAGACTCTGAACTGTTGGTAGGAGTATATCACAGCCAGACACTCTTGTTTGGTGACATTGTAGTTCCTCTCATGAACATTAAGCGTACGTGAGCAGTATCCAACAGGGTGTTCAAGTCCGTCAGAGTCCATTTAAGAGAGAACACCCCCAATTGCCGTCAGACTAGCATCTGTATGAACCACAAACGGCTTGGCAAAGTCAGGGTAGGCCAGCACAGGGGCTGCAGTCTGTGTTTCCTTGAGAGCATTGAAGGCAGATTGGCACTCTGGGCTCCAGAAGAATTCCTTATCAGCTCGGAGAAGCTGAAAAAGGGGGTCACCCAGGGATGCAAAGTTGGGGATGAAGCGGCAGTAGTACCCAATCATCCCCAGGAAGACCTGCACGTCCCGCTTATTGGCCAGGATCTACATTTGCTCAATGGCTTCCTCCTTCAGAGGTACAGGGCAGAATCCATCTTGGCTAATGATGAACCCCAAGAACTTGAAGTGCTTCTTGAAGAAGTTGCACTTGCGTGGCTTGAGCTTGAGATTAGCTGCAAGTAACCTCTGGAAGACTTCCTGCAAGTGTTGTAGGTGATTATTAAAGGTTCAGGATAATACATTAATGTCATCCAGGTAGACCAAGACACTGGTGAGTTTGAGGTCACCCATCACTGCATTCATAGCCCGTTGAAAGGTAGCTGGGGCATTGAACAGACCTTGAGGCATCCTTGTGGGTTGAAATAGCCCTTGTTCAGTGATGATTGCACATTTTTCTTTATCAGCAGGGGGTAGGTCAATCTGCCAGTACCCACTGATAAGGTCCATGGAGCTGAAGAACTTGGCGCCACCCAGTTGGTCCAAGGTATTGTCAATACAAGGGAGGGGATATGAATCCTTCTTGGTAACAGCATTCAGTTGACGGTAGTCAATCACCATACGGTTGCTGCCATCCTTCTTTTTGACAATCAGGAGAGGGGAAGCCCAAGGGCTTTTACTGGGGACCAGTAAGCCAGATCCCAATAGCTTCTGAAGCTCTTTGTTAGCCACGGCATGATTGGCTTGACTGTGCTGTATAGGTCTGGAGCAGATAGGTGAACTGCCTTGGGTGTCAATATGATGAGCAACATCTGCAGCCTTGCCCAGGTCATAATCATCCTTGGAAAACACATCTTTATACTGTGCAAAGAGATCCATAGATTGATCCTTCTGCTCTTCAGAGAGGCCAGATAGAGAGTTGTGGCTTATGACCAATAGCACCAGTGGTTGCTCACAGGGTAGACCCAACTCAGAGAAGTTTGCAAAGGGGGCAGTCTCCTACAGGTTGTCATGCTCTTCCAGTCGTATATAAGCCAAAAGTTGGTGTTTTAAGACAACCATAGCTTCACAACTCATGTTGGCCAAGAGTATGAGTACCTCCTTCTCACTTGGCATGAGGATGCCTGGCACAACCCATGGTTCTAGTCTGGAGGCATTAGGGATGCCAAAGATTTCTCCATGAGTGCCACCTGGTAGAGCCAGCAAGAGGCCTGTATTGTGGATCACCTGGGCGCCAGGTGGGATAGTCACATTACAGGAGGCGTAGACTGGGATACCCTTGGCTTCCCCAATTGAGAGAGGTGACACCTTGACCTTCTTACTACGCAGTGTATAAACAACTGGAAGCTCTCTGTTGGCGTACTCCAGATTGATATAGTGCAGACGTTGTAAGGGCAGGTCAGACGGGCAATCACCATGATAGAACATGGGTATGGAATGACCCAATATACCAAATTTATGGTCTCCATGGTTAGTCACAGTGCCATACTGAACCATGAAGCTAGTCCCAATAAAAATGTCATAGCTGTTGTTTTCCAGGATTATAGCAGGAGCAGTGACCATTAGCTTCCCAAAGCAAAGAGGGAAAGAAGAGTAGGCTCCTTTTGCTCTAGTGGTCAGTGGCCCAGCAGTACCAAACTCTTCATGGTAGGCCAAGTCCGGTGCCAGCTTAAGCTTCTTAACCAGCCAAGAGGATATAATGTTTCCAGGGGCACCAGTATCCAGTATGGCCCAGACATGAGTCTTGTTCACTACCAGGTTGACATAGGTGCAATCCTGGCAGTCCTCTCTGATCTCCACAATCTTTGAGACCTGGTGTACGCTTAGTCCTTTGAACTTCTTCAGGAAGGTAGCCATGGCAGCTCCCACAGCTGGGCTTACTTCCTTGAGGGATTCTAGTGGTGCTGAGACGTTTACTGTGCAGAGCAGCTTGGCTAGTTGTTCAGCACTGTCCTCCTCATGAGTGACTTCAATGCCTGGTTGAGCCAGTTGTTCAGCATAGGATAGGGATACTGTTCTCTGAGCTATTTGGGGGATAACCACCTCAGGGCAAAGTGTAGTCCAATGAGTTTGTGTGTTAACAGTGAGGACTCAATGGAGGAGGTCCTCTTGAACTCCGTCAGACTCCACATCTTCATGTATTGATTGGGAGTTGAAGTCAATCAGAGAGGGTTTGTCCTTAGGGTTGGTCCCAGAGAATGGCAAGGCAGCAGGCCTCTGATCTGGTTTGTCAGGGGGCAGTGGTATGGGGGGAGATGAGGGTGTTGAAATTACAAAGGCAGCCAAGGATTTCTCCTTGTCCTGGCTGCTTAGTAGTTCTTTGACTGGTCCTCATTGTCCTCCTGAATATCAGCGTCCTTGGCGTAGTACTCCTCAGTTTCCTCCATGCCTACATGATGGATCTTTTGGCGTGGATTCCTACATTCCCAAGAGAAGTGGCCAGCCATACCACATTTGAAGCAAGTACGGGGGCCATTGTTGACTGGAGCAGGCCCAACCTTGTCAGAAGGCTTGGGCATCTTGACAGCCACGCAGGGTCTATGCTCAGATTGCTGGCAAGGGCAGCCTTTGGGAAGAGGGACTTCAAACTCCTCCTTGTAGATGCGTAGGAGGCAGATCAGATCTGGTACGGTGTGGGCATTGTAAATGCCTGACTTAAGGGCCAGAGATAGTTCCCGGTTGACACGTACAGCATTAAGGAGTGCTGACTGCACATCAATAAACTGCACCACACTCATAGACAACAGAGTTTGAGCTTCAAGGTAGAACCTAGAAGTGAAGTCTTCTAGGGTTTCCCCCACCTTTAACTTGGTGTCAGCAAAGTCCATCTTACAACCAAGGAGTGCTTCTTGGCTACCAAATTCTTCTGTTAAGGCTCTGGAGACGTTGGTAAAAGTCCATTCATTCTCAGGGAGACGTGGCAAGATAATGGTTTGAGTCTCAGCATCCAGACAGTTGATGATTGTGGAGTCCCTCATGGCATTGTCTGCTCCATACATGGAGTTCTGGTACAGATATAAGAACATGGCCACATTGCTCTTGCGGTCAAACTTGGGTAGATTGACGGGCTTGAAGTTGTTGGAGCCATGTTGGAGGGGAGTAGGTGTGATCCTCACTGGAGAGCAGGTGAGACGGGAACAGCTGAGAGTGGAGGCAGCAAACCTAGCCTCAGAGGCGCGGCAACAATTCTCCTCTTGCTGGGCTTTGCGTTCACCTTCTCTGTTTTGAGCAGCTCCAGAAGCTTCAGGTGTGGCCAGGACGTCATCCTTAGACTCCAGTACTGGCTCTAATACTTGTACAGCGTTAGGAGCCAACCAAGTGTGGTCCTCATTGCTTTTGTAGCTATGATAGAACTCAGGACTAGAGGACCTCAGTGGATTGTGGTGACTCTTGGAGTTGATGGACATAGCCTGTAAGTTGACAGTCATAATCTTACTGTCCATCCTATCCAATTGGCTCTGGAAGGCGTCCAGGAGAAGTTGTTGCTCTTCCAGCTCATCTTGGTAGACCTTGTTCTCCTGACAGGTGATATCCAATTCATCTTCCAGAGAGGTGATGCGATTTTTGTGGGTGGCAAGCTCAGCTTGGAGCAAGGCTATTACTTCCTTGTCCTTACTGACTTGGGTCTGGCTGTTGGCTCTGTCATGCAATTGGCAAAGTTTGAGACAATCCTGAAGTTCTGACACAGTGTGGTAGCCATCAAACAGGAAGGCAAGATTGGCACTCTGCTGGACCAATTCTGTCTGCATCTTCTTGTAGTGATCAAAGAGCTCAAAGATGTCTTGACCAAGAAGGGTGCTGGAAGGGGAGTTGTTGGTGGCAGCAGAAGTGGGGGTGAACAAGGGGATGGTGGCAAGGTGGCGGGCTAAGACTTCCACCTCATGAGTCAGGCTTTGAACCATAGGGCCAGTCTCCAGCATGTGGTTTGTAACCACACTAATTCAATTGACGTCTACACCCTGATGGGTTAGGGTCTGTACCACATGCACTGGAACTAGCTTAGCTATACCCGCTTTGATGGCATCAACCCAGTGGAGCATGGTGTTCTGGGCGTTGGTGACTTTGGCAAGATACTGATTGACAGTGGTGAAAGTATTGCCAAGCTCAGAGTACAGAACCTGGAGGAAGGTCTGTTGGTTAGATACCAGTATTCCCTGGTCATGCACTAGACTTTGGATGCGGCCCAGGTGCATTTGGTTGTGGCATACAGCAGGATGGGAAAATTGGTGTAGATAGTCCTTGATATGTTCAACAGTACAGAGGTCACGGTGGAGCTGGTCAGGGTTGAACTGGGAGAGATTCTGAAAGCAACCCAAGGCGTTTTCAGCAGAAGGCTGCTGAATGGCCAGGTGTTCAGAGCAAGACCCATTGCCAGAAGCACCAACATCCATGGTGTGTATGGCACTACGGATGGCGTCCTTGGAAGGTGAAGAGTTGGCGTCCATCTCCAAGGGGGAAGGGGCTTATAGTAGCAGTGGTTGACCAAAAACAATAGCTTGGGGGTGTTGATGTTCTGGCATAAATTGGCTTAGGTTGGGCAGGCCATAGGGGGCGCCTGCTCTTTCCCCAGCATGGACATTCGTAGCAGTAAAGGCCAGTGCCTGGTGGTAAGGAGAAGCAGTGGCAGGAGACTGGGTCAAGGGCATTCCTCCCTCCTCATTGAAAGGACCGCGGGGTGGGGGCTGTTGGTGTTGTAAGACATGAGCACCAATGTCGTAAAAGTTGCAGCAAAGGGTTGCTGGTTTCTACAAACAGTTAGTCAGTGACCTAATTCTTAATACTATACCTGTTGATGGTATAGTGACAGCCTATGAAGGACAGAAGAATAATAAGGTATATAGACAAAACTGGTATTTATTTAGATAGTATTGCACTTATATAGTGTGAGGCAGGGGAATTGCCACCAGAGGCAGGGAGGCACAGACAGAAGAACTTTTCAAATGGAGGAGAGTGGTTTAACACAGCTAAAAGCCCTGCATAAGAGAACAACTGCTTTCTTGCGGCTTTCCTTAAGGAGGTAGATATAAATAACTTTGTTGTTCTAGTTATAATCCTGGAAGTGAAGCCTGTGCCTTGTGTGCGTTTGAAAGGCAAATTGAACACCTGTTTTAGGGGCATTTTAAACGTCTTTATCACTAGTAGAATCAAGATGCAATAGTGCAACTGTGCAATTATTCCATTGCTTAATTCCTAGATGGACAACTTTTTGTCTAATCCATTCAGGATCTGCAACACCAAGTGAGCGTGCATGAGCTAGCTGCTCAGCAGCTATGGTTGACTCATCTTTCTCAGTGAAGGAGGAATTTGCCCTTGTGGTGTGAGTGGGAGGGGGAGCTGGTTGGTGGGAAGAGAGCTCAAAGCATCCCAGACAATCTTGAAGGCTCTGGTGTAGACTTCAGTCTTGGCACCAGGAAGGAGAAAGAACACAAGGGGGATGACCTGGTCATTAAACTGCCCATGCAGGACCCAAAGCTGCTTGAAGAGAGAGAGGCAAGTAGCAAATGTGCCGTTGCACAGCCAGGTGGTAGCAGTGTTCAGCTGCTCCAGGTTTTGGGTTGTGGCGTAGGCTACAATCCTATCCTTCACTTCCTGCCCATTGTCATGGAGCAGGAACATCTCACCATCCTCTGTCTTCTTGAGGGCATCTGTGAGGATAAGGTCCTTGATGCTGGTGGCACTCTTGGCCAGGGGATTGGAGGCTTGACGCCTATCACTTACAAACTTGACCAACTGATTGTGAGTTGGAACGCTCTTCAAGTTGGTTGGGGAGAGGTACTTGTAAGCAAGCACAGCCAGCTGGGTGGCAGAAAGATCTTTGGAGGTGGGCATCACCTGCACCAGATACTACTTGAGAATACGGGTGTAATACCCTAGAATGGTGGGCACCACTTGGAGTATGTATGGTAGCAAATTGGAGAACTGGAAGCCCATCAAGGCAGTGATTATGGGATACACTGTCATTAGCCAGCAAAATACTTTGGCATTTATGTTGAAACGCCCAAAGCTCCCGGCAAAGTAGGTGAGGATATAGTAAGCCGACGTATACATGGCTATGGAGAGTGTTGAATGGGGAGATACCAGAGGCAGCCAGGGTCCAGTGTTTGACAAGTTAAGTTGGCCAGGGTTGTGGTATGGGTCATAACCTAGTCCTTCTGTGGAGGGGCTGAAGAACTCTGAACTCTGTTGGTAGCCTCCAATCCCAAGGCAAGCTGTGAGCACAGCTGTGAACATGAGGTGATTCATCTTCACTGGGTTAGAGGGTTGGCAGGGGCTTGATCTGTAAGCTTAACTGTAGTTGTAGTTAGAAATTTCACTTTATTGAGGGTATTAGTCTCAATAATAGCACAAGCTATTACTGAGAGGGGATCCTTTATTTATAGTGAGCCCCCACTTGCAAAGTTTTGCAAATAGGAGTAAAAAAAGGGGACTGGAGTCCCCAAAAGTTTGGTCATGGGACTGGGGAATTGGTGTTTGAAGGGATGGTCAAACCCTTGTTCCTGGGCAATCTGTTGGGGTTTTAGATAGTTCTGCTTGGGGCCAATAATTTCTCCTGGATGGGTGGTCAGGTGGTGATGGCAGCTCTTGGTTTTAAACACTTCTATTTTTGACTTGGGAATGCTATTTTGGTTGGAGTCTAGGCCTAGCTGATTGTTGGCATCCCCCTGGTTCCATTGGCTGTAAGTCAAGTTATTTTCATCTCCTGGGGTTATTGTTGGATTGTCATTATTTTTAGAATATTGGTTGGGTTTAAAAATAGGAGTTGGCCCTTCTTTTGGGACCCCAGAATTATTTTTAGAATTCCCCTCTGTTTCAAGGGGTTTTTCTGATTGGCTGGGTGTCATGATGGGCTTTGATTGGATGGGGAGTGGGCCCTGGGACCCGGGTGGGCAACTGGCAGTTGGCTGGGGGTCAGGGAACGGGAAGGTGGCCTGGGGGCAAGCGGCGGGTCCGCTGGGGGAGGGGTGGGCAAGCAGGTGGCCAGCGGGAGCCTGGCTGGCAGGTGGGAGGCTGGCAGGAGGCTGGCGGGTGGGCAGGCAGGTGGCTGGCGGGCATCTGGCTGGGCAGCAGGAGCCTGCTGGGCGGGCAGGAGGCTTGCAGAGGGTGGCAGGAGGGTGGCGGAGGGTGGCAGGCGCCTGCCTGGATGTTAAATTATTCCAGCTTCCATAAAAATCTGTTTTTCCAAATTTTGATTTTTCTTTTCCCCTGATAGTGGGGGAAATTCCCTATCAAGTTTTGCCCCTCCTGTTGAACATTTATCCACCTGATTCCAACATTCTCCCTTAGTCAAAATCTGGTTTATGTCAGGAATATTCCTTACAGCAGGCTATGGTGGTGTTGGGCATGATGCAGGTATGCTTGCCCTTGATGGTTTGGACCAAGTCCCAGCGCTCAGTGTTGAGCCGCACTGGGCAGGAGCGGTCCTCACAGGTGTAATGGCGGCTCTTGAAGCCCCAGTTGGCATTGTTACAGCTGAAGATATACACATTGGCCACCATGGCTGGCCCACCCTTTACACTCATGATTGGGAAGTATTTGGGCAAGGAAGAGGGAACCTTGAATTTGCTGTCAACGTTGCAGATGTTGTGGGCCAACAGAGGGTCCCAAGGGCCAGCAGGAGCATGGCGGAAGCCAGGGAAGTAATTGGGGTGGGGCTTTGAATCATCCCCAGATGAGCTTGAAGGGGGGGGTTGGCGGGGGTGGGGAAGCAGAAGGGGGCTTATTGTGGTGCTCCTCATTTGCAGGAGACTTATCTTTGGGATGGGTCTTTTTGCCTTGCCGCTTCTTCTTGGTTGGCTCCTTGTCAGAAGCCAAGTTGTAGAAACTGTGCTCTGTAAGAGAGCCATCAGATTCCTCTCCCCCAGTGAAGTGAGCAGGGCTCTTCTCAGGAGAGGGCTCAGGTGAGGGCTTTGGGGATGGTTTGGGGGTGGCCTTCTTTGATGAGACAGGCTTCTTTTTGGTGGGTTTGGTTGGCTTTGAAAGACGCTTGGTTCCTTTGGGCTGTTTGGAAGTGTTCTTGTCCTAAAATAGTAAGTAAAATGGTTTAAAATAAAGCAATGTATGTAAAAAACAAAAAAAAAAACAACTTAAAAAGCATAATATACAAAAAGTAAATCTTAGATGGCTTTCATTGGCATTTAAAAGTTAAAAAATACTTGTATAGGTTTTAATTTATTATAGTTTTAAATAAAAAACTAAAATTTAAGATATTTATGTGAAAGTATTATATTTAGATATAGATTTTATTTTAAAAATTAGAAAATATGAAAGAGCAAAGTCAAAAATACAACATATCAAAAAGTGAGAAGTTTTAATTATGTAAAACATAAAGTTTTATGTGAGAACTGAAAAGTGTCAACATTATGAGTGACAATTAGTAAAAAAAGCTGAATTCTCACTGTCAATTACAAAAATTGTAGACATTATTTTTGACGACATTGTCACTGTCAACCTTTTTTTAAAAATTTACTTCTTTTTATCATAGTACGCTTAATTAAATTTAAGCGGGCTAGCAAAAATTAACTGTTTTCTGTGTGTTTTTGTTCACATATAAAAATTAAAAAAAACATATAAAAATAAGTTAAAAAAGTCTCAAGGCTCTTTATTTCTTTATTAAAAATTATATTTTGGGGGTGGTAATATGATATTTTACCATTGCGCTTATATGAAGTTGTTAAGAAGTTGTATTCAAGTATTGAAAAGGGTAAAGTGTCGACAACGTCACTCACAACATTCTTTATATGAGGTGGCATATTAATCTAGGCTTAATTGCGCCACTCTAATTTGCTTAACTCCACCCCAGGAGATGATCACAAGCAAATAAACAACATTTATGAGTGTCAACATTATTTTTAATAATAAATTCTATATATAACTTACATAGTAACTCACACTTAAATTATTGGATCACCGTTAGCCACCAATCCACTTGATATATTAAAGCCATAATAAGTGCCACATAAATATTTATAACATGAACATTTCAACAATCAACTGTATGTGCACTGTCTTTTTCAATATAATAATTCAATAAAAAATATTTTTAAATGTGCACTTATTTTTTTACTGTAGATGTCTCAGTTTTGTTATTAAAAATAAGTTTGGCTTAAAAAGTGTCAACATTGACACTTTTACGTCGTGAAAACAAATAAAAAAATAAACTAATTTTTATTAGTAAAAGTAAAGGAAAAATCTGGTTAAATTGAGTTTTTTATTATGCTTAATATTAAATTGTGTCGAGATGGCCACAATTTTGTCATGTTTTCTGGGTTTGCACCCCTGAACGCTTTAAAAAAAGAATTAAGCTAGCACGACTAGCAAAAAACATAGGAGATTTAGAGTTTTGAGTCAACAGTGGCCATGTCAACAAAGTGTCAACATGGGCGCTGTTGCTGTTTGTATCATTTTTGCCACACACTCCTAATTAAATTTGATGTTGAATGCTTCAGGATGTGACTGGATTGGGTTTGTTTTGAATTTGAGTTATATGTGTTTGTTGTCTCATTTTTGGGATTCAGTATTTGACTTTATTTTTGTTGTGTGATTGACTATTTTTGTTTTCCAGCCATAGATGAATGGAAGCCTTATTGAGTTAATTGACCTTCAACTGGTTTCAGTTAAAATTTGTTTTGTGACTGAACCTATGCATTCTAGATTGACTCATATATGTTTATCTCAACAGGTTTGAAAACTACTGTAGTAGATTTGTTCTGTGACTGAAGCTCATGGTTCTAGTGTTTGGTAAATTTGTTCTTGAATCATCATAAATTTGTTCCCAGTTTGCATAGGTCATTGTGTGACTGGACATTTTTACCAAATAGTGCACATTTTCTGTGGAATTATCTTCTATTTGGATCTAAAAAGTCGGAATTTGTTGTGTGACTGAACCTATGTGTTCTAAACTGAACAATATTTGTTTATCTCAACAGGTTTAAAACTACTGTAAGCTTTTATAATATTTCATCATTGAAATAAAATCACTAATAAACTAAAATAACTAAATTCATATGCCTGTGTCTTGTAGTTAAAATCTTTTATTTTACTTATACTGAAGTATTATTATAGCTTTACATAAGCTGAAAATTAAATGAACTTTTATAAAAAAACTATCCTTTTTAAAGCAATTTTTGTTTAGTTTCATATTTTATATTCAATCGAATACAGGTATATATAAAATCTAGTGTAATTTAGCTTTTGAAACCAAAAAATATTTATTTTAAAAAACAGCAAATTTAAGCATTCCATTATTATCTAGCATTTAGTTTTTATTGCAGAAATGAACTCCTTAGGGTCTCTTTAGTCTAGTAATTTTTTAAAGTTTATATTCTTATATTAAAAACTGTATGTTTTTGGCTTCAAAGTCAACTTCTGGAAAATTGATTTTTGCACTATTTGGGAGTCTAATTTTCGATTTCTTCACTTTCGACCTTAGAATTTTCGACCTAAGGAACTTGCCCGAAAACCAGGAGTTTCTTGTGTAACCCACCTGAATTATTATTGTGTCGATCCGTTACTTTACAGCATCCTCAATTTAATATTTCGAACCCCGGAAACCTTTGAATTCGCATCAATCAAACGAATCTTATTTTATTCCACAACACAAATATGACATTCTAACAGTTTGCCATCACATTACGAATCTTAATTCGTGGATTAAGTCAAACCTAATACATCCCCACATCTCATGTTCTCCTATTGAAGATCCTACTATTTTCACTTCTTAACTGTAACTGACTTTGGAGGAAATCAAAACTCATAGTTATTATTAAGACTCTAGGTTATGTAAGATAGTATTTATAATTATGAAATACTTAAGCATTTTAGCTAAAGTTTTAAAATGAAAATACAATTATTTCTTATCTACTGAACTTGTGATAAGGTTTGAGGGAGTTAAAGACTAAAAACTAACTAGACCTTTCAATAAGAATTTATGCCCTGGTTACGACGATTCGAGACTCTCATCCACACTTGTAAAAAAGAAACATTATACTTAAAGCACTCTATTGCAATAAACGTTATTAAAAAGTTCTATATCCAGAATTAAACATTTCAATTTCAGCCTTAAAAGAAACCCAAGATAAATTCAATAAAATTCACTTATTTGTCAAATCCTATATTTTTAAATCCTACAGTAGTTTTACCTCTGTTGAGATAACCGAAAATATACTAACGCAACAAAAATCAGTTTGGTCCAAAACAAAATCAACTTTTTTGGTAGAAATAAGGCCATCACTGTGATTCCAAATTTGATGATGCATCAAATATCCGATTTTGAGTATAATTCCAAAACCACTATATAACCCCAATATCATCTCAATAACACTTACCTTAATATTTCTTAAATATCACATATCTGTAATTTGGCATTACAGAATTTTGGAGGTCACACATTTACAAACTCTTGTGTTAATTGATTGATTGTTTTGAGTAGAAGATGTCTACACCCTCTTGCTCCTCCGCCAACCCACCTGACCCTCCCCTCACTGCTGTTGTTGCATCTAACAACTGTCCTGCTGTTTTCAAGTTCTGGGTGTCAAAAGCTGTTGGCAACTTTAGAGGTGACGTGTTTAGAGCCTGGCTCTATTTCTTTGAAGGCTATTGTGGTATCTTCAGCTTATCAGATGCAGCTCAACTCAAGGAAGTTGACTCCAAACTCTGTGATGATGCCTGAACCTGGCATCAAAACATGCTTTTTGACACTTGGGACAAGTGGAAAGCAGAAGCCAAGAAGAGATTCATTGGCTACAAACTAGACCCTCACCATCTCTTGAACCAGATCAAGATAAGCCAGTTCCTGTCCCTTTAACCCTTCATTGTCAAATTCCAGAAGTATACTAACAATGTACTTGTGCAGCAAACCAAATAATTATTAGAAACTGAACATAAGCTTATTGTTGACAACTTCCGTAGCTTGGTTGGCATACCCACCTTCAAAAATAACCTTACACCAGCATATGTAGGGCTTATTTACAAGGCTGACCCTTCAACATTAGAGAAGCATACAACTTGATATGTGAGAATTATGCTATCTATGTGGAAAGAGACCAATATGAAGAAGTCAAGGCCACATCAAAATATAACCTCTTTGATTTAAAAACAAAGAAGAAGGAACCTGTCATAGTAGATTTCATAATGCCAGGAATTATTTGCCCAAGTTAGAAAGCTAGGAAAGCCAGAAATCTGTTAAATAAATTAACTGATTTGACAGATTTAAATCAAACAGTTGATCAAAAATGGGTTGCTGCCTCTCTAGTTTGTCATTTGGATTTGATTCCCCCTTGCAAGCTGACGCTGATAAATTGATGTAATCTGTGAGTCACTTGATACAACCTTATTTATCAGCACTGTCATCATAAGTTGATCACATAAGGGTTCTTTGCAAACTGGGCTAGGTACTCACTTGACAATGCAGAAGGAATATGAGCCAAGGATTCAGGTGATATTGCTTAGTCAAATTTTGATATATATGGGAAATTTTTCACTGTTCAACTCTTAAGAGTTGAGTCCTCCTAAAATTTTTACTCAAATAAAATCAATATTCTCTTGGTCTAACTTTATTTATCATACATCCTGTAGTTGGCCTGCTGCGCTAAGTTTCATATAATTTAATTTTTAGCCAAACTATTGCGGCAAGATGGGGTCCTGCCATCAACACTTTGTTGTTGCCCCCTCCCAATGTTAGTCTAATGCCCTTGAATCTTGGAGTTTTCCCCACCATATCTGAAGCTGAGACATTTGCTATATCTCAAAATTCTGAATTCTACGCTAAAGACACCTTGATTCTCTCCCAGGCTATTTATCTTGAGCTCTTTTGTTAGGGTTAATCATTCTGCTTAACCCAAGTGTATCATTTGAAAATTTTACAAAACAGTATATGAAGCTTTGTTGGTGGTTAATCATTAACTCTATGTGGATTTGGGCGGTGATTTCCCACCACATGGAGACTGCTTCCTATTATACGATCATTTCTGTCACAGAACTCTTCTTGGTAGAATCACTGAAAGCCAAAATCAAGGAAATGCAAAAAGATTTGTTGCCATCTATCTTTCCCATGAACATCCCACCATAAAATCCAACTACAGACATATGCAACATATCATCACTTTTTATGGTAATTGCTACAACTGTAATAAGCAAGGGCACAAATATTAGAGATGCACTGCCCCTTGTTCTATATGCAAAGGCATTGATCACAGCAACTACAGCTGTGCCTATCACATCTGTAGTAATGTGAAAAGACACATTACAGTTATGATGGCTGTTGTGTTTGGAGCTTGGGGACAATATCCAAGAGGACACAGCGGGAAAACTTTATAACAAAAGGTTTGAGGTTTAAAGCTAGCCTTGGGTTAGCCTTCAGGGCAAGATTAAGAATACATACCTTAAATTCCTGGAACAAGAGAAGAGAGTTTCCTTTTGGCAAAAAGGAAAGGAAAAAAGCTTGAAGATTATAAAAGCCAACAAAAATGTGGATAAACTTGTCTTTATTAGGAGAAATGATTCTACTTAAATAGTAGACAAGGGTCAATGATCACTCAATAGGTAGACAGAGGCAGAGGGGGTCACATTGGATTGAAATCATACCAGGATCAGTCGAGGGCAGGTATGGTATTCTGGAATAGGTGGACATTAGTGTTGACCCATTTATAGAAGGCAAGGAATTTCCAAAGTCAAAAGCGAAACCGACCAAATCTTTGTACATGTCATTATTTGAAGGGCATATCAAAATAGCATTAGTGGCACAATTTCTGACAGGAGGATTAGAGCCTATAGTTTAAATTGGCTTTAGTGAATAGTTTTGTGTTATCTGATTTAAGCAGATCACTGAATTAGTCACCTGATAGCTTGGGCAAAGCTATGTATATCTACTTATAACAAGCATTCCAGCAGGAGTAAAATTTGAAGATTTATTTTAGGAGTGCGACATTTAAAAATTGTGCAATTTTAAAAATGCTTTTGTTCTACATTTTGGGAGTGGCGGCAGGTGACAGTTCATTGGAGGTGGCATCATGGTTAGCGACAAGATACCAGCCATTTTCATGTTCAGAGGATTCTTCCTTGTGGACAGGAGAACTTAGGCCAGAGAATTGGGCCAGAAGTTGGGAATCATTGAGGCCAGGAGAAGATATCTTTGAGTGTTCAGCAGAGGGCTTCTTGAGACGATTACGGGCATAATCCAAGTCACGATACATAAATTTTATGGCTGTTTCAACTCCATTTTCCTGGCGGATCTGCACACCGATAGCAGCAGCTCTCTCAATCATCTTTGGATCAGATATGGCCTGGAAGGCCGAGACCAATTTGAAAGTTGTGAGGCGATGCAGATAGACTCCAGCGCCCATGTTTTCAACCTGCTGTGCCCAGAAATACTGATCACCGAAGAATGGCTTGATGATGGTGGGAACACCAGCGCGAAGCCCTGCAGCTGTGGTACCAGAGCCACCGTGATGGACGACACCAGCAACACGGGGAAAAAGCCAGTCATGGGGAACAGAATCAATGGGGAAAATGCTATCGGGGAACTCTGTGGGTGTGACAGATGTTGCGAAGCGGTTAGACCAGCCCTCGCAGAAGATAACACGAACGTTAGCTTGCGTAACAGCATCGACAATGGCTTGGATGGTAGCTTCAGGGTCGGATACTGTGATGGAGCCAAAGCCAATATAAATGGGAGGCGGACCAGCTTCCAGGAAGCGCACCAAGTCGGGGGATGGAGACCAACCTGGCATGGGGTCGTCCAGGAACCAGAAGCCAGTGATGTGAATCCAGTCATGCCAATCAGCGGGTAGTGGAACGAGTGCTGGTGAGAAAGCATATAGAAAAGGTACACGATGAGCTTGAAGAGCATCAAGGTCGGTAGGTGCAAGGCCTAAAGTATGCTTGCGCCAACGATTGACTTGGTACCCAATCCCTTTCCATAAGACCTGCTCAATTAGCACATACGTCATGTAATTGTAAGAGCCACCTATGGCGTGCCCAGGGATAGCAAAGGGATGCGGGAAAGCACGGGTGCGGGTCCATGGCATGGGGAAGCTACCGAAAAACGGAATGTCGAGACGCTCGGCGATGTGGATACCCGCCATCGCACTAGGAGACTCTAGTAATATATCAGTTCCCTGGCATGCGTGCCAGGCGGATTCGAGAAGTTCGTCTATCCACCCGCGGAATTTTGTGACTCCTTCACGCAGGAATGACAGAGAAAACATGCCGTTATCTACGCATAGCTTTATTAGCTCTCCAGGATCGCCTGCAACCTCGCGGAATTCGATGCCATGACTCTCAATCCATTCGCGATACTCAGAATGGGTTGCTATGCGACATGTATGGCCGTGTTTTATTAAGCCTTTGCAGAGGGCAATGTATGGCTGTACATCTCCCCGGGTGCCAATAGTCAGACATGTGATGTGGAGAGGGGATGGAGTGCCAGCCACAAGCGTTGGGGACAGTAGACGAGCATCAGTAATGTCCAAGTCCTGGATCCACTGCGGCTTTTGATGCGAGGGACTCTTGGGAGTAACAGTGCTAAGGCCTTGTTCTAAGAGTGTAATGGCTTGATCCCGGGATTTGGACGATTTGAATTCCATAAACAGCTCCTGTGCATTTATCGTTGTTATTGACAGTCCATGGTGCAACAGGCGTAATCCTGGTTGGCGCTCGATGGTTTTGAGATCCGTCAGGGGTACCAAAACCTTAATGGCCATTCCAACAATACGCGATTGGAAACAAAGAAACCGCTCAGTAATCACCAGGCGCCCCCAGCGCGGCACAACCCGAAGGAACAGGCACCCGAACGACCCCAATGCCTGCTCGCCATCAGCCAACGCAAAATCAGATAGAATCGCGTCTTCGCTGGGAAGGAAAGTATCTACCAAAGGGGCATTGATTGAGAAAAGGCTGGAATCTTCCGATTGCGGCTTGTTCAGAGAGGGGAACTTAAGCCACCCAGCGGAACGGGAATCACTAGATTCCTCACCCCTTTCCACGTTGTGAAATTCTTGAGAATCGCTTAAAGAACTGGGAGGCTCCTGATCTGGCACGCTTATTGGGCCCGAAACCGAAGCAGATCGACCCCGAGTCACTAGCCGGAGAATAGAATTGTTGTTGATGAGACTTTTGACAGGCGCAGAAAGCGATTGTGCCATTGAACGAGATTCCGTTTTCTTGTCGGGCTCATCACCTTTTGCAGGGGAGTTCTGCTTAGCCGTCTCTATTCCTTGGTGGATCAAGTCATAGGCAAGCTGACCTTCTTCGAAAAAAACAAAATGATGCTAAAAATAAGTCACAATCAATAAGAAAGCTTACGTCGTCAATAGCAAAATTCGATTCAACTGTCTTCAAACGCAGCGTGTGGGCAAAGCTGAAGGCCTGGACCAGTTCAGCATCAATGACTGACTTTAGAGGAAGAACAATCTAGAATGTTAGAACAACTAATGGTGACTGGTCTACTTTTAGATGGTCACTATTTTTGGCCCGGAACACCGCACGCTGTAAAGCCTGAACCCTACTATTTTAGTCTCTAAGCTAAGTTTTATCTTACCATTCCTTCAAGGACACTTCGCTATCCGTCTGCAGGGAATATTTTTTGGTAGGAGTACATATCTTGAAACCGAACTGGCGAACTTTAGACAGTTGTATTGATACAACCGTCTTTAAATCCACCATGCCATAAGGATAATAAAGATCCTTAGAAAATAAGCATCGATCTCAAAACAACCTTACCGTTGAATCTTCAAAGTAGGAGAGAGAGTGCTCATGGAGCACATACCAGTAAGCTGCTGAATATGCAGCATTATGTTTCCTGGTAAGAAACCCTGATTTCAAGACCTCGTCCTAGACAGGATTAGACTTTTTAAAAAATACCACCTACTCTATCGTGCGGAACATGTGCATGGTACAAAAGAAAATTTTCGGTTAGATACATGTTGCCCCTGAAGAAGCACGGTGTTCATAAGCCAGCAAGGAAATTCTAAGCAGATGAGTAAATTCTTGCAACTGGGAGGCATTACCTTGGATTAAATTTTCTGCCTTGGGAAGTTCAAATATGGATTGGATTTTTTCATCGAGCGATTTCTTTTGGAAGGCCTCGACCTGTACTTTGGAGTCACAGGAGGAATCTGCTGGAACGTCGGAGTTGGATAGTTGAAGAATGTCTTCGGGGAGAAGGGAATTAATTGAGGAGTTGCGATACAGATAAGGATGAGGGGTGGGCTCTAAGATTCAAGTCAGCTAAGGTAAAAAAAATACTTTACTTATTGAATATACCTGAGACGAGACTGAAAGCTTCTTTACGTTATATAAGAAATCTTTGTTGATTCTGGCATTGAGATCTTGGTCCTCAGTATCTGACACATTTTCAGAGTCGGGATTTACTGGCTTGTCGGTTTTTTGGATTTCATCGGGTTCTTCGAAGAAATCGTCCTCTTTATCATAATCCCCCTGTTTAAATTCTTAACACCTGATCAGCAGACATTTCATTTCCAGATAGTATAAAAAGTAATATATGCAAGATGAAAAATGTATATATTTTAGGTATCGATCAGAATTTTGAAAACGAATTAAAACATAAATTTTGAAGCTTGCTGAATCTGGATAGAGTGATTTAAAATTAAATTACCAATCGCGAGGCAGCGGTCAGGAAGTTTATCATAGAGTTATTCATACTGAAGTCTACAAGGAATAGTATATGAGGTGTGGCTTATAATGCCTTGTAAAAGTGGTAGAATTTGGTGGGAAATATTTGTCGGATAATGAGATGTCCTTATAGGCTTGGATAGATTATTTGGGGAGGTCAAAGCTTGGTGATCCATGTGGGTTCAGCTGGTGAATATTTCAGAGCTTACATGTCAGAATTGCCAAGGACTGCTTTTTTAAAAATTATGACTCTACCTTGAACTTATCATGAACATTCTGATACAACGGGAGAAAATATCCACCAATGAAACCACTACAATGCTAAGAACAGCACTCTTTAGTTCTTAAAAATCAGCTGTGAGCTTTGTTCTCCTCCATATTCCAAAAAGTCCTCTTTAAGACACTAAAAATTATGATGCTCCCTTCAGACAGGATTCAAAACAGAAATCTCTGGCCTATTTAATATGACGTAAATAAGCTATAGAACAGCCAAATATTTTCAATTCAAGAACTATTTTGGGTTAAACAGGATAACTCTATTATTTCAATGAACTATTTACAAGTCAATCACGCTGATGGAATGATTGAAGTTCTTGTGCTGGACTAGGGCTCCACACTTTTCTCCGAATGTGTTATAAATAATAATATAAAAATTCCCTTTTTGAATGAATACGATTAAAGTCGTGGAGGCCTATGCTGGATGTAAAATGTATCGGATTCCTGATCCATAATAAAGGCTGATGAGCATCTACTAACTAATACATTATCTTCTCCTTCACTCTCAATAAACAGTTGACCTAATATTTGTTTTTGCGTCTCTCAGTGCTGCTAAGACATTCTATCCAGAACACCGATACCATATCTATCTGCCGGTTCGCTCCGTCCCCTTGCTTGGATGAAATGGACGGGATTGTTGTATGTCATGAGCTCCTGATTTTCACTACATTGATTCAAATATAGTTTTTGGCTTAAGCTTTATATTTGACCAAGGCTCGATGGCTAAGAAGGCATAATTTCTTTCTATTCCAGCAAGCTTAATTATTCTTGGAACTTGCTCTTTGGAATTCTTCTCCTGAACATATCTGAAGTTCGTTACAAACCTCGTCATTATTCACCAAATCAAATTGATGCAATAAAATCAGGGAGCCCTTTTCTAGGGCTGTGGTAGATCTGGAATAATGCTGCTTTATAAAAAAGCAGCCATTTGTCTCAGATCTGGCTACAATTCTGGGAAAATTGTTCTGGCTACAATTTTTTTGGATCATAGCCTTACACATCCACTGGAGGATTTTTTGGATTTTTTTTAAAAATAAAACCATGTTTTTCTATCAAATATTAAAATATGGGAATTTGGGTTATTTCAAAAATAAATTTTTATTAAATATTTATAAAGCCTTGCTCTTCTGGAAAAAGAAAGCTATATTAAATTGTTTTCTTTTTAAATTTCAGATTCCCCTTACTTAAGGGAATCCAAAAAACAAAAATCCAATAGTTGCAGCACACTGATTACGGCAAATGCTGCAACCGTTGTGTTTTCCCTCCGCCCCAGCCCTATCCTATTCCTATACCTGCCATCACATCACTACTTGAGGCTTCTGCAACAATTCTAATTCTGCTATCCACATGTTTGTGACATGATAAGCAGCTTCTGCATAATTAACTCAAATAAAAAACATAAAAAAGTTGAATTACAATAGGGTTATACAGGCCATAGTTTTTTTTATAAATAAAACAGCCATCTTCATAGAATAGCAGACCTAGCTTGGCTAAACAGTAGTTTTATAACCTTTAGAGATAAAGAAAAATATACTAACCCAGAACAAAATCAGTTCAGTTAAAAAAAGTGAAATTGTTAGGGAACCAACTTTGGGTGGCTGGCCCATAATTTTCTAAGATTGTGTTGCAACCGAGTTTCCAGACTCGCCTGCCAACATATCTTACGATATACAGGGGGCGCTCAGTGAGCTGCCCCTTGACGTATCTAACGACATGAACCAATCTGATGGCAATATCAAATTGCAGGCAATTTCTCTTGATTAGGAGAGCTACCAATTTGACCTGCTGATCCCCGCACGAGTTATTCCTCAGCTTTGAACCTTACATGAAACACCCCACTATGCCACCCCCTTGTGACCTTGTGGCTTTCCCCATATAGTATATTAATCATAATATTCTACAATAAACAATACATTATTCTATTCATTCTTGTCCTTTCTATTGGACTGTTGTCTTCCCTAATTCAAATACTGAACTCTCATTGGTTCAGTTGCAATAGTGGTAGCAACGGTAGGTTCACGACCTATCTAAAAGAAAAATTCCCCTAAGAAAGGACAGAGTACAGGCCATATGGCTACTCCTCATCAAGAGACCTTCCTGCCAATCCCCGAGGGGGACATCCCCAACGGGTACATTATTTACCAAGACCAGCTAGTTCTTATGAGTGTATATAATTGACTCCGCCTTAGACAGCGTGACGCCAGCGTCACCCCACCCCAGTTGGACCTTTCACAGCGCATGCTCAACCTTCAGCTAGAATCCTTTGTGGGTGGGGTTAAAGGAGCCAACATTGTCAGTTGGCTTCACTCCACCAAGACCCGCCTCTGTATCTATCAGGTTCCCAAGCCCATGTGGGTTGCCACTGCGTCTGGGCGCCTCACGGGGCCTGCCGCTGTGTGGTTTACCAACTGGGCCAGCCAAGAAATTGAGGTCACCTGAGCGGCATTCAGGGACGCCGCAAAGTCCTGCTACAGCAAAACTTTCTTGCCTATTGTGGTGAAAACTCCCCTTCTAGCAATTAAAAAGACTGGGTCCGTCCCCAAATACCTTGCTGCCGCCCCCAAAGCTGTGACTGACAGAAACACCATGCTTCTGACCCTGATAGTCAATGGGCTCAAGCCTCATATCTGTAAGTGGGTCCCCGTAGGTTGTTGAATCTCCATTGATGACTGTTACAAGGCCGTTATGGAGGCCAACAATCAGGATTTGATGGGCTTCCACTGTACAAATGATGCTCTACCTCAACCTCGTGCAACACCTGGCAGTGGCCATAACCAAGTAGGCCGCCGCCAGCCCTGCCAACAGGAAAATGAGATCAAGCGCCCCCGCAAGGGGGAACTCCAGCTAGCACAAATTGAGGACCAAGGAAAAGCCTGGTGGTTGTAGCTACGTGAGGTTCTACAACCCCACTTGACCCTCACTCTCAATCCCTACTTGCAAAAAATCCCTGCAACTACAGTGTACACAAAGTAGGAACCCTTGACGTCTTCCAGGTTCATAGTGACAACCTTGTGCTTCAAGCAAGCCAATCTCTCAATAAAGTAACCTGCTTGGCCTGTCTCTTCCGTTTTTGTGGGAATACCCACAAACTATTGGTAGATACTGGGGCCAACCACACTATGGTTATGATAAAGAGCACCTTTTGGGGAAGCTTCAAATATAAAAGTAAGAAGAGAAGAAGTATATTTTATTGGATAATATTTTAGACTTATATAGCTTTAGCTGTGGCGGGGATTTAGTTGGATCAAAACAAGGGGCTGGTCATGTGCTGGATGGGTTCGAGTCGCTGGATACCTGGACAGCCATGTGCTATTGGTTTGGTGCCATTTTTGGTATTTCAAATGGTATATTGGAAAGGCACCAAATTGGGCAATGACTGGATGTAAGGTGTGATGGCAATAGCCGGAATACTCGTACATCCAGACCCTCAACACACCCCTCCCTTAAGGGGTTACTCAGGTACATCAGGAGGGGGCTTTGTCTTGACAGCTGCCGCCTGATGTTCCTGGAGTTGTTTATTAGTGGGCACCAACTGGGTCAAGTGTTCCCCTTTTCTAGGGTGGAGGCGAGATCTGTGATACTTTTTGGTGATGGGCTCTTTGGCACCCTGGAACTTAACCAGGTAGGTGTTCCTGTCTGGTCAGTATCTGATGATTCTTCCTGGTCCTCTGTGTACTGAGTCTAGCTTCTTTCTGTTCCCAGCTAGGAACCAGACGGGGGAGTTGATAGGAAGTGGGTCCTCTGTTGAGGTTACCTTTTGGGCTTTAAGTCTTTTTGTTTCTGCCAGTTTGGCTTTGAGGCGTATGTGTTGTAGAGCTGGTTTTTGTTCTACTGTGGGAGGTTTACCCAGGAGGATCTTCACATATGGTTGATTATTGTGGGTGACTAATTCTGGTTTGTCCCGCATGTTAGTTCAAATGGTGAGTAGCCTGTCCCTTGATTGGTACAAACCCAGGATACTAGTAATGCATGTTTCACATAGAGTGGCCATGTGTCCTTGGCTTTGCCATCCATTATTTTCTCCAGGGTTCTGATAAGGCTGCCATTCAGGCGTTCATCTCTGCCGTTGGCCTGTGGCTTGTAGGGTGAGGTTGTGGAGTGTTTGATGTTCTTTGTTTTTAGATTGTTGTTTACTACGTGGCCTGTTAGCTCTTTTGATCCATCTGTTATGATGTAGTCTGGAGTGCCGTAGTCTGCTATGATTGCTTTATTGATGAATCAATTTATTGTTTCCATATTGTGATCTTTTGTTGCCCAGCAGATGGGCCAACATGTGGCAAAGTTGATGGCTACAATTAGGAAACATTGATTTGTTTTGGTTTCTGGGAAGGGTCCCACTACGTCCAGTCCCCAAACCTTAAATGGTTTGGGGTCAGGTACTGGGTTGACTGTTGGCTGTGGCGCCTTGGTGCTGGCGTATTTTTCACACACTGTACACTTCTTTAGAACATTGATTATGTCTTGCTTCAGGTTGGGCCACCATACTATCTCTTTTAATGTGAGATATAGGTTGTTAGCCTTTGTGTGTCCTAGCAGATGGCAGTGTCTTAGTATAGTGTCAACTCTTTGTGCAAGTGGAATGTATGGAATGTGTTTATCCTTGATTATTTGGTATAACATGCCATTTGATATGTGGAAATGTTTTTCATTCCTTACTAGCGTATCATGGGTTAGTTGGTGTGTGGAGGGATCCTTTCCTTTTGTCTTGTACTCAGTGTTGTATAGGTTGGGCCAGTCAGGGTCCAGGTGGTCAGGGTGATCCTCTCTTGGCTGGCATAGCCTAAAGAGAGCATTGGCTGTGACCAGCTCTGCCCCCTTTTTGTATTGGATGTCCAGGTTAAGCTGTTTCAGCAAGGACATCCATTTGGCTTGGCGCTGTGCAAGTGCGTTCTGAGTTTTGAAATATATTAAGGATTTGTGGTCAGTTAGCACTCAGACATTTAAGTGTCCTTTGAGATAACATCTCAATTTCTTGCATGTGTGATATATTGCTAGCAATTCTTTATTGTGTATTGGGTACCTTTGCTCAGTGTTTTTTAGCTTTCTGCTTTTGTAACATAATGGCAGGAAATCTTGCTGCCCTGGCTGGCGGATGCATAGGACTGCACCAATGACGGTGTCACTAGCGTTTGACTCAAGCTTGTAGCACTTGTTGTTATTAGGGTATTGCAAGATTGGTGTTTTGATCAAAGCTTATTTTAATAGCTGGAAATTCTTGTCACATTCTGGAGTCCAGATGAATTTCTTTTTGACATTACCTTTAGTTAGGTCATTGATTGGTGCAGTGAGCTTTCTGCAGTCTTTGATGTATTTCCTTAGGTAAGCTACCATACCAAGAAAGCATCTTACTTGTTTCACGGAGGTGGGGTGTTGCGTGTTATTTATGGCTTTTATTTTATCTAGGTCTGCTTTGATGCCACCATCAGAGACAATGCGGCCCAAGAACAGGAGTTCCTTTTCCATAAATTGACACTTACTAGGCTTAGTGTATAGCTTGTGCTTTTCAAGTTGATTGAGTGTCTTGCGGACATGCATGAGGTGTTCCTCTTTTGTTTTTGAAAATATGATGATGTTGTCAAGGTAACATAATGTGTTTGAGAGTCCGTTTAGTGCCTGGTTCATCATGGTGACAAATGTTGCTGGGGCGTTTGTCATCCCAAAATTCATTACTTTACATTCAAACAACCCAAGTTGCGTGCGGAACGCGGTCTTTGGTATGTCTTTCTCTTTAACTTCAACTTGGTTATAACCAGATGTGAGGTCAATTTTTGAGAAATTTTTTGCTTCAGAGAGCCTTGCAAATAGGTCTTCTATGAGGGGAAGTGGGTATTTATTTTTTACTGTACTTGCGTTTAGTGCTCTGTAGTCAGTAACTAAGCAAAGAGATCCTTCTTTATTCTTTATGAAGAAAACCACTGTCCCCCATGAGGATTCAGACAGACAGATGAATCCTTTGGCTAGATTGTCCTCAATGTGGGTTTTAAGTGTTCGGGTCTCCATGGGAGAGAGTCTGTAGAGGGGTGCAGGTTTGGGCATGGCTTTGAATAAGTTGATGCCATGTTTGACCTCTTGTTTGGGGGGTAACTCTGTGAGTTCTTCCTTGAATACATGAGCGTATTTGTTTAGGAGTGCCACAAGTTCTGGGCATTGGATCTTTTGTGTTTGTAAATTATTAAATTCAGAGTACCTTGTTATGTGGAGGGTACTGTCTTTGGTTAGGTGTTCAGAGCCATCTTGATTTATGACTTGAAAAAATATTGTGTCTCTTAGAATGAGGTTGTTGAGTTCTTTGAGAATGTTGAAATTGACTCCATTGCGTTTAATGGTCATGGTTTTTGTTTTCCAACATATGCTGGGATTCACTTGGGTGAACCAGTCCATGCCTGCTACAATGTCGTAGTTTATGTTGTTCATGACAGGTCCTTTGATGGACGTTTGTATGCCTTGGAGGTCAATTTTGAAGGGCATTGTTTTGCCTTTGAGCAGAACTTTTGACTTGTCTGCCATTCTAGCATATTTGAAGTTGGATTTGACAAAAGGTATTTTGTACTTGGTTACAAAAGGTTTGCTAACCATAGTGTGTTATGCACCAGAGTCAAATAAAATTTTATGTGTATGAGATTTGTAAGTGCATGGGTAGACAAGAAGTTGTGAGCAATCTTTAATTTTTACGTTCATAAAAATGGAGGATTGTAGGACACGTGGGATGCAAGCAGCAAAGTTTGTGCCTTGGTGGAGTTTCTTGTCAAGTTGGGGGGAGACAGGGGCACTTAAGCCTGTTCCCCCTCCTCTTTTCCTTGTTCCTCTGTTTTGAGACCTTTGAGGTCAGAGAATGTGGGGTCAGATTCATAGCAGGTTGCTACTTCAGCATTGTTAACTTTGGCAGTGTCCTCTTTCTTGGGACAGGAGCAGTTTGCGCTCTGGCTGCAATTGCCATTGTTACAATTGGAGTTGCTGTTGCTATGATTGGTATTTTGGCGTTTATTGCCATTGGCATTTTCTCTGCCATTGCTGTTTGAGGAGCAATTGCTGTTGAGTGCAGCATATTCCATGTTGGTGCATTTTTCAGTACGCTTGGCTTCAGCAATGAGCGCAGGCATGGAGGTGTTAGCCTCTGGGAGGATGAGGGCAGCAACAGAGGGTTTCATTCTGTTGATGAATGATGCTCTGGTGTGTACGTTGTCAGCTTGTGCTGGGTTTTGAATTTTACAGCGTATTTCCTTAAATTTGTTGGCGTAAGCTGCAATAGTGGTCTTCTGAGGAAGATCTCTGAGCTGTATTGCAATGTGTTGGAGAGATTCAGTGACGCAGAAATTGTGGGTGATGTTGGATTTGAACTCTTCCCAGTTATCAAGCTGGTTGTCAGTTTGTGAGCCAACCCAGGTGGCAAACCAGTTAGCTGCGGCCTTATATAGGCGCTTGCTGGCTTCCTGGACCCATTTTTTGTGGAGGATGCGGCTGGCGCAGAGTTTTGCGGCTGTGTGGTATAGCCAGTTGGTGATGTTTTCTTTGTTTTTACCAAAGAACTTGTCAATACCAATGTACTTAGTGTTGGTAACTTTACCTGTGATAGATGGTTGTGCATTTGTTTGTGGTTGTAGAGAGCAACTGTATTGAATCATCTTGGCGCGTGCTTTGGGCATGACCAGTCCTTTGAATATGGTACATCTACTAGGAATATCTTCATCAATGTTGTGGGCGCAGAAGTACGTTTTCCAGGTAACCTGGGATGTGGCCTGGTTGAGTATGTGGGCGAAGGTGGGCAGGTTCTGTTCAGTCATTTTCTCTTTCATTGGTGTGGTCAAAAACCGTAGTGATACCAGTGATAAGGAGCGCCTTTTGGGGAAGCTTTGAATATAAAAGTAGGAAGAGAAGAAGTATATTTTATTGGATAATACTTTAGACTTATATAGCTTCAGCTGTGGCGGGGATTTAGTTGGATCAAAACAAGGGGCTGGTCATGTGCTGGATGGGATTGAGTTGCTGGATACCTGGACAGTCATGTGATATTGGTTTGGTGCCATTTTTGATATGTCAAATGGTATATTGGAAAGGCACCAAATTGGGCAATGGCTGGATATTAGGTGTGATGGCAATAGCCAGAATACTTGTACATCCAGACCCTCAACAGTTGACCAGACGTTTGCTGATTCTCAACAACTAGACCATTTATCAAGCAGATTCAAGGCAGTACAAGTAGCTGACTCCCGTAGAGTGACAATTACCCATGAGACAATACCCTTCTCTGTGAGAATGGGGAACATCCAGGTTAAGCTCTCTGGGCCAATCATGGTAGGGCTCAGCAACAATGTACTTGCTGACCTTGACTGGCTTTGCCACAATTTTCCCTAAATTGACTGTGATACGTCTGTTATCACCCACAATAGGAATGGGGTGGTTTTTTAGATCTACCCTGTTGAAATGAGCAAGTTACTCCACAATACTGTGTTTGTCAGAATAACAGAGACTGGCTCATACTATTTCAAGGGGGGAAAACTAGACTTTAATCAATGCTCAGTAGAAGTTATCTGAGCTGAACCATCTGCAGTCCCTCCCTTGACCACTTCACCTCTACCAGCACTTGCCACACTCCTCAAGGAGTATAAGGACATCTTCAGCAAAACTCTGGACCAACTACCCCCTCCCGGGAGATCCAGCATGCTGCACATTTCCAAGGGTCGTTACCTAAAGCACGCCCCTTATATTGTCTTACACCAAAAGAAGATGAGACCCTCCGCCAGCACCTTGTGGACGCGCTTGACAAGGGCTTCATTTGCCCCTCGCTCTCTCCATACGGGACGGCTGTCTTCTTTGTAGCCAAAAAGGACGAGTCCCTTTGCCTGTTCACAGATTACCGCGCTTTAAATGAGGTGGCTTAAGAATAAGTACCCCCTGCTGTTGATTGACAACCTTTTTGATACACTTGCAGGTGTGAAGGTCTTTAGCAAGATTGATCTCACTGCAGGGTACAACCAGGTCCGCATTGCACCAGGGGATGAGGCAAA
Source organism: Entomophthora muscae (assembly GCA_014839935.2). Classification (NCBI taxonomy): domain Eukaryota; kingdom Fungi; phylum Entomophthoromycota; class Entomophthoromycetes; order Entomophthorales; family Entomophthoraceae; genus Entomophthora; species Entomophthora muscae. Next base: position 228,188 of record QTSX02007135.1, on the reverse strand, counting down.
AGCTGCCTTCTGCACACACTACAAGTTTTTTGAGTGTTGGGTCATGAATTTTGGAATGAACAACACTCCTTCCACCTTTGCCATGTTGATGAACAAATCATTTGAGGACCTTATTGGAAAATGTGTTGTTGTGTACCTTGACAACATTATTGTCTTCAGTCAAGATCAAACCACGCACCTCCAACACCTCTGTGCTGTCCATGACACCATTCAGAAAAATCAGCTAAAAGTTAAGCCCTCCAAATGCAAGTTCCTCAAGTTGGAGCTGCTGTTTCTTGGGCACACCATCTCTTCCCAAGGGATAAAGCCCAACCCTGCCAAAGTTAAGGCAATCACAAGCATGCCACCCCCCCACTGATGTGGGCCAGATGCATACATTCTTAAGCATGGTTGCCTACATGCGCAAGTTCATTCCCAATTGCAGGGAGCTAATTGCACCTCTCACTGAGCTCCTCAACACCAAACAGCGCTTCCATTGGATCCCTGCCAGAGATAAAGCCTTTGAGACGTTGAAGCAGAGACTTACAACTGCACCTGTACTGCAGTTCCCCAATTGGAACCACCAGTACAAACTTGAGACTGATGCCTCTGACAGGGCCATATGGGGTGTGCTACGGGTAGAAACTGATGACAGTGTCTTCCTCCCCATGGCATATGAGTCCAGGAAGCTTACCAACTTGGAACAACATTATCTCATTCATGATAAAGAATTAGCAGCAATTGTGCACTGCATCAAGAAGTGGCGCTGTTACCTGGAAGGGGCTACCTTTCCACCCTGCGTCCTGACAGATCACAAGTCACTCCAGTACTTCAACACACAGTCCCACTTGACACACCACCAAGCAGGCTGGGTCAAGCGCCTATCCCCCTATCAGTTGCGCATCAAGTACAAGCCTGGGAAGAAACTTGTCACAGCTGACACCCTCTCACGCCTCTACGTAGCGTCCATCACTGGGGATGACGGCTTGGATCCAGATTAATCAATGCTGTACTTCTGTCCCAAAGCAACTTGTTACAAAGGCCTTAACTCAGTAACCATCTCTCAAGCTGAAGGACAACAAAATTCAGTTCACCACCAATGCTGGCAATGTCTGCTGCTGGTCAGAGACAGGTGAGAAGACGCCTTACATTCCCACCACACAACAAGGCAACACAATATTGCATTATCACCACACCCTGGGTCACATCAGAGGATGTAACCTCTTTGAGATCATGAAACAAAAGGTTTGATGGCCGCGTATGCGTCAAGACATCTTGGATCTCCTCAAAACATGTGTGCTGTGCAAAAAGAATACATCCAAACCTGCACCCCCAAAGTCTTTCCTGCCCATCAAAGCCATGGAACTCTTTTAACAGTGGGCCCTTGACATTGTTGGACCTCTCCCCAAAGACAGACTGGGGAAGAAATAAATCATAACTGCCATTGACTACGTCACTTGTTAGCCAGTGGCCTGGGAAACAACTAAACCACACCGCCACCACCATCACCATCACCCACTTCATTGGCAAGGAAATTGTGGCCCGCTTTGGGTGGCCCAAATGCCTCATCACAGATGGTGGCCCTGAACTTGTTGGGCATGTCATGAAGGCGTACTGCGCCAAGAATGCACTCCAACAGATAGTCACAACCCCTCTACCATCCACAAGCCAATGGCTGCGTAGAGCATTTAAATGGCTCACTGGTTCAACTGATTGCCAAGCTCTCACAGGAACACCCTAACACCACGTGGACTGAACACCTGCCCACTGCTTTACTTATTTTACAAGCAAGAATCAACAGAGGCACTGGGTTCAGCCCCAGCACCTTGGCCTTTGGGACGCCTGAAAGTTTGACAGGAGTTGAACAGGGGAAGTTATGATCCATGGTTCTCAGAAAACCTCCCTTGACAACTACCCACTCCCTGAGTTAGTGGCGTACCAAAGCCCAAGACGTCAAACACAAACAACTTGAGGGGGGACAAAGCACCTTGAAGTAAGATACATCATAGGTGACCCCGTCTATGCCCTCAATCCCAACTCAGCCAAATTGGAACCCAACCACCTGAGGCCCTTCAAGATAGCCGCGGTCTATGACAATCATACCTATCAACTTGAAGATGCCCAAGGGAACACCAAGAAGCTCCATCACAATTTCTTGCACCCCTGTTGCGCCATCCCCACACAAAGGTTGTTCATGCAGACCTTCCCAGATCTTCTGCAGGCTCTGATCCTGGTGTCTGACAACAAGCAGGGGGCAAGGGGGGTGTTGCAACTGAGTTTCCAGACTTGCCTGCTAACATATCTTACAATACACAGGGGGTGCTCAATGAGTTGCCCCTTGACATAACTAACAACATGAATCAATCTGATGACAATATCAAATTGCGGGCACTTCATCCTAATTAGGAGCACTACCAATTTGACCTGCTGATTCCTGCACAAGTTATTCCTTGGATTTGAGCCTTACATGGAACATCCCACCATGTCACCCTCTTATGGCCATGTGGATTTCCCCATATAGTATATTTAACTACAATATTCTACAATAAAAAATACCATATTCTATTCATTCTCCTCCTTTCTATTAGACTGTTGTCTTCCCCAATTCAAATACTGAACTCTCATTGGTTCAGTTGCAACATTCTCCCACCAGCTTGGTGATCTTGTGTGAGCTTCTTCTTCTGTGGGCTAGTTTCCTGCAAGGAACATGTAGGGGTACATTTTGAGAGTCTAGATAGACTTTATCCCCCACTTTCAAGGGTCTACCAGGGATTTTTTTCTTGTCAGCAAAGGCCTTATAAATTTGGATGACACATGCCAAGTTATTAAGGCAGGTTTTTTTGAATGTTGTGTATCTTCTAAATCCAGGGTTTTCCTGACATATTAGTTTCTTTGCCCCCAATGCTGGGGCCCCAGGATAAATCAAACCTATAGTTGGTCTTAAAGCGGGACATGTCAGTTAAAGCGTGATATTTGCTATTATAGGCACATTGTATCATGGGTAGCATCTCAGCCCAGAAGTCTTGGTTAGCGTTAGCGTAGCATCAGAGATACTGTCCTAGAGTCTGGTTTACTTGTTTGGTTTGGCTGTCAGTCTGTGGGTGATATCAGATGAATGTGCAGTGTTTTAATCCTAGATCTTTTATCACCTTGATCCAATAGTTGGAGTTGAATTTAGGCATCTGTTGGTTATTATCTCTTCCAAGGTACCATGTTGGGTTAGAATATGGTTGTGGAAATCTCTGGCTGCTTCTGCGGCAGAGCAGTGAGTGATGATGAGAACAAAATAGGACATCTTTGTGAATCTATCTACCATGAACAAGATGGCATTGAATGAGTTGAAAAGGGGAGCTCTAATATGTAATCCATTGAAAACAATATCCAGATTACCACAGCTATGTCTAAGGGTCTCAATAGACCTTTGGGTTTGTTTCTGCAAGTCTTGATCCTTCCACATGTTTCACATCCTTCTAAGTAAGCATTACACTCTTGTCCATTATAGGCTATGCATAGTTTCTCTTTATTATTCTGAGGAGCTTAAGCCTCCCTGGGTCTCTGCCTATCTCTGAATTGTGAAAATCAATAAGTACATTAGACCTGGTCTTCCCTTTGGGCACATAAAATTGGTTGTGGAGCAAGAGTGTGGTGCCTTTCAAGGAGAATCCTTTCTTAGAGTGGAGGCTGTTTAGGTTTTTGGTTAGATCAGAAATCAATATGACAAAGAACTGATTGTTAGACTGGGCCTTAATTACATATGATTTCCAGGCCATGATATTAATATAGTTTAGATGAATGCCTAAACTGAATGGGTCTAGCAAGAATGTGTATTGTGATTTCTTGTTTCTGTTGACAATGAGATTAAGTCAGTTCTTCTGCTTAGGGCATCTGGTACAACATTGACCTTACCAGGTTTATAATCAATGGTCAGGGTGAATTTCTCCAGTTCTAAAGCTCATATGGCCTGTTGTTGGTTAAGTTGTCTGGGTTTAAAGAAGTATACCAAGTTGTTATGATCTTTCAGTAAATTTTCACTGGTAATTTGGCACCGCAAAAGTACCTTCTCCAATCTTTAAGTGTCTTCATAATTTATAGCGTTTCCTTGTTTTAAACCAGGTAGTTTTCTTCTTCAGGGACCATTTCTTTGAGTAATATGATAAATAAAGTAGCATACCATCCCCTCCTTCCTTAAGAAGCACTTAAACCACCAAAAAGTTGGAAGCATCTGTCTTGAGGATAAAGGGTTTGGTGAGGTCAGGCATGACAAGGGCTGAGACTGAGATGAACACTTGCTTTAGGGTCTCAAAGGTGGTTGTAAACTCAGGGGAACAAGAAAACTGGACTTTTTCAGAGCAGAGGCGGCTCAAAGGCAGGGTAATCAGAGAAAATCTTTTGATGAAACCCCAGCAATAGTTTTCCAGGCCCAAAAATTTCTAACATCTTTCCTACAGGTCATAGCGGGTCAGGAGATGACTGTTTCAACCTTTTCTTGAGCCATTGAAAACCCTTCATTCCTGACTACATATCCTAGGAACTCAACTTCAGATTGGAAAAAGTTTTGCTTCTTGAGTTTGGCATAGAGATTGGCTTAGGAGAGTTTGCTTAATACTGTAGTTTTCAAACCTGTTGAGACAAACATATATTATTCAGTTTAGAACGCATAGATTCAGTCACAAAACAAATTTCAACTTGGTAGATCTAAATAGAAGATAATTCCACAGAAATTTGCACTATTTGGCAAAAAAATTCAGTCATACAACGTCCTACTCAAACCTGGGACAAATGTATAATGATTCAACAACAAGTGTACCAAACAATAGAACACATGAGTTTCAGTCACAGAACACATCTACTATGTTTACTATGTTTTTTGTGAGCGCATGAAACTCAGTCACAAAAGTTACAAATTTGATCCAACAACAAACCCTAATAGCAACTGAAACTGACAAAAAAATCCAATATCAAAAAAATCAATGAATCTATAATACTGTTACCAACTTGTCCTAAATAAGAATGAAATCTAGAATACAAAAAGGAACTAAATATTCTGAGTGTCTGTTTTGGGATTAAAATTAATAAAAATATCAAATTTATCCAAACTCATGATTAACAGTGCACATTTACAGCCAAAAATAATTAATGTAGAAATCTAAAACCTAATTTGAAATAAATGGTAGTGACTACAAGCTTCCATGCTACTATATATGAAGAGATAAAAATTACAACAAATAAATTATATAGATAAACTGATTTTATTTTTTATTTTACTTTTATACCAAAATGAATAAATCCCAACAATAAAGTAACAATGGACCCGTTGTGCGCTGTAGCTGTGGTTTCCCTCATGGGGCAAAAAATTGAGTTAGTGCAACACAAGTGCCTAATCAGGAAAGAGACAGGAGAGTAGAGTTCAATAGTGAGGCTGTACTGACACAACCAGCTCAAGTAGCTCAAGGTGCAAGGGCACAGAGCATCAATACCAGGGCCCAAAAGCTCACCCAAAAATACACCAAGGTTTCCACTACCAGAACAGTAAATTTAATCACTAAAAAGAGGGTGTCCTTTGTATACAACCCTGTATACCGCCACAATGGTGTTCCAGCCACCATTCTGAAGAAGGTGAAGCCTGTCCTTGACACTAGCTACAAGCCCTACATGAGTGACAGCAACCAAGAAGACATTGAGGTGCCTGAGTACTTCCTAACCACTGGTGGGCAGAATGTGCTCAAAAAGATTGCTGCATTCTACAGTCAGGTGCCTATGTCCTGTGTTATGGCCAAGTCCAATGAATGAATCCCTCCTGCCAAAAAGCCCAAGTATTACATCATCCCCAATTTCACCCAGGAGATCTTCATGAGACTCATGGAGGAGAAACTGACTACAGAAAGGCCACAGTCATTATTGGAATCTTGGAAAAATCTGCCCATAGGCTCTGTAAAATCTACCTGAAAATGGGTACCATTATCCTTTTGGAGAAGTCCAAGCATAAACCAGTCCTATTGGTTAAGGAACACCTGTGGGCCATCTAAAAGTGGATTGAGCAGAGTTGCCATCTTGAATTGCTAATATTCATTCAATGACTGAGTCAACTTTTGGGATTTAGGCCTCAATTTTCACATGCTATTGTGCTGTAAAGAGTCTGAGATTCTCCTGGAAGGAACTTGGGGTTTCTTTTTACAATTAAAATAGCACAGACAACAATGAGTACCGTCACAACTATGCCAAAACAATTACTGCTCTCAAGGAGAAAAGCACTGTGAAGTTCTTCTACATTGATGAATTGTCCTTTGCATTGTCCATGTTCAATGAATTTGTCTATGTGACTAAAAGTAAACAGGATGGTGTATCCCAGTGTGCAGCTGTCTGGTCTGTTGCCTATTTAATAGTAGCCCTTCTTGGTCCCCTTGACATTGAGCTATACCAGATGATCAAGGGATCCCACAACAGTACAACCTTTCTGGAATTTCTCTGATTGGTTTGGGAGCACCTGAGGCACACAAGCCTGGGCTTCACCAATGGTATTGTGCTGGATAATGTTGGGCTCCACAAGGTGGCAGATATTCTTGAGGAATTTTCAATGATTGAGCCTGGCAAAGAAATTGGATCCCAGCAATTGGATACAGCACCATTACGTCTTTTATTCCTCCCTGCCTATTCCACATTTTTTAATCCAATTGAGGAGGTCTTTGGGTGGCTCAAGCAAGTGGTCAAGAAGGGGGAACCACCTGGGCCCAATGATTTGTTCAATTTGCTGCAGGTTGGCATCCATACCCTCCCAGCTGAAACCATGGCTAAATTTTATGGCCACACTGATTTGTTTCTCCCTGTGTGCCTCTCCAAGCAGCCAATAAATTAAAGGCTTAGCTATTCAGAATGTTTTTTATTTTATTTTTTAATATTTTTTTTATTTAGTTTAATTTTTATTGACTTTATTTCTGTGATTCCGTGTGTATACTGTCAGATATGATAAAAATTAACAAAGCAAAGCCAATTAAATGAATGAATGGAAAATAAAACACAATAATATATATATTTTTATTATTATGGTTTTATTTAGGGTAGTTTTTCACATTTTTTTTATGATTCCAATTGTATACTGTCATGTATAATAAAAATTAGCAAAGCAAAGAATGATGAATGAATGAACATACAGAAATATTTATTGTTATGTATTTATTTTTTGAATATAGATGGTTTGAGTAGATAATTTTAAAGAAAAGATATATATAAAAATTAAGAATTTTATTTGGGTTTGGAGGTTTATTGGGGGTGTGAGCGGTGGAATTCAGAGCTTGACATTGAAATAAACTAGCTTTTTATTGTCAAAGAGTATGTTGACATTGCTCCTGCACTATATAGATTGCAGCAGCTTGAGTACAGGAGTACTACAATACAATTGGCCAGGAGATTTTTTATAGTAGAACTGCCATCCCATATGTGGCAGCAAGAATAACTGCATCCTGAATAATGTCCTCTATTGAGCTGTACCCAGGGGCAATTTTTTCCATCTAGTAAATATCTATTTTCATCCAGCTTTATTATTACATCAGACAGGGCACATGCTTCTTCTTTAATCCCCATAATTACAACAAGACCTAGGTAAACAATTGAGTGAAGTCTCTGCCCTGAAAACAGGGCTGAGAACTCACAAAATTAATTGTATAGGGTACATTAGTTTTCAAACCTGTTGAGCTAAACAAAAAATCTCAGTCTAAAAACAAATAAAACTCAGTCTAAAAGAAAAAAACTCAAAGTGGATCCAAATGCATTATAATTTAATATAAATTCCTTAATTTTTTATTTTGTTTTTAGACTGAGATTTTTTGTTTATCTCAACAGGTTTGAAAACTATTGTACTTATTTTATTTTTAAGGGATGTGGTAGCAAACATTTTTTTCCATAATTGACAGTATTCCAGTCTTGTTGGAGCACCAGGCATCAGGAATATTCCTGACACTTACAGTTGTGTAATCAATAAACTGTCACCCACTGCCAATGTGAAGGCGCCCGCTGCCACCAAGAAGACGTCCACCGTCAACGTGCAGACATCTGCCGTCACCAAGCAGACATCCGCCACCAACATGCAGACATCTGCCGCCATAAAGCAGATACACACTGCCACCATGCAGAAGACCACCACAAACAAGCGGTCAACTGCTATCAGCATGCAGGTACCCGCTGCCACCAAGAAGACATCTACCTTCACCATGCAGGCCCCTGCCATCCACACGCAGAATCCTGTCACAACCAAGCTGTTGCCTGCTGTCAACTTGCAGGCACTTGCCACCACCAAGCAGACGTCTGCCGCCACCACACAGGCCCCCATCAGCACCAAGCAGATGTCCACCACTACCACGCGGGCCCCTGCCGCCACCACACAGAAGTCTGTCACAACCAAGCCGTTGCCCGCCGCCACCGTGCAGGCACCCACCTCCACCAAGCAGATGTCCACCACTACCACACGGGCCCCTGCTGCCACCACACAGAAGCCTGTCACCACCAAGCCGTCACCCACCATCAATGTGCAGGCACCTGCCGCCACCAAGCAGATGTCTACCACCACCGCACAGGCCCCCGCCGCCACCAAGCAGATGTCCACTGCCACCACGCAGGCTCCTACCGCCTCCACGCAGAAGCCCACCACCATCAAGCTGTTGCCTGCTGCCAACATGCAGACGCTTGCCGCCATTAAGCAGATGCCCACTGCCACTGCACAGGCGCCTACCACTCTTGCCAGGCCCACTTGCAAGCCATCCTCAAACCAGGCACCCATGGGCCAGCCAGCCACCTGCCAGCCTTTGCCCTCCCATGCCAGCAGGCCAGTCCCCATCCACTCCTTTGGGAAATAGCCAGATCGGGAAATCAGGAAAGGCAATTTCCCCAAAGCCAAACTTGGGAGAAACTGCTGCCCAATTTGGGAGCCTATCAAATGGGGAATGGCCTGACAGGCTATCCAACAATGGAAATCATGCACCAAATTTAGTAAATGAATTTGGATGCATGAAGAAGACCAAACTTGCACTATGCCAATGCAAACTTGTATCCAGCCAAACCTTCTCAATTGCCAGCCACCCAAGCCAATCCAGAAAAGGGAATATCAGATGCAACTCAGACTATTGGCTCCCCAATGCTATGCCTTCCAATAATCATGCCTTGCAGGTCCACTAGTATAAATAAAGACAAACCCCTCACTGACAGTTTGTGCTATCATTTAGTGAATATCTTCCTCAATATTATCACATTAATCAATCCTTTACCCAGGCTAAGCAAGTAACCTTACTAAACCCATTACCCCTCCCCAAGTCAGAAGATGAACTACATCATCTTCACAGCTGTCTTGACAGCTTACCTTGGGATAGGGGGCTGCCAGCCAACCAATGCTCAGTTTGGTCCTGAACCATAGGGACCAAAAGGGATATTGTACAATGAGCCAACTCACCTCAACTCAATGGTTTTGAACCTGTGGACACCTCTGGCATCATCTTGACCAACTCCCAACTTGGCTACTTATGTGATCCCTGCAGCTACACTACTGTACCTTGCTGTCAGTCTTAGACAATGCAACATCCTTGCCAAAGCCTTCTGTCAGGCAGTCAACTTCTATCCAATTGTCTACGCCTTGAACGGCTTTGAGCTGCCTAACCTGTCATCTTATGTTACTAAAGTTTTACCCTCAATACTTGGGTATTACACCAGGAGGCACCAAAGTCTCCAAGGACGCCTACAATGGCAGGTAAGACCACAGAAAAACTATAGATAAGGGTGGTTACTTTTTCTTTGAAATTTTTAGGATGTGGGATATTGTGTGTTCAGTTGGGAAACAGAAACAGACTTCTTCTTGTCCTCTCTCTATTTAGGGTAAGTTTTGATATGGCATGATTCTGAAAAATTCCAAGACAAGGAAAACAAAGAGCTTGCAGAATTTCAGGAGCAGAACATACTGGTTGAGGTTTAGGTTAGGGGCTGCAGCCAAAGCTGTGACCCACCATTCAGTATCATATTGTGTAGGTTGGAGCTAAGCAAGTTGTTCTTACTTCATAGGGTAATTTGTTTCTAATTTTTTATCATTTTGGAAAAGGCGGCTGGCGTCAGGACCAGCTGACGCCCTATGTGGGAGGATGTAGTAGCTGTAAAAGGTTTGGGATACGTAGGGGTTTAGGTATTGGTGGACTGCTCCTTTGCTCTCTTCTATAAATAAAAAAGTTAGTATAATCTTTTTAATTATTTATAATTTTATTGTTTTACCTTATTCTATAATTTTAACTATTGCCTCCTTAACAGGGGCTGCTTCACGGGACTTTTCACTTGATTTTTGCTGGTCTTCTCCTGTTGATTTCTGTTTCTTTTTATTTTTAGTTGCTCAAACATCTTGGGATCATCTGACCACGCCTCTGTGGTTTCAAACCCCTGTGGCTTGAGCTGTAGGTTGGCAAGAACATCTTTCTGTACATTAAGGAGCCTTGTTGAAAGTTTGTTGGTAGTATTAGGTATTTTCTTCTTCACAGCCTTCATAGTAAGCTTGTTCAGTTTGTTACCTTCTAACACCACCTCCTTGAGCATGTCCTTCACCTTTTGATTGACCTCCTTGATTTTAGCCACCACCACGTCCAACTCCTTGGTCATTGCCTCCAATTCTGACATGTTTTCCTTGTTCTTATCCCAACCTTTTTTATACCAATAAAATATTCCAATAAACTATATCTATTCTATTGTATCTAATAGAGATTTAATAAATATATCTGATTTTAATTATGAATTTTTTATTAGCTTTAAGTAATACTACTCATTTGATATTAATATTATGTACTGTAGATTCAGAACCTAAAGGTAAAAATACGGGATTGTCAAATTCTTTTGCGTAAAATCACCAACTTACTGGAATATTTTTCATCCTTTTATATAAAAAAGTAAGCTGTTCTGGGATGAAAGTTACTCCATTAAGTTGGTGAGTTCATGAAAAAGAATTTAAGAATTCTGCATATTTACCTTTAGGTTCTGAATTTACAGTATATTTATTGTATATACCAACCCATTCTCAGTATCATGAACAAAATATTGTTCATGTACATGTTTTGTCCAAGTACAATATAACTTGTTCTTAACTTGGTATGCTAATTGTGTGTGGAGTACAAATTTATTATGAAAATAATCACACTCAGGGTTTATATGTAGATCATACAGTTCAGAGACATATGATGTGTAATGAATTATCTTTATTAATTCTATTGTTTTTATTATAAATTTAATATTTTTGTAGCACTATAATAAAGTAAATTTAAAAACTAAAAGTGCTACAGACCAGCCAATTGGAATGGGCATACATTTGTGCTTGGCTCAGACCAGAAATGCCTCAGTTATTGTACCCAGTTTAACTTAGTGAAATAAGCCTGTTGAAATCAAGACATGTCTTTTTTTTGAAAATTGGAACACTGAATTGTGGTCAATCTAGCACCTGACCCCTGAGTTCTCTGGTGCTAGATTGACCACAAGTTGGTGTTCCAATTTTCAAAAAGCATGTCTTAATTTCAATAGGCTTATTTCATTAAGTTAAGCTGGGTGCAATAAGTGAGGCGTGTCTGGTCTGAGCCAAGCACAAAGACAGCACAGATGCACGCCTATTCCAATTGTCTGGCCCATAGCACTTGTAGTTTTTAGATTTATTTTATTGTAGCACTTCAAAAATATTAAAGTTATAATAGAAAACAATAGAATTAATACACATTAAAGCAGCCCAATTTAACTTGTGGCATGATAAAAATCAATTTTTTCTGTAGCTAAATGGGAAATATATTATAAAAATGAAAAAATACGTAAAAGTTAACCAATATAAATTGAAAAAATAAATATTATTGGGGTGGGTGAGTTTTATTGGGGAAATGGGATTGGGCAGGGCAAACTAGTTGGCGGGCTGGATTGAGGGGGGAGGACTTGATTGTCTGGGGGGTTGGTCCTGGTCACCTGGGAGGATTGGATGGGAACTAGGGCAGCTGGAGGATCCATTGGCAATTGAGTGCCTTCATTGGCTTGGAGAAATTGATTGTGCATGACATCATATTCTGACTCAGGGAGGACAGTAATTGGCTTGTACAGTAGTTTTAAAAGCTAGTGCGACAATCAAAAATACCTCAGATTTAAACAAAATGATTTTGGATTTGAACAAAATCCAAGTTGCGTGAGATTCAGGATTCAAATATTTTTGGTTGACAAATGAACTGTCAAACAATAAAAAAATTTTGCTAGCATATTATACAAAATTATATTAAACATCAAGCGGTGTAGTTCAAACCACAAACAAAATGAACTGACACAACAAGTGAGATGGATGGATGCTGCTCCAGAGTATATTATAGTCCAATCAGATTCATATGAGGCACCAACAGAAGGACTAAAATGAAAAGAAAGTTGAGCAATCTAGAAGCAAGATTCCACAAGCACAGAACAAAATGGAGCCACACAAGATGTGTAGTATGAGCAGCCTAAAATCAAAAACAATCAATTTAACAGCCAATAAATAGCTATCCAATTTAGGAACAGAGACATTTTATTCATTTTCATGGATCCTTATTTGTGTTAATGGTTTTGAGAACCTTCCAAATATGGAATGGTGATTAAATTAAAAACAAATCATAAAATTTTAAATTTCTACTTTTAGTGATCTTATCCTAGGTTTTTTACAATGGTTTTTACTAGCAACATCTTCAATGGCACAAGCAGCCAATCCAGCAGCAGCCAAGCCAGCTTGAATGGAGGCAAGGCTCAGAAAGTGGAGGCACCTGTTTACACCCAAGCCTTTGAGGTGGGTAACAAGGAAGCTGACCTGTTACTGACCCCCGACCCATATGGCTTTGACTTGTTCAGTAGTCATGCAGTGTCTAGTTCTATCCCTGCTCCCGTACCCACCCCCACACAAGCTGCCTGTCAACCAACCAGTCAGGATGGCAACCTTGATTTGGAACAACTTCTCACCACCAGCCAATCTGCCCCCCCTCAGCCAATCAGGCTTCAGCTCCTGCAACCCAGTGCCCCAAGCAACAAATCATCACCACCCAAATTCTCCAGGAAATTGTGGCACTGAGCCTGCAGGGTCTGTCCTGGAAACAGATTGCAACCCAATTGCAATTTACCTGAGCCATCATAATGCGGGAGTTCAACAACCTAATGAACAAGAGGAATCTGATCAGGATGGCCAAGAAGCCCAAGAAGGCCCCCAAGTCACAAATCACTGAGGCGTACCCAATTATGCTTGACCTCCTGCAGCAGGACCCCAAGCTTATCTTGACCCAGGTCCACAAACAACTTTCACACCATAACATATGGGTTTCCAAGCGCATGGTGCAGCTCTGGATGCATGGAAAGGTGGCTTCAATACAGGTTCTTACCAATTTTCTGGCAACCAATGGGATGGCGCTGAGGATTCCCTATAAAATCTTGACATCAAATTGACCCTGGTTTAATGCTTGAAAAGTCTATCAGATGGCGTCATGTTTGTCTCATATTATAAGCTATCAATAGCTTTCAAAAATTTTGGTGTGCAAGGAAGAGCCACCACCAATAATAGAAGGAAAAAGGTCAAGAAGGAGACATTCATTGGTGCATTTCTGGCTGTTTCAGCCAAGGGTTTTGTCTACTATTGGACAAACCCAGATTTCACCAATGGCTACAAGTACAACCACATCCTTGGTGGATTAATTGACTCCTGGGATGGCTTGTGTTCCAAGCACCAGGTTTTCTTGAGCCATCAGATGGAGGGTAGCTCCACCGCCCTTGAGGCCATCCAGTAATGCAGGCACCAGGCCTCTGTGTACCCAGCTGGCCATGAAGACATCCATCTGGGTGATATTGTTTTCTTTAACATTAGAGATACACTCCAGGAGCGTCACTCTCAGGCTTTTAACAACCTCTATCTTGGGGTCATTGACCACAATTCTCTCTTTGGTCACCAAATAGTGGCTGACTTGTTTGCCTAAATTGTCTTCCATGTGAACATGGGTAACCAATCACATAAGGATAAGCGCCTCCCACTTTGTGTCACTGCCACCTACCAGCTCATCCAGCCAATGATGGACAAGGAGTACAACAAGTGTTATATAGTGGCCATCATGCGCAATCCTCCTACCCCTACCCCCGCCACCACCCCCCTTCCAGCCCCACCCACCCACCCACCCAATCCTAGACCCCCCAGGCCAGCACTGGCTCTACGCCTTCCTTCCCCACTATTCTGCCTACTAGGCATCACTCTTCCCTGCCCCAATAAACCCCCTATTGCCAAACATTTTCTATTTATATTATTTTTATTTTGAATTTCAGTTATTCATGTTCTCTTTGTTTATAGTTGGTTTTATTCTTTATGCTCAGCTTATTTCTATAAAATCATATATTTACTATACTAAGTATCTAGATCCAGAACACAGTTATTTTTGGCGCTTTGCACTGCTCCTTGTGATAATATTAACAACAATTTGGTGATCAGATAAATTTGAATTAGAAAATTATAGATTAAATGTTTTTAGATAAAGTTGTTACTGATCCCAATTCAAAACCTTAATGATAAAATTTAAGACAATCAGGAGCCAAGTGATAAAGTGATTGTTGTGACATAAAAGGTCATTCAATAATTCTTTGATGTATTTGTGCTAAGTAATATGATTGGCTGGTTGTTTTGCTATTATGTGCCATTGCTGCTGTGGCAAGTTGTTGGTGGACTAGTACTAACCCAACAGCTGATTGGGCACTAGTCCACCAACAACTTTCCACAGCAGCAATGGAGCACAATAGCAAAACACTCAGACAATCAGATTAAATAGCAAACATGCATCAAAGAATTATTGAATGGCCCTTTATGTCACAACAATCACTTTATCACTTGGCTCCTGATTGTCTTAAAGTTTATCATTAAGGTTTTGAATTGGGATCAGTAACAACTTTATCTAAACACAGTTAACATATAACTTTCTAATTCAAATTTAGCTGATCACCAAATTATTGTTAATATTATCACAAGGGGAAGTGCAAAGTGCCAAAAATATAGCAATTAAGGAAACAATGCCAACAAAAAGCAAACAACATATATTGAGTTAAGCGTAAAACATATACACAATGGGTAAAAGGATGGGATAATGTAGTAAATGGGAAAACAAACAGGGATAAACAAAGAGACAATAGTATCAGAATTACACGGATTTTATTGGGGTGAAAGCTATAAAAACATATGGAAAGGTTAGTAAAAAATCAATGAGAGAACTTAGAAGTTATTGATGGACTTGACTCAGCAATTGCTTAAATCAAGGAAATTGACCACAAGGTCAAAGCAAAAGTAAAGTCTGCTGTCCTTGAAGGCAAGAAAATTAACAAGGTGTTGGCCAAGGGGCTTATGGCCAAAATACCTGACACCCCTAAGAAGACCATCAAGCGTCTTCTTAACATCCATAAGACAGTTGTGGATGACTTACAATTCAAGTCCTACGCCCTTTCTGCGCCGTCCATCTGGACCAATGACCCTAAGATGTATGAACATCCTAAACCAACCAAAAGGGCCTGCAAGGATGACACCAAGATGCCCACATAACTGCTTGCACCAAGAATGATCAAGCTGGACAAGGAGGAGACTGTAGAAGGTAGCCTAAAAAGTAAAATGAATAAATTTTTCCAAATACTTACCTTTTTTTAGAAAATGTAGACAGTAATCTCTGCCAGGTCCTGGTCCCCTTTGTCCCCCCACCTTCTACGCCAATTATGCAACTCATGTGGCAAAGCAGCTATTTCTGTCCCCCCTGTCTTGCGGGAGCTGGAGGACTGCATTCATGGTACCTTCTCAATGTCACAGGAAGCATTGGCTGAGCTAACACATGCCAAGGGGGCATCTGAGTGGGCAGTTACTTCCTACAAAGATTATCAACTGTTCCACCTGGACCTGGTGGTTCTCAGTGAAATTGACTGTGTAAACTCCATTAAGCTTGTTTGGGAGGCTCCAGAGACGCTCCCATTCAAGAATGCACCAAAGATGGGCTAGGCCCATGCAGCTGCTTGATTCTGCTTCCTGGTAGAGCATACCATCTCTTACCTCTTGGACAACTTTGGGTGTGTGGTGTCAAAACTGGCTGTTGCAGACACAATAGCCATAAAGAAGACAAAAATCCTCCTGTTGGACTTTGGACTGGCCTGGAGTGCCAACAAGACAGGGGTCCCGCAAGCAATGGAGCTGACCTTTGCAAAGACAAAGAATGAAAAAAGATCAGCACAGTATACAACAAACTTTGTGAGTTTACTGAAGTCTTTGCTGGGCAAAGGCTTCACCTCATTGTTTACCTGGGGTTCCTCTTCTACTTTGGGATGGACGTGTCTGTAGAGGACCTGGACAGGGTCCTCCTTGGGATCAACAAGGCCAGGCTCTCCCTGGATGGGAAGAAGGCCCCCCAGATATGACTCAGTGGACCATGTTATCCAGGACGCCCTGGTCCTGGCTGGCATCTTTGGGTTTGCAGCCCTGCCTGAAAAGCTGCTGCTTCACTCCCACCTGACCCTACTGCCTTTCACCAGCAGGCAGGAGTATTTTAATAAGGGTGTATTCACTGTTCATGGTGTGGTGGTGGAGGTTGTGTGCCACCTCCATTGCGGGGTGGGTACGTACCAAAGAACTCACTACAGGCGCTACTAATTTATTCACTATATCAATAAATATCTTTATAATTTAAGTTGTTTTATTATAATTAATTTTTCTAATGCTCATTTTAGCAAACAAGTTTTGCAAAATAAATCCTGGAGAAGATTTTCATATACACATAATAATATATGCCAATAAAATATACTTCTAATTTGTACATTATACATTTAATTTTTAAGTTCCATTTTATATTTATTTGATAAGAATGATATAAATATATTTGCGTTATCCAGTATCAGGTGTCTGAGATAGCCTAATGTCAGGGACCCATTTGGCAGGAAATAAACTCCCTAACTGATGGGCTAAAGCCCCTACATTCAAACCTGCTATTACCGAGCCAATAGGAACTGTGACCATTGCAAGATGTCCAAGGTGTCCTAGGTAAGCAAATCTTCCAAGCATAGAACTGAAACAACCAAGTAGATAGTAACCCACCAAATACGTCAAGAGGTAAAGGGAGGCGTAAGGTCTAACCAGAGTAGGTTCAGGAGGAGGAGTAGTGAACAAACAGCCATAGTGGAACTTACGTCCCCAGTGTCCAGAAAGATATTTGAACCATCAATGGGCAAGGGATTCCTTCTGGTGGGCGTCATCTGGGGAGGAGTTATACCAGTAAGTTGTAGGAGTTGGATTTTCCAAGGCAGACACCACTGGCAAGAAGTAAGCTAGAATCCAGTATAGGAATAGAATTCCTCTCATGGCTTCAAAAAGGTATTTTATCAGAAAATAGAGGAGTAGCAAGAAGTGTAATAATCTTTATTGTTGGAAAAAGTAAGTAAAATAAGATTGGTTTGCTTAAATAGCTTCCAAAATGGAGGCTGTGAAATTTAAGTGGATATTGGGGGGATCAGAGGGGAATGCCAATGATTTTCATAAATATGAGGGTCAAAGTTAATACCTGGTCAATCTGTGCCTTGAGGTGGAGTTGGAGATGGTATAATATAATATTGTTAAAGGAGAGGGCACCAAAACAATCCACAAGATCATTGCAATTTAAGCGGTTCTTTTGATAATTAAGAGAAGTGAAGAGCGGAGCCTCTGTTTCATTATCCAAAGGTTGATCAGTGAACAGCAAGGTGCCAAACAGCAGCCAATCAGAAGCCAAGAGGTAATTGATGTTCTCACTTAAATTAATAACCTTTTTGATTTTGAATTGAAGCGCAAAAGCAAAAATCAACTCAATAAAATGGATATAAAAAGGTAAAGTAAGTTCACTGGTTGAATCTATACTAACAATAGATGTTTGAGGATGATCCTGGGTTTAAATCCCGGTATAATCAAAGGTAGAAAGCAACATGGTCTTTAAACTTGATGGTTATGTTTTTGTGTTATTGTTTTGTTTCCCATGTCAATAAAATTAAGTGAGGCAGGGAAAGAATCCCTGACACCTAAGATGCCATAATAAAAAATTAATATAAAATAAATAAATTATGAGCCTTAATTGATGGTCCTGCTGAATGTGATTGTGGGCTTAGAAGCTTCTAAATATAAAATTGATAATTAATATATCTTAAATAGTAAATTAGAGAATATAAAAAAGTTGGAAAAGCTAAGCCTTTAATCAATTGGCTGTTTGACAAGGCACGTAGGGATGAACAAATCAGTGTGGTCATAGAATTTGGCCACAGTCTTGGCTGGGAGGGTGTGGATTCCTGCCTGCAGCAAATTAAAGAGGTCCTTGGTCCCAGTCAGGGTTCCTTGTTTGACAACTTTCTTGAGACATCCAAAGACTTTCTTGATGAGATTTAGGAAGGGAAAATAAGCAGGGAGGAAGAGCAGGCGCAAATTTGCTGTGGCCAATTGCTGAGGGCCCACTGCAATGCTAGTGTCAATTATTGGGAATTCCTTAAGAATATCAGCCACCTTATGAAGACTAACATTGTCCAGCACAATTACATTGGTAAATTACAGGCTTGTGCGCCTCAGATGCTCCTGGATCAATCAGAGAAATGATAGGAAGGTCCAGCTATGGTGAGATCCCAATATCATTTGGTACAGCCCAACCCCCTTTGGACCAAGGAGAGCCACCATCAAATAGGCTGTGGCGCAGACACAGCACGCCAAGCCATCCCGTCATTTGAGCTTGTGAGACATACCCATACCCATTTAACATTGACAAGGCAAATGCTGATTTGTCAATGTAGTAGAGTTTGATTGTCCCCTTGGCTTTGAGGGCAGTGTACGCCTCTGCGTATTTTTTACAGATGTCAATGTTGACTGGGCTATTCCAATTCTAAGGGGATACCCCGAGCTTTTTCCAGGAAAAGGGCATTACCTTCACCAGATGGTAGTAAAAGGAAATTGAGGCCTCAACCCCAAAATTAGATTTGACTATGGCCTGTATATTTACCAGTTCAAGATGACAGTCCCAGGTTATCCACTGGCAGATTGCCCATTTGTGCTCCTTGGTGAGCATGGTAGAAATGCACAAGGATTTCTCTGCAGCAAGGACTTGACCAGTGTTGACGAACTTGTTGAAGGTCTTTCTGGCATACTTGGGATCCACTCTAACAAGGGCCACAGCCGCCTTGTAATCACCAGATTCACGCATTAGCTTAAGCAGGATGATGCATTTGATGTTGAGGTTGCGCTTCTGGGTGGGCTTTTTAGTGATGGGGATCAACTTGTTGGTATTGGGCACAACACAGGGCATAGGCACCTTGGTGTAAAACACAGCAACTTTCTTCAACACTAACTGCCCCTCATCAGTTCTGAAGAGCTCAGGCTCCTTGTTCTCTTCCTGATTGCCATCACTGACATAGGGCTTGTAGCTAGTATCAAGTACAGGCTTTGCCTTCTCCAGCATGGCTGACGGGACAAACTCTTGCCAGTACACAACATTAAACACATACAAAGTAAGTTCTACCTCCTTGTTTCTAACCATTTTGTTAGTGGCAACATTGGTGGGCTTCTGGGTCAGCTTGGGGACCCAAGGGTTAATGCTCTGCACCCTAGAAGCTTGTGCTCCTTGAACCAGCTGTGTCAGTGCAGCGTCACTATTGAACTCTACTATCCCATCTCCTTCCTGAGTAGGCAATTAAGTTGCACTAACTCTGTTCTTTGACCTGCGGGGCAACCACAACTGCGGTGCACAACGGGTCCATTGTTACTCTGATGTTGTGTTCCTTCAATTTTAAAATTTAATAAAATATTAAATAAATTTCAATTAAATTACTCCCTAATTTTTTTTGCTTTTATCTGAATATGGATATTTAATTAGAGGTTTTCCCACACAATATCCCAATTAAAGATTTTTTATTCCTTAATTAGTTGTTTTTGGTTTTACAATGCCTGTCAAGCCTCCAGAATAATGTAATAGACTTGACCATTATTCCCCTTTGTTGATTGGTTAGACAGTCAATTGTCATTTAGCTGGCTTGATTGTAGAAGCATCAACTTATACTGTCCCTTGGATTCAGCCAATTGGTACACTGATGATTACCCTGAAGATTGATCCTGATCCAAAAATGGTCCACCAATTGGACTAGACCTGAACAAACAAACTTTATCCCTGGGCCACAACCACAGAACTTTAATAACCAATAAGACAAAATACTCAAGAATATTAATGCAAGTTGGTTTACGCCAAACATTTTCACCTTCAGATACCTCAAATTCTACAACTGATATAAAAGGTCGTTCAGAAGAATAATACATGATGCAAAAACCCAATAGACAGGGTAACTAAACTTGCACATGCATAAACTGTAAACAAGATGCTGCCAACATGCTGGTGAAGTAAGCTGAGGCCCGGTAATCTATTGAAGTCCCATGCCAGACTAGCATGGCTGCCTAGCTCTGGGGGCTGAAACTAGCAGTCTGGGGAACAGATAGACTGACTAGTAAGAGTTAAATGCGTAAGATAACTATCTGACAAGAGGGTCTATCCACCCTATATAAAGTGCTCTCCTAACTAGAGATTGAGCAGAAAAATATCACCCTTGGATTAGAGATTGAAGATCTCTAAGTATAGTATCACTACTAGCCAATGCCTAGTAGTCAGTTGTATCCAGATAGAGCGCGCTGCTGTCTATCTGCAGAACCATGTTTCTTCTCCTACAGCCTTAGGACTCCGCCAAGCCGTAGCCATATCCCAAGAGCAAATTGGTAGCTATAAACTGTCACCATACAGTCCCCTATCAACACATATAATACAATGTCACTTAAAGTAATACCTCAAGACCCCAAAATCTTGACAACACCCATTTTAGAATACCCAAAAAAATTTCACCCATTTTCCCAGATTTTACTGCCAAATTTAAACACCTATCACAATGGTTTTAAAATTTGTGTTTCAGATGTTGTGTCTTATTTTAGATACCTTGGTATCATTCTTGATTACAATACATTGCAAACAACATTTGAGTGATCTTGTTTACATAGTGAATTTCTATTGTGTTTCAGTTTTGGTTTGAGTTTTGACTCACTGGCTTGAGTGTGTTTTGTCACCAATTCACATAGTAAACATATGGGTCATTATTTTTCTTGTTATGCCTAAGCGCTGGACTGATTATTTTATAACTTAATTACATTATCCATATTCAAATTATTCAGAAAGATTAAAATACAATCAATGTCAAATCTTAATTGATCTTGAGCTTAGATATTTTTTTAAAAAATAATTTATTAATTTTAGAATTGAAAATTGCACCTTATAATATTGCTGGAAATATCTTAAGTGCTACTACATACTACAAGCTAAAAATATTTATGATGAGTTTCATGGGAGAGTAATAGCAGCCCCAAAGCTATAAATGCTATTACCCTATCTTTGGCTCATCATAAATATTCTTAGTTTGTTTCAAAAAAGGTTGTTGTTTTTGAAAGACTGATAACTCTATTTAAAATACACCCTCTAGTAAGCTGCCCTATCTAATGAACTTGCCCTAATGTACCACTAGCATCCTCTGATATTTTTTTCTCTGGTATCATCATGTGATTTCAAATGATAAGTTATCTCAGAATATTCTGAGAAACTTTCAAATGTTAAAGGTGAAGTATACAACTTCCCATCTTTCATCAAATATGAAAGATTAATGCACAGATTTTTAACTTCAAGCTCTCTTCTTATAGGCCTAACTTTTCTTTCATAAATATAAAAGAATGATTTTTGAGAAATATTTGAGCCTGATAGCGCTGATTTATATAATTCTTTTCTTTTTTCTTCTTGCTCAAAATTTTTTTAATATCATTTATATTCTTAATATAAAGCTGATTTTCTTTCTTCTTTAATGTTTTTGATATTACACCAAAGTGACCATCAACAATACTTTTCCCATGACATTCTACAAATCTATTGTATTTAATAGACCCTTTAATGTATTGCAGTGCCTCTTTAAATAGATAATATAAGAATTCATAGGATATAAAATGGTTTCCATTATCAGTCCATACTTTGATATTATTTATTTTTTTAAACTTATCTGATTTAAGAAGACTTATTAGACATTCACCTGAAAACAAAGAATCATGAGACAATATTTGAGATAAAAAATCATGGTATTCATATTTAACTTTATTGTTTTCTTTAAATACCAATGCAAACCCCAATAAAGAAATAGGTCTTTTGGGATAAAAACAGTTATTGGTTTCAATTGGACCACCACCAACTTTTAAATTCTCCTTAAAATCTATGACTATAATACATGATTCATTATCTAATTCATTGATATCTTTCTTATATTCCCTATTTTGATGAGCATAAAAGTCTTGGTGCTGATTAATAGCTTTTAAGTCACTGTTTATAGATTCTGGTAATGGTAAGTTTTTCTTTCACATTATTCCTTCTTTTTTCTAGTGAATTTTTTTAATTACAAATATTGCACATATTGGTTTGTTTTTTACTTTTTATTATATTTTTAGGAATCAATTTTTAGTAAGTAGAAATTGAAACTGAAATTTCACTTTTTATTTTCATATTTTCATATATTTCTTTTTTTGTTTTTAATAGAGAATATTTTATTTCAGTTGAATATTCATTCATTTCTTTTTCAATGTCTTTATAAATTTTTTATGGTGCTTTTTTTGTAAACTGGCTTGTTTCAAAAGAATTTTCCAGTAGTTTTTTAATTATTTTTTGATTATTTCTTTTTTAAATGAATAGTTATTATCTTTTTGGCTTTTTTGTTTAAGCTTCCATTTTTATTTTTATTTATTTTTCTTGAGTATTCAAACTCACTTTTGGTTATATTAAATCCTATATCAGTAAGCTCTTTTAAAGAGTAACTGGAAGTAACCAGAGATCTCAAGGCTGGGAGATGCTTTTGAGGAGCAGATTTCAGAAGATCCTTTAAGTTGTTAATTATCCCATTTAGTTTCTGGTTTTGAATTAAAGGAATGAGCTCTGTTTTTCCAAACTCAGTTTGAGTGAGGAAGTGAATGATGAAGGAATTAAGATTGCCTCCAGAAACAAATAGTAATGCTTTCTTTAGCATAGCAATTCTTTCTCTTTTTGTTGATGCTCCCAGTGAGGAAAATGGCTTCATGGCAGAAGTAAAGTTAACAGATTCCATAATATTGGATTTGTGATTGCTGATAAAGAGATGCTTTGTAGAGATGCCTTGCAAAAGAGTGCTGGTTGCAGGAATTATATCTTTTTGTGAAGATGGTTTGAAGTAAACCTTAGGTGGTGCTTTAGCTCTTATATACCAAGCCTTATGACACCATTCTGAAAGAAATGATGTGATAGCTTTATTTACAATTTCAACTTGAATTTATATTTCTAGAATAAATGAAATCCCCAGTTTTCATGCACAAGTAATATATGTGTATCAGCTAAGCATCAAATTACATCATATCCTCTTTGTAATCTATGTAAATCAATTACAATGATGTATTAACTTAATTATAACTGTTTCACTTATTTTTAAATGATAAAATATTAAAGAATCATATTTAAAAAATGCTTAATTTGAGGTTCACAGTTCACTAGAACCTCAAAATTCATCTAAACAGCAAATAAATTAACGTTCTAACTTTAAACTACCATAAAATCCTAAATAATTAAGCTTTTTAAATAAAATAAAATGCGGAAATGATGCTCTTAATCTTATCTTTAATTTAATTGAATAAAAAGCATAAATTAATTAATGAAAAAGTTAACTTTTTTAAGCTCTAAGAAATCTATTTTATTTCATTATCAAAATAATTTAATAAAATCTGATATATGCTCTTTTAAATTGCTTTTGCTTTATTATTCAATATTACATATATATTAATATTTTAACACCAATGGAAAGATAAGATTCTTAGCTTCATTTTGATAGTTTAAGGTGTGAAAAAATATTATATTTTTTGTTAAGTTATTACTGTTTTAAATATAAACATTTGTAATTTGATTTTTTCAAAATCAAACTGTGTTATGCTGCAACTTGGGCAGCATGTGTATTAGAAAATGGCCTAATCCCTAAAATAATGACCCATATGTACACCAAAAGTCAACTCACACCATTTTGTTTGTGAATCAATGTATTTCAGATTGTATTTTGAATAGTTTTGCTTTGTGTGTGAGCACTTCTTTGTGTCACGGTAGGTTCCATCATGCCAGGAATTATCTGCCCAAGCAGGAAGGCTTGAAAAGCCAGAAAACCTTTATCAAAATTGACCAAATTGACGGATTTAAATCAAACATTTTGATTGAAAATGGGTTAAAACTGCTCCAGTTTGTCAGCTGAAACCAGCTCCTCCTTGCAAATTGACGTTGATAAATTGGTGTAATTTGAGGGTCACCAATACAAGCTTGTTAATCAGTATGGTTGTCAGAAATTGGTCACACAAGGGTTCTTTGCAACCTGGACCAGATACTTACTTGACAATGTGAAAGGAATAGGAGGCCAAGATTCAGGTGGTATTTCTTAGTCAATTTTATGATATATATTGAATAATTTTCACTATCTCAACTCTAAGAGTTGAGTCCTCCCAAAATTTTACTCAATAAAAATCATTTATACCTAGTTCTAATTTACTTTTCAAAATACATCCTGTGGTTGAGTTGTTACAATATGTTCCATACAATCTAATTCTCAACAGAATCATTTCTGGAAGATGGGGTCCTGCAGTTGGAACTTTGTTGTTAGTGCCGCCCAATGTTAATTTCCTGCAAGCCAATCTTGGAGCTCCCCCCATTCTGGAAACTGAAAATTGTGTTGCGTCCCAATGTCCAGAATTTTTATTCTGAAGATATATTGATGCTTTCTCAGGCCATTTATCTTGGGATACTTTGGTTAGGATTAATTGTTCCACTTAAGTCTAGTATTACAATTGGAAATTTTACAAAAAGATATCTGAAGCCACATTGGTGGTTAATCATTAATTCTATGTAGATTTGGTTGGTAATTCCCCATCACTTAGAAACAGCTTCATACTATCTCACAATTTCTGTCACACTTTGCTGTGTTGACTCATTTTGCCCATTAACGCCAAATAACCCTGTTAACAGAGTGTATAGTTTAACCTGATACTTGAATTTTGTTCAAATCCAAAATCATTTTGTTTAAATCTGAGGTATTTTTGGTTATCACTATAGATTTTTAAACTACTGTATGCTGGGGAATTGCAAGGGGGAAGTTGGGGATCCTTCAGTGATTGACTGCTGCTAAGAGCATTCAGGACTATCTTTGTGAACATGTCAGTAAACTTCTGATAGGAAAAAATCACAGTGTGGTTGTTGACCGCACTAAGCACCTGGCTGAAGTTTGTGGGGTTGCACCCATGGATGGTGCCCCAAATGAAGAACAACACATCACCAAGGTAGAGGTCAGCATGCCCAGCAGGGAAAATTGAGACATCATGGCTGCCTGCTTGGATCTTCTTGTAGGCCACTTTGGTGCGCTCCATTTGATGGCTCAGAAATATTTAGAATTTTGAGTTGGCCAAGTTCCAGGATGCTAGCAGGTTGAAGAGGAATTTCCTGTACCATTAACCATTGGTGTAACTGGTTGTAGTCCAGTAAAATACAGTCCCTTTTGGGGAAGCTGCAAGTAACAAACCAATCAAAATCCCCTTTATTTCTTTCTTTTTACTCTCAGGGTGTTCTTTTTTCCCCAAGGAACCATTATCATGGACTTGTAATGACAATTTATAATAGAATATAAATATGATATTGCCAGAAATTGAGGACAGGCAGCAGGTAATTGTGGCACCAATCACAGGGTCATAAGGCAAATCAGAGCCATCATCCAACTCATTGGCCAGCTGATTGATGAGGATAAGACACTGAATACAAGCCCATGCATCCAGAGCTTTGCAGTGCAGATGGCAATAAAAATGCCCTTGAGCCCAAGTAAGCATAGGACCTCAGTTAATTGGAGGTAAGGATCCTGCTGGAGTAGGGCAAGCATTATGGGATACACCTCCTTGATCTAGGAGTCTGCCTACTTCTTTGGCTTCTTGGCTAGCTTGGTACCACCTCTCTTCAAAAGGGCTTGGAACTCAAGCTTGATCACTGCCTTGATAAATTTAAGACAAGTGGCAATTTTACAAAATGTACACCACTCTTCTTGAGGCTCACAATCTCCTTTATCACCTCATTGGTTATGATTTGACATTTTTTAATGGGCTTTGGGAATGAGGGGACCCAGATTAGCCAAGGCAAGGTTTAATTGGCCTGAATTCTTGGGCAATGATTGGATAGGGTTTGAGGGGGCCACAGTTGCCCAGTCTCCAGAATGTGTCACAGACGCAAGTTGGGCCTGATCTTGGGGAGCACCATACTGGCTATCAGAAAAGCCCCCCATGGATGGGGCTGGCAACACATACAGCTCATCCTCCTCACAACTTGCATTAAATTGGGTGTACACAGGAAACACAGTGGTTGTGCTCCCTTGTTCAGCAGCTGGAGCTTGGAGTAGCTCCTGGTACTGCTCCTAAACAACATCAAAGTTATCTTCACTAGTGAAACTCATTGTAAACAAAAAGCAATTAAAATTCTATTGAAAAACAGAATAGCAAAGTATTTCTATAAAATTAATTTTATTTAGATGAGTGCTACTTTTTGAGACATTTTATCAGACATAAATGGCCAAATTTAGAAGCACATATATTGAAAATAATGCTGTATTTCCCTGAATAGATTTTGGTGGATTTACTCCTGAAATCCAATATTTTCAATTTGAGTCCCAAAAATAATCAATATTTTCAAAAAAAGAGTTATTTTGTGTTTGAGCTCATCACTTTTGTGACTGAACCTCATGTGTTCTCTGTTTGTGTCATATTTGCCACAATCTCATAATTAAATTTGATGTAGAATGCTTTAGGAAGTGACTGTATTGGGTTTGTTTTAAATTTGAGTTCCATGTGTTTGTTGTCTCATTTTTGGGATTCAGTATTGGACTTTATTTTTGTTGTGTGATTGACTGTTTTTTTTTTCTGGCTATAGATAAATGAAAACTTTATTGAATAAATTGACCTTCAACTGGTTCCGGTTGAAATTCATTTTGTGACTAAACCTATGCGTTCTAAACTGACTAATATACATTTATATAAACAGGTTTGAAAACTACTTTATCATATCCAGGTTTTGTAGATATTTCTTGTGAGATTTGCTGTAGATAAGAATATTGCCCAGGTAAGCCACACAAAATTTGGTCCAAGTATTTTCCCAGTACAGAGTTAATTATCCTCTGAAAGCTGCTTGGGGCGTTGCACAACTCAAACAGCATAACTGTCATGGTGAATTAGAGTGAGAGCTCATGATAATTGATAAAATGGGGAATTTTCAAAACAGCAGGCTCAAACCACCAGCAAAGTTCCAAGCAAGCGGGTTGGTGACCTGCAATCCAATTACCTGGCCACTCAAAGCCAGACTAGGAAGTCAACTTGAATTGCCAAATCCAACAACATAAACAGATGATGATACTTTATGGTGGATACCTTGTTTTGGCACTTGACTCATTACCAGGATCAAGCCAACCCCTTCACCATCCAGCTGTGTGATCAACACAATCATGTTCCTGTTATACTTGATTCACAATGACTATATAATCACTATCTCTCAATAAAGATTATTATCTATTTTATAAATATTTTCCCCCTTGTAACTCTGCTAAAACAGCACAGTTACAACAGAACGTACACCCAAATTAGGATATCATTAGCAATAAGGATAAGCCAGTACCTCTTTACTCTGAAATAGTAACCTTTAAAGAGGAATTATGAAATGGTACAACATATGATAATGTACAGGTAAAAGAGGAAGACTTTAATTTGGCTCAAGGTCAGAGAAACAGCTGCATAGATGGGTTCACACTTGATTTCACAGATTTCAGGAATCATTCTGTCCAGAGGAGGAGAATTTCCAGGAGATTGCAAAGATGAGGATGTAGATTTTATAATCTGGTTATTACAAATTGGATTGGCAGATATTAAAATAAATGAATCATGAGGCAAGATATTTAATGAGAAGAAAATATCAAACACTAGAGTAGTTTATTGAAAGTTGTTGTTACTTAAGGCTCTTGGATACATCTCAATGAGGTGGCCTCCTTGTATGTAGTATTTAGTCAGCTTACAGACAAATTAATAGTGGTTCTGTAAAATTTTACCTGACCTCCTTTAAGGTCAGGATTTGAAGTCTAACAGGTGAATTTTGGAAAAATTGAGTGCAGGGCATAAGCTCCCCACTCAGACTCAATTTTCTATGCCACCACCCACTTGCAATCAATTGTTAGATTTAAATCTATGATTGATGCAAGAAGGCAGGACTTCAGAATGGGTTTACCTGGGTGGCAGCGCTCTGGCTTGGCCAAGCCTAGGAAAACTATTTCTGACAATAACCAGGTATCTGTAAAGACCATATCTGGTTTTGAACACAGTTTTGTATTTTTCACCCTCTTTGATGAAAATCTGGTTAAAGGAATCTCTGAGGTCAATCTTGGATTATACTTGGGCTCCTGTTAAGACTTCACAAAAGCCATCAGCATTTGATGTAGGTTATTTGTTCCTCACTGTGACATTTTTTAGCTTCTGTTAATTCACACAAGGTCTCATGCCTCCATCCTTCTTACCCATAAATAGCAAAGGAGACAAACATGGAGCTTTGGAAACAAAGATGAGCTCTTTCTTAGACATGTCTTATAAGTACACTTTATGGGCCACTTGCTTGCGGTGGTTGTAGCTATAAATCAAACCATGGCAGGATTAAGTTCCTGATAGTAGGTCAATAGTGTAGTTGTAGACTAAATGGTTGGGTAGTCAATTGGCTTCTTCTTCACTGAACACGTGGCTCCACTTGACAAAAGGAGCAGTTAGGGTTCCTTAGAAGGGTTCTATTTTAATGATCATGTTTTTTGTTTGGCAGGGCTAGATTAAATAGAAAGGTAATGTATCCTCCTTTTCAGGAAGTCCTAGGGTGACAGTCTGGTCTCTGTAGTTTAAAGTAAGTCCATGCTATTATGAACATGAATTATTTAAGATCAAAGAATGTGGGAGTCCTCATAGTAGAATCAAGGATGTCAGATACACATTTATTTAATTGTTAATGGCAGTTCTTGGGTACATTCATAACTCTTGTCTTGTTAGATATTCTCCATATTCAGCAGTAAGCCATTATCAGAAGCAGTCATTTCTAGCCTTTTTGCCAATTTAGTGTCTATAAAGCTCTTGTCAGCACCAGTATTAATGAAGGATTCTATTCTGTATATAGTTCCTTGCGCTTTAACAGAGATTTGGATAAATTTTTATTACTGGTTAGAGGTGTTTATTTTGGAACAGTTGGCATTCAAACTGTCTGCATGTCAAAACTTTGTTGACATTCAGACAGTCAACTTCAACTTGGCACTTAGGCCAAAGCCTACTAGCTGTGTTCTAAATAAACTAATTTTTTATATTGCATTTAATAGTTGGAATTAATAATCAACAATAAAACAAAGCCAATGTTGACACCAACTAAGAATAGACTTAATTTTTATTACAAAATAAGAAGAAAATCACTATTAAAAATACCAAATTATCATACTTTAAATTTAAGCTCAACTTCAACAATGAATCTCCACAATTTTGACATAAAATAACAGTTTATAATATTTCTTAATAAAAATACATGTAATCCAGAATATCTTCACTTATAATAAGATATTTATATTTATATTTGACCCTTTATTTCATAGTCTTTTCAGATATAGTGGGTAAAAATTTCAAGCTTTGTTGTATATTATATTAGTGGTTTACTATAGCTTTGAAACCAATGGGTATGTTCCAGTTAACCCTTAAACATTGGATTAAGCCAGATTTATAGGTTGAAACTAGGATTTATATAGTGTCATTTTAAGTTGACACAAAGGAAACCCCGCACAAAAGCAAAAGTGGGATAAGGGAGAATAAGTTAAGTAAACACAGTGACATAATTTAAGCAAGATTTAATAGCAGCTCCACTATAAAAGAAGGCCAACTCCAGCAAAGTTGTCACCTTCACTAATCTAATAAACAAAAGACGCAGCATAAAAATTTCAAATTACAAAATGGTAAGCTTAGAACCCCAAAACTTGACATAATAATAATAAAACTACTTATTAAAATATGTAGCACTTAGTATTTAAAAGTCATATGAATATAACTTTATTATAGCCTAAACCCCAAATAGCCTAACTTCAGACTAGATTTGAACCAGATATTAATTAAGGTTTATATGTTTTTAAATAGTGATTCACCTCAATAATGCTGACTGTCTACAAGTCAACTGTCAGAATCAAGACAATATTTTAGACCAACTGTCCAGAATCAAAATTTTAATACATGACAACACTTAAAATGTCAGCACTAAACATTTAAATGAAGTTTTGTTAAACTTTTTCTTAATAAAAAGCCTCAATACTGTATATACTATTTTAAAGGTTTTTTTGCATAGCCTATATAATAATTCTCCACAACTATATATATTTTCAGCTTTAAATTTCATTTTTATATGCTTTACTCACTTTATTTCTCCAACCCCTTTTTCTTTATAGGATGAATCAAAGAAACTCCAGCCTAATAAGAAAAAGCCCAATTAAAAACCTGCCAAGGACACTGTTAAGACTAAGGCTTCTTCTTCTACAAAAAAGGCGCTTAAGAAACAGCTTAAAAAGATGAAAAAAAGAAAAACCCCACACCTTCAGCTTCTGAGAAGGACTCTGATGATGGTTTCACCTCCCATAGCTGGTATGAGTCTGAGGAAGATAAAGATCTCATCAATAATAAGAAAAGAAAGGCAAGCTTCAAGTCCTCTCCTGGGCCCTCCCCTGAACCCTCTACTGGTGAACATAAAGATGATGAGCAACATGAGTACTTTCCTGGTTTTCAACACGCTCCTCCTGGTTCATGGGATGCACTAAAAGCCCACAATATTTGCAATGTTAAGGGCTCCTTCAGGATTCCAAAGAGATTCCCAAAATTCTTTCCATTAGTGTCAGTCAAAGGTGGCCCAAGCATGGTCAGTGATGACTATGTGTTGAACTGTAATAATAAAAACAAGGAAGCAAGAGCAAATATTACACATGTGAAGACAGAAGCTGCCCAGCAGGCCTAAACACCCAAGTTTGGGACAAAATGACCTTGGAAAAGGGGGAACATACCTGCATGCCTCCCACCACTTTGATTGAGAAGCTGCTTAAATGGTACCTATTCCAAATGGTCCCAGTATCAAAAGACATCAAAGCAACTCACCTGGCAGTAAAGACCACCAAGAACGTGAGCAAAGAGAATATTAACTTTGTCCCTGACTGTGAACAACTTGTTAATTATCTCTGTGATAGACGCTGAGAGCTAAATCCAATTGGAAAAAGTGCAACCCAGCTAAAAGACCTGGTCCTTACTCCTGAATTGCAGATGACCCAAGACAATAAACAGCTCCTTCTTCACAATGATGGACCTGGTGCAAAATAAAGGATCATATGATATTCCACCTATAAAAATCTAGAGAAACTATATGCTATTAAGAATTGGCTCTGTGATGGAAAATTTGCAACATGTCCTAAGTTATTCTATCAGCTGTGGGTAGTGCATGCTCAGCTTGACAATAAAGTCCTCCCCTTTTCAGATTTTCTTCTTCTTGGATCATCAGAAGAGATTTACATAAGAACATTCAAGACTCTACAAGAGGTCCTTAAATCTATTCTCACTGAGACAGAAAATAATCCTGGTCCGTCAACAAGGGCCAATCCTGATTATGCTGATAAAGAAGAAGTCACCCTACCTGCTGAAGAAAAGGAACGCAATAGAGCCCTTGGCCCCAAAATAATTATCATGGATTATGAGACAGCCCAATACAATGCCTTTGTAAAAACCTTCAATGGTGAGGTACAAGGGTGCTTCTTTCATTACCAATAAGCTATTAATTGACGCCTTAAGGGCAAGGCCCTCCTCAGCTCTCTCACAAAACAAGATACAACTGGTAAATACAAGTTTCTGATCCAGAAGTTTGTTGCTCTTGCATTTATTAAGCCTGAGCATGTTGGCCAAGGATTTAAGCTTCTCTGTAATGATCCTTATACCTTGAGCCATGAATATGAGTTCCAATTCTTCTTTGACTACTATGAGCCACAGTGGGTGGGGCGCAAGGTGGTCAGCTGCAGGGGCAAGCCAACAGCAAAGACAAGCTGGAATTGCTATCAAGCTGTTCTCAAGAATGAAATGAAGATATTATTGGGCCTGGAAAACTGACATAAACATCTTAAGTCCTCCTTTGGTGTGAATCCCAGATACAACACCTTTTTTAAGCACCTTAAGACTGAACAGGGGAAGACTGTCTTGTGACAGATCCAGGTCCAATCAGTCTATCCCTCCATTATCCTGCCCTTGACTCTTACTGCCATTACCTTCCTTTGACAAAGCTTTGAGGAGCTTTGTCTCCAGGAAGGCAATTTTATGGGACAATACTTTGTTATCATCCTGCCAATGGGCCATGATCTCACCACTCTTTTCTTTCTTTCCCTAAAGCCTCAATTTCACAATTCTCCTTTGCTTTCACTTGCTGTAAGATTTTGTCCCATCCTACTAACAGGTTCCAGGAATCTCACACATAGATTTGGTTTCCTTGGGCAGGAGTCCCTTCTTTTGCAAAGTAATTAGAGTATAAATCTCCAAACACAGCCTTTACTTCCACTAAGGACTCCTCAGGCACAGTCTTGGTGGCCTCCAAGCTTGCCCAAGCTTCCTCCAATGAGCTTGTAGAAACCTCTTTCCTGGCAGCAACAGTTTCCACGCAAATTACTCCAAATCTGGCCCTTTCAAAATTTAACAAAGAAGACATAATAATTGAAAAGGTAGTTGAGGGGAAAGCGTTGAAATTGACAATATATCTTTATTAAAGTTGAGCTGTTTTTGCTTATATACCATTTGGGGCATATTTGGCTGAAAACCCCTCCGGTTCCTGAATCAACCTATGATCCATCTCATGTGGTCTATGACATTTGAGTCATTCAAACCTAGATCTTTACCTAAAAGATCACCAATATTTCTCAACCTATGAGAATCAACCTACAATGGGAAGAAGTCACCTGACTCCATTCATCTCATTGTACCAATTCAGCATGGAGCTTCCTCAGCTCCTGGCGCCAAAACCCTGTGGATTAAACATCCCAAAACTCAGCTATTGATGTTCCAACTGGGAACCAGCTGATTAACCCTGAATTACTAGGCATCTTTGCCTTTATTTAGTTATCTTTGTATTTAATGGGGTTTTGCCTTAAAACCCTTTAAAATGCTTCAAAACTTGAACCAGGTGCTACCACAGCGCCCAGCAATTTCCCCAGGCGGCGCCCCAGTGCCTCAGCGCCAGAAAAAGTTTGCTAGGTGGCGCCTTAGCGCTTCTCAAATCAATTAGGCGGCGCAGCAGCGCTTCTAACCCAATGAATTTGCCAAATTGGCGCTTTTAACCCAAAATCTGGGGTTTACTTATGGTTAACCTTAACCAAACTTCTTGACACAGTCAAGGAAATTTAACCAGTATGATTAAATCCTCATTAATTATATTCCTGTGTATTTATTAATTAATCTTCCCAATTAATTAAACCATTTGTGAGACACCCAGTCTCCCAGATTGACTCAGCCAATCTTGCCTTCTGTTCTTTTATTGAACCTAGATATCCAGTTTTCAGGAATATTTACCTTAAGACTTCCAATGAACCTATCTACATGCAATAATCAGAAAAACAGATATAACCTTATATTTTGGAGCATTTATTTGGCTTAATACTCAATAGTGACTGTTGTACAGTCACATGTCTCCTCCCTTTAGGATATAGAAGTAAGGGCTCCAAAGAAGAGAAAACAGTGCAAGGATAGCATTTAAAAAGAGCAGATCAAGTCAGCTGTCAAGAATAAGTACAAGCTATCCAAGCTTGGGGAGCAGATAAGCAGGATTACCACTGTACTCTCTTGCAACAAATCTCCAACTTAGTTTATGATAAACATGTTGGCCCTTTCTGATATTTTATTATATAATTCTAATATAAAAAACCAATAATATTATTTAAAACAATAATTTATTTAAAATGGTAGAAATAATTAATAGTTTTCATAAAAGAATTTTATGCCGGAGCCTGGATTATCTAGCTCAAATAGTTGTTTTAGTACTAAAGCTAATTTAATTTTGGGTTGCTATTATATCAACTATTCTTAAAAAAATTTACCTTTATTTTATTTAATATATTTTATTTTTATCAAGATTTTTTGAAATTTAACTTATAAACTTTTTATATGGTAAATGAAAAAAAATTATAGTGAAAACAGTTAATTTCATAGTAAATTATTTTCAAACTGGGGTTTTCTTATACTTTTAGATAGATTTTCATTTTTTTATTTTTGGATTCTACATGATCATATTACCCTAAAAACTATTTTGGAGCTTATTTTTTTAACAAGTGAAATGTTCAGAAAACAGGTTTTTGCTTGTTAAAAAAGTGTCAACTTCCAGTAGGCTACATGATAGGAAACTTTATCTAGAATTTTCTAATGTGTTAACCTGGGTATAAAATTAATTTTGACAATCAACATGTAGACAGTCAACATCCAGAAAGTTTGAATGCCAACTGTTCCCGTTTATTTAGGCCAACAAGACAGAAGGTGCTTTCTTCTTTGGGAATGCTCTGGTTAAGTGGTCTGTTTTGTGGCAATAAAAACATAAAAAATATCATTAATGACTCTGTAGTTCCTTGGGGGACATCCCTGGTCTATTGGGGGACTGGGTTTGGGGGGGCAGCCTTAGATGGGGGTTGAAATTTCTTGGTTGAGGATTAGCCCTTTGCAGAGTAGCAGGAGTTCCTCAAGACTGAGGGTGGGCAGGTGATGTTTCAGTAGGTCTCTAAGGTTATAGTTTATATCTTTCCAGAATAGAATAGTGACCATCTTGTCCTCTAGTTGAGTGTGTCTTCAAATTGAGTAATTCTTTAATATAGCACTGAATAGTGTTCTGTACTTGTTTGATCTCTAACAAGGACATCAGGGTGTGGTGGCAAGTATTCTTATTGTTTCCAGTGACTAAAAGTTTGACCTTGAACTGGGTATAGTTGAGGCAAAACACCATGTCTTCAGAGGTGGCTTTTACAAACCAGTTCAATACATCCCCTGAAAGCATGGCAGCAACTCCTGAGACCTTTTCAGCATCATTAGGGTAGGAATGGATGTTGGTTTAAAAGTGAAAATATAGTACTTAGATATATTCTCTGGCTTTCTCCAGGGTGAGCCTCCCCATCTGGGGTATGTCAATCTTGATTGTGGACTGATTTGAAATCATGTTTTGGACCTAGGAGCTCTGAGGGGTCTGTTTCTCAGCGCTAGGGGTGTCATCTTTTGGTTTGTTTGTTTTTTGGGTCTTCATCACAGAAGATATAAATTTGATGGTAGCATTGTAAGTGTAATGAATAATTATCAATAAATCAAGCATACAAGTATAATAATCCAACATGTGGGGAGTGTTTTAGCTAGATAGGGGACTAATTTTGATACTTGGAACCCTGCCAAGGAGGTGAAAAATTGATTATACCATCAATACTCAACAGAACACCTCAGAATGTACATTAAATTATCCAAAATTACCAGCAAAGTACGTAAGTATACAGTGCATAATAGTGTATACAGCTATGGACATGGTAGAGTGGGGGAAAACCAATGTGGGCCAGGAGTATAGAGGGAGGAGTTGAGTTGCGCTGGATCCTCTTGGTAGTACCATTTGATGGATTAGTGGAATGGAACAATGATTTGAAAGTGGTGTAGTGGCCCCCAATCCCTAGGAAGGCTGTTAACATAGCAGAGAGGATAAGATGGTTCATCTTCTAGCTCATGGAAAGGGATAGAAAGCTTATTGTCAAGACTTCTTTAGTAGTAAAGTCTTTTAAAATGTTTGTGATATTATTAAAGGTAATTTAACTCAAAAATAGCACAAACTATCACCAAGGAATGATTCTTTATTATATAGTGGTGCCCCATGTGGGGAGGGAATATTGGATGGGGAACCCAAATCTTTTTTGGTCTCTGAAATCCCCTTTCTTGGATGGGATTGGTTTTTGGAAAGTGAAATGATTGGCCAAAATCCAACTTGCATTGGCATGATAATAATTGGCCTTTCTTCAGGAACTCAAGTTCACTTACTAAACTTGGGACATGAATTTATGTGAATGTGATATTGTCAGTGTTGCAACTGAACCAATGAGGATTCGGCATTTGAAATTGGGGAAGACAACAGTTTAATAGAGAGGTCAGAATAATAAGAATAAGGTATTGTTTATTAAAGAATATTGTGATTAATATACCATATGGGGAAAGCCACAAGGCCACAAGGGGGTGACATGGTGAGAAGTTCCATGTAAGGTTTGAATCCAAGGAATAACTTGTACAGGAATCAGCAGGTCAAATTGGAAGTGCTCCTAATTAGGAGAAAGTGCCCGCAATTTGATATTGCCACCAGATTGATTCATGTTGTTAGTTATGTCAAGGGGCAACTCATTGAGCCCCCCTGCGTATTGTAAGATATGTTGGAAGGCAAGTCTGGAAACTCAGTTGAAACACCCCCTTGCCCCCTGCTTGTTGTCAGACACCAGGATCAGAGCCTGCAGAAGATCTGGGAAGGTCTGCATGAACAAACTTTGTGTGGGGATGGCGCAGCAGGGGCGCAAGCAATCATGGTGAAGCTTCTTGGTATTTCCCTGGGAATCTTTGAGTTGATAGGTATGATTGTCATAGACAGCAGCTATCTTGAAGGGCCCTAGGTGGTTGGGCTCCAACTTGGCAGAATTGGGATTGAGGGTGTAAATGGGGTCACCTACAGCGTATCTAGCCTTGAGGTGCTTTGTCCCTCCTTCAATCCGCTTGTGTTCAATTTCCCAGGCTTTGGTACACCATTGATCTAGGGATGGGGTTGTTACTAGGAGAGGCTTGTTGGGAACCTTGGACCGTAGCTTTCCCTGTTCAACTCCTGTCAGACTGTCAGGCGTTCCAAAGGCCAAGGTGCTGGGGCTGAACCCTGTGCCCCTGTTGATTCTTGCTCACAGGATAAGTAGAGCGGTGGGCAGGTGTTCATTCCATGCGGTGTTGGGGTGCTCTTGTGAGAGCTTGGCAATCAATGGAACCAGTGAGCATTTAAATGTTCCATGTGTCCATTGGCTTGAGGATGGTAGGGGGTTTTAACTATACATTGGAGTGCGTTCTTGGCGCAGTATGCTTTCATGACATGCCCAACAAGTTCAGGGCCGTCATCTGTGATAAGACGTTTGGGTTGCCCAAAGCGGGCCACAATTTTCTTGCCAATAAAGTGGGTGATAGTGGTGGCAGTATGGTTGGTTGTTGCCTAGGCCACTGGCCAGAGAGTGAAGTAGTTGATGGCAGTGATAATGTACTTCTTTCCCAGTCTGTCTTTGGGGAGTGGCCCCAAAATGTCAAGGGCCCACTGCTCAAAGGGTTCCATGGCCTTGATGGGCAGGACAGACTTGGGGGTACAGGGTTGGACGTGTTTTTTTTGCACAACACACACGTTTTGAGGAGGTCTAAGATGTCTTGACGCATGCACAGCCACCAAACTTTCCATTTCATGATCTCAAAGAGGTTACACCCTCTGATGTGACCCATGGTTTGGTGGTAGTGCAATATTGTGTCACCTTGTTGTGTGGTGGGAATGTAAGGCATCTTTTCACCTGTCTCTGCCCAACAGCAGACATTACCAGCATTGGTGATGAACTGACTTTTGTTGTCCTTCAGCTTGGAGATGGTTACCAAGTTAAGGCCCTTATAGCAAGTTTTCTCAGGGCAGAGGTAGAGCATGGGCTAATCTGGATCCAAACCATTGTCCCCAGTGATGGATACTATGTAGAGTTGCAAAAGGGCGTCAGCTGTGACAAGTTCCTTCCCAGGCTTGTACTTGATGTGCAACTGGTAAGGGGATAGACACTCAACCCATCCTGCTTGGCAGCGTGTCAAGTGGGACTACATGTTGAAGTACTGAAGTGACTTGTGGTCTGTCAGAACGCAGGGTGGGAAGGTAGCACCTTCCAGGTAACAGCACCACTTCTCAACGCAGTGCACAATTGCTGCCAACTCCTTATCATGAATGGGATAGTGTTGTTTCAAGTTGGTAAGTTTCCTGGACTCATATGCCACAGGGAGAAAGACAACATTGTCAGTTTCTACCCTTAGCACACCCCCCTATTGCCCTTTCAGAGGCATTGGTCTTGAGTTTGTACTGACAGTTTTGATTGGGAAACTGCAGTACTGGTGGTGTTGTGAGTCTTTGCTTCAAAATTTCAAAGGCTTGATCTCTGGCAGGGGTTTAGTGGAGGCGCTTTTTGGTGTTGAGGAGCTCAGTGAGAGGCACAATTAGTTCTCTGCAATTGGGAATGAGCTTGCATACGTAGGCAACCATGCCTAGAAATGTCCACACCTGGCCCACATCAGTGGGGGGCGGCATGCTGGTGATTGCCTTAATTTTGGCAGGGTCAGGCTTTATCTCTTGGAAAGAGATGGTGTTCCCAAGGATAACAGCTCCAACTTGAGAAACTTGCATTTGGAGGGTTTAGCTTTTAGATGGGTTTTCCAAAGGGTGTTGAAGACAGCACAGAGGTGTTAGAGGTATCTGGTTTGATCTTGACTGAAGACAATAATGCTGTCAAGGTGCACAACCACACATTTTCCAATCAGGTTCTCAAATGCTTTTTTCATCAACATGTCAAAGGTGGAGGGAGCGTTGGTCATTCCAAAGTTCATGACACATCACTCAAACAACCCGTAGCACATGCAGAAGGCAGTTTTTGCCTCATCCCCAGGTGCAATGCAGACCTGGTTGTACCCCACATGAGATCAATCTTGCTAAAGATGTTGTAACTGTGCTGTTTTAGCAGAGTTACACAGGGAAAATATTTAAAAGCTAGATAATAATCTTTATTATGAGATAGTGATTATATAGTTCATGTGAATCAATGGATAACAGGAACATCATTGGTGATCACACGGTTGGATGGAAGAAGGGGATGGCTTGATCCTGATAACAAGTCAAGCGCCAAAACAAGGTATCCACTGTAAATGATCATCATCTGTTCATGTTGTTGAATTTGGTAATTTGAGTTAACTTCCTAGTCTGGCTTCAAGTGACCGGATAATCAGATTGCAGGTCACAAACCTGCTTGGTTGGAACCTTGCTGGCGGGTCAAGCCTGCAGTTTTGATACCCCCCCAGCTGAAAGTTGGCCTCCTCTGGGGGCAGGTTGTCAGGGAGATCTTCAGGAGCCTGGGCGCCGTATTGAACTAGCTGATGTTCTGTAGCAGGTAGGGCGGTTTCTGTTGTTTCTGTCTTGCTTTGCAGGGTTGTAGGCGGTCATGGTGTAGGGTTTTGTCTTTCTTACGTTTGCCAAGCCCTTGCACAAGGTAAGTGTTATTGTTGTTTACTTTTAGAATGATCTCTGGCCCCACTTTTTCAGGTTGTAACTTGCTCTTGTCAACTTTCATGACCCATAATTTGTTGCCAACTTCATGCCCATTGCAGATGGGAACAAATGTCTTTTGCAGATGTTCATCCTCTTTGGCTGTTTGCTCACAATTATCCTCCATCACTTGAGGGTCTGAGCAGGGGGGAACTTCACTTGGAATTTCCAGTTTAGGTCCCGTCAATGCTTGAATGATATTTGGCTGTGTGCCGTATACCAGTTGAAATGGGGTTTTCCCAGTGGATCTGTTCACTTGGGTTCAACACACACGTAGTGCAGTTGGTAGCTGCTTATAGCAATCTTCAGGTCTCCCAGCAGTGAGTTTGGCTAGGGCTTGCACAAGGCTACCATTAAGCTGCTCTACTTGTCCATTGGCCTGTGGGTGATATGGTGTTGTTACAGTGTGTTTGATCCCATTCTTGGTGAGGTATACATTGGTTTTTTGGAGGTTAACTCTTTGCCTCCATTGGTTATCAGGAGTTCTTGCTTTCCAAAATTGCTGATTATTTCTTTGCCAATAAATTTTCAAACATCATTGTCAGTGTGTGCCTTTACTGCTTGGGCTACTGGCCATCTTGTTGCAAAGTCAATGGCGGTGATGATGTATTTCTTGTTGTTGTGTTTTACTGGCATGGGACCAACAATGTCAAGAGCCCATACTTTGAAAGGTAGTTGTGTGCGGATGGGAAGTACTGACTTTGCGGGGTTTTGCTTTTGACAAACTTTTTGCACACCTCACATTGATCTAGAACTTCCTGGACATTGCAGTACAAGGTTGGCCACCAGGCTTTATGTTTTAGGAACTCATATAGGTTTCTGCTCTTGGTATATCCAAGGTCTCTGTGATAGCAAAGGATAGTGTTGACTTGCTGATGTATGGGGATGTAGGGAATGGTTGTGCCGTCAGTCATCTTTCTGTGAAGAGTCTCATATACGTTAGCAAAGAGATGTTCATTCTTAATGACTGTTTATTTGGTTATCTTGGTTGTGCCCAGGGGGAACCCTTCACCTTTTGTTTGTAACACCAGGAGAGGCCAGTCTGGGTCAAGCCCATTCTCTCCTCTTGAAGCATGGACAAATAGATAAGACAGGGCATCTGCCATGGCAAACTTGGCCCCAGGCTTGTACTGGATGAGTATGTTAAACCTCTTTAATAGTTCCATCCACCGAGCTTGGCGGCGCAACAGATTCACTTGGGTCTTGAAATAGATGAGTGACTTGTGATTGGTTAATGCTGTGAACTCTTCCTGGTGTTCTAGGTAGCAGCGCTATTTGATTAGGCAGTGCACAATATCCAGAAGTTCCTTGTCGTGGATAGGATATCAACACTTGCCATCTGTCAATTTCTGCAATTTGTAGGCTACGGGCAGGAAGTCACTGTCACTATTTTTGATTTGTAGTACTCCCCCAATGGATACATCTGAGGCGTTGGTTTCCATCTGGTATTCCCTGTCACGTTTGGGGTATTGCAGGATGGGAGCTGTTGTGAGCTTCTCTTTGAGGCGTCTAAAACAAAGGTCACGTTAGGGGGTCCACATGAACTTAGATTTGGCGCCAGTTATGGCGGATAAGGAGGCAGTCAAGACGCCACAGTCAGGTATGAAGCGCCGTACATAGGCCACTATTCCCAAGAAGGTGCAGATTTCCAACTTATCCTTGGGTGGTGGCATCTTGCAGATGGCCTATATCTTTTGACTGTTGAGTTTGCTGCCATCCTTTGAAACTATATGTCCCAGGAAGGGTAGTTGCTCACAGAAGAACTGGCACTTGGAGGGCTTGGCCAACAGTTTGTGTTGTGCCAAGGTTGCAAAGACTGCTTCCAGGTCTTTGTGGTGCTGTTTCACTGAGGGACTGTAGACAATAATGCTGTCTAGGTACACTAGGGCGTGTTTGCCTAGTGGGGTGCAAACACTTTGTTCATGAAGGTCACAAAGGTGGAAGGGGAGTTTTTCATGCCAAAGTTGAGCACCACACAATTGTATGAGCTGTATTTAGTACAGAAGGCTGTTTTGGGGATGTCTTCCTCATTGATACAAATCTGATTGTAGCCTGCGGTTAGATCAATCTTGGAGAAGACAGTGGCTCCTTCCAAGGCATCAAAGAGGTTGTCAATCAGTGGTAGTGGGTAAAAATTCTTAATGGTAACTTTATTTAGGGTGCAGTAGTCTGTGACCAGGAGTAAGGTACTGTCCTTCTTAGTCACAAAGAATACAGTGGCCCAGAAGAGAGACTGTGAGGGGCGGATAAGTCCTTTTTTCAATGCTTCCTTGAGGTAGGCGCGTAAGGCGTTGTTTTCATTTGGGGTCAGCCTGTAGATAGGGTGCGCCTTGGGTACAGCCCCCTTGAGTTGGATAAAGTGCTGAATATGCTTCTCAGGAGGCAGCCCAGGTAACGCTTCAATAAAGATTTCTGGGTAGTAGGCCTAATGTTGCAGTCCTGAGGCGTGGAGGTGTCCTGGTGGTCTTTGAAGTGTATGATCTTGTACTGGCAGGAGTCCCAGTCAATTGACTTCAAATCTTTCTTCTTGTCCTGGGTCTCTGTGATACACACAAAGATGTGGTTGCATAGTAGTTGGTGCACAGAGTCAGGGTAGATCTGGTGATTGACACCTTCACGCTTGATGGTCAATACTGAAGTTGCCCAGTCTATTTGAGGATTCTTCTTCTGTAACCAATCCAACCCCAGTACAATGTCAAACTTTGGGGAGTTGATGACAGGGCCTTGGATGGTGGAGATTCTCAAGCATGACAGAGAAGGGGGCAGTTTCCTTTGTCATAGCAATGTGGTGTTCATCAGCCAGGACCACATTTTTAATCTGCAAAGGATTAGTGGTCAGTTTGAACTTATTCACAAAGCTGCTGTTGACTAAGGTTTGGTCTGCGCCTGAGGCCAAGAGTGCTGAGCCTGTGTAACTGCAAAAGCAGAAGGGATAGGATATCAATTTATTGGGATGTCTGGCAATGGTGTACAGTACTGAGTCTTCCAAGGGCACCTGGATCATTGGGCATTGGTCCACGTCCTTGGGTTGGTATTAATTGTTGGGCAAGTCAGGAGTTGCGTAGGGAGAGCTTGACTTGCTTAGTGCTCTCCCCGGGCTTTTCCCTCATCTGGGTTGCCTTGCGTGGTGGTGACGCGGAAATGGGTACGGTTTGACTGGCCATTGTTTCCATTTCCATGTCCATTGGAACCTGTGGGCTTGTGGTTGGCGTTGCTTCCGTTGCCTCCAGGAGGTGGTCAAGAGGAGCGCCTGCTTGGATGGGAATCCTTGGGTCTTTCTTATTTCCCAGTTTGTTCCTTGTGCAGAGTGTTGGATGTCTGTTCTGCTTTTTCTGCTTCAAAGTATAGGCTTTGCAGGTTGGTCACCTGATCCAGGTTCACATGTCTCATCATGTGCAACTTGAGAGCGTCATAGTACATGAGGTGTGTGGCTGGGGTGTCAAAGGCCATGTTGGATGGTGCACAAAGGCAGAGTTCCTCATAGGCGTGGGTGAGTTTTTTTACAGTGTCTGTCTGGGTTAGGTTCTTTACTTGGCAAATGATCATGAGCGCTGTGTCCTTTAGCACAAATCTTGCCAGGAAGTCTTGCTTAAAGGTATCCCAGTTCTTGTCAGTATGTTCTTTGTGCCACTTGTTGCACCAGGTGCCAGCATCATGGGTCAGGAAAATGGAAATCTCTGCAATCCAAAAATTGCTGTGGGTATTCCATCTGAGCTATCTTACTCTGGGCGGACTGGATCCATGCAGCGGCGTTGTTGTTGTTGGCCCTGGCAAAAGGTTCCAAGGCGGCGTT
Source organism: Entomophthora muscae (assembly GCA_014839935.2). Classification (NCBI taxonomy): domain Eukaryota; kingdom Fungi; phylum Entomophthoromycota; class Entomophthoromycetes; order Entomophthorales; family Entomophthoraceae; genus Entomophthora; species Entomophthora muscae. The sequence goes on along the minus strand of QTSX02007135.1, from coordinate 184,883 downwards.
TTGTAGTCTTTGAGCTACATAGGCGGGCACGATGATTTTGTTGGCTGGTTGCAGCATCAATGGTGGAGCCTGAAAGAACCCTTGTGCAGACGTGGCATTGAAAGCGGGTAGCAGGATTACCATGTTTTGGTATAGGACAAAACCATTGGGTATTGCGGTACCAGGAGTGTACGGAGTCCAGTCAGGTAGAAGGCCAGACATAGTTCTGTTGAGGATTTGTTGGCCGCAGCGTGTGCGGGCAACAGGCAGAATTTTTCAAGATAAGGTAGGAGGGAGAGCCTACCTGTGCTACCAATGTTGTAACTGTGCTGTTTTAGCAGAGTTACATGGGGAAAATATTTAGAAGCTAGATAATAATCTTTATTGTGAGATAGTGATTATATAGTTCATGTGAATCAATGGATAACAGGGAAATGATTGGTGATCACACAGTTGGATGGAAGAAGGAGGTGGCTTGATCCTGATAACAAGTCAAGCGCCAAAACAAGTTATCCGCTGTAAAGGATCATCATCTGTTCATGTTGTTGAATTTGGTAATTTGAGTTGACTTCCTAGTCTGGCTTTGAGTGACTGGATAATCAGATTGCGGATCATAAACCCGCTTGGTTGGAACCTTGCTGGCAGTTTGAGCCTGCAGTTTTTGACAAAGACCTTCACACCTGCAAGCGTATCAAACAGTTTGTCAATCAGCGGCATGGGGTACTTATTCTTAACTGTCATTTCATTTAGGGCGCAATAGTCTGTGACCAGGCAAAGGGACCCGTCCTTCTTGGCTATAAAGAAGACAGCCGCCCTGTATGGAGAGAGAGAGGGGCAAATGAAGCCCTTATCAAGCGCGTCCACAAGGTGCTGGTAGAGGGTCTCATTTTCCTTTGGTGTAAGACGGTATAATGGTTATGCTTTAGGTAACAATCCTTGGAGTTGCACAGCGTGCTGAATCTCCTGGGGAGGAGGTAGTTGTTCAAGTGTTTCACTGAACACGTCCTTGTACTCCACAAGGAGTGCAGCAAGCGTGGGTGGTAGTGGGGAGGTCAAGGGAGGGACTGCAGATGGTTCAGCTCAGATAACTTTGACTGAGCATTGGTTAAAGTCTAGTTTTCCCCCCTTGAAATTGTACGAGCCTGTCTCTGTTATTCTGAAAAACACAGTATTATGGAGTAACTTGCTCATTTCCAAAGGGTAAATCTGGAATCCCACCCCATTTCTATTGAGGGTGATGACAGAGGTATACCAGTTGATGTAGGGACGGTTGTGTTGAAGCCAGTTGAGGCCAGCAATTACATTGTGGCTTAGCCCTGCCATGATGGGCCCCAGGAGCTTAACCTGTATGTTCCCCATTCTCACAGAGAAGGGTACCATCTTGTGGGTGATTGCAACTCTGCAGGAGTCAGCTACTTGTACTGCCTTCAACCTGCTGGGCACACAGTCCAGTTGTTGAGTTAGAAAACGCCTGATCCACCATAGTGTGGTTGGCCCCAGTATCTACCAGCAATTTGTGAGTGTTCCCACAGAAACAGAAGAGATAGGATAAGTGTGTTACTTTATTTGAGGAGTGACTTGCTTGCAGTACAGGGTTGTCACTGTGGACTTGGAAGACGTCCAGGGTTTTGACTTCATGAATGTTGTAGTTGCAGGGATTTTTTGCGAACAGGGATTGATAGGACAGGTCAGGTGGGGTTGTAGGGCCTCTTGTTGCTACAACCCTCAGGCTTTTCCTGGATCCTCAATCTGCGCAAGCTGGAGCTCCCCCTTGTGGGGGCGTTTAGTCCCATTATCCTGCTGGCAGGGCTGGCGGCAGCCTACTTGATTGTGGCCATTGCCAGGTGTTATATGTGGTTGGGATGGAGCATCACTGGTACAGCAGAAGCCCATTGAGGCCTGGTTGTTAGCCTTCACAATGGCCTTGTAGCAGTCATTAATGGAGGTGCAGCAACCTACGGGGACCCACTTGCAGATGTGGGGTTTTAACTCATTGATGACAAGAGTGAGTAGCATTGCATTTCCGTTGGTCACAGCTTTGGGGGCAGCAGCAAGAGATTTTTGCCAGGCGGCAAGGTATTCAGGAACAGACCCAGTTTGTTTGATTGCTAGAAGAGAAGTCCCCACTACAATGGGGGAGAAGGTTTTGCTGTAGCAGGGTTTTGCAGTGTCTTGAAATGCCGCCCAGTTAATGTCAAGTTCCTGACTGGCCCAGTTGGTGAACCACACAGCAGCGGGTCCTGTGAGGCAACCAGATGCAGTGGCAACCCACATGGGCTCAGGAACCTGACAGATACAGAGGCAGACTTCAGTAGATTGGAGCCAGCTGACAATGTTGGCCCCCTCAACGCCTCATGCAAAGGATTCTAGCTGAAGGTTTAGCATGCGTTGGGACAGGTCTGACTGGGGCAGGGTGACACTGGCGTCACGCTGCCTGAGGCAGAGCCAATTGTACACGCTGGTGAGAACTAGCTGGTCTTGATAGATGACGTACCTGTTGGGGATGTCCCCCTTAGAGATTGGCAGGAAAGTTTCTTGTATGGGATAGCCATACAGCCTGTACTCTGTCCTTTCTTGGGGAAATTTTGTTTTAGGTAGGTTGTAAACCTACTGCTGCTACCACTGTTGCAACTGAACCAATGAGGATTCAGTATTTGGAATTAAGGAAGACAACAATCCAATAGAAAGGACAGAATAATAAGAATAAGGTATTGTTTATTGTAGAATATTGTGATTAATATACCATATGGGGAAAGCCACAAGGCCACAAGGGGGTGGCATGGTGGGAAGTTCCATGTAAGGTTCAAAGCCAAGGAATAACTTGTGCGGGGATCAGCAAGTCAAATTGGTAGCGCTCCTAATTAGGATGAAGTACCCACCATTTGATATTGCCATCAGATTAGTCCATGTTGTTAGATACGTCAAGGGGCAACTCATTGAGCGCCCCCTGTGTATTGTAAGATATGTTGGCAGGCAAGTCTGGAAGCTTGGTTGCAACATCAGTCCCCTCTGCATTGGGACAATTTTTTAATTTGGGCAGAAGTTCCCCCCAAATTGGGATTTAGAGAAATTTCCTTTTTTGCTTTCCATATTTGGCAATTTCCCTGTGGATCTTGGGGGGCTGTCTGGCAGCCAGCTGCATGGCCTGCAGGCAGGCTATAGAAGGCTTTTCCAGAAGAATTTAAATTTAAAATTCTTCTTTTAACACTGTGTTTTTCACAGCAGTTTACCCAGTCAGGAAAAACTGCTGTAAATATTTGGAATCTTGGTTCCCTATCAACAAGCTGCAAATGTTGATGTTTTTTGCGCTGTTGTCAGGAATATTCCTGACACAAGTAGCCCCAAGAGTTAACAACATCTTGGGGTCCAGGCTATTGTGGTTAAACAGGATTTTCATAATGTCAGGATACCAAGTGTTGTTGAGAGCACTGTTTGACACAGGCAGAGAGACTTTCAGGCTAGAGGCTAATGCCCATCACAGGATATGAGCCAACTTGATAAAATAGGCCAAGGATTAATCAAGCAAAGACCAAGGACCGGGATTTGGTACCATGGTGTCCACCAAGCCTATGAGAGTAATATAGATACTCCAAACATCTGGGTGTAAGTGATATCAGCAGTGATAAAAGTTTCTTGCAGGCAGTTAGACTGTGGGGTTAGAGGAGGGGCCATTGGTACCAGGTATGCAGGTAGATAATTGTACTTATTGCAGAATAGTCTGGGCTGTACTGTGTATCACTTTCCTTCACAGAAAATTGTTTCTGTGACTCTATTTCTTGGCAAGGGGTCAGCAATGTGTATGCTTTCCAGGGTAAATTTAGAGTAGACTGGGTTTAGAGGGTACTTGGTGAAATTTACAGGCCCAAAGGGTAATTCAGGTGGACAAAATGACACAAGCAATGGGCCATGGGTTCATTGGTAGAGTAGTGGTGGCCTTCTAGTCTTCAGGACTGTGTGGATGTGGTGGAATACTAAAGCTAGATAAGGTAGAATCTGCTTTAACCAAAGGTTTATTTAAACTATATTATCAGAATAACAATACTGCCATTCTCAACATAGCTGGGGGTGTTATTTTATCAATTTTTGCATCTCCAAAATTTGCAGGCTTAAGGCCCATGTGCATTCTTCCAACAGAACTTTGACATTTGGGAGGGCTTCAAAGGCAGCTAATTCTGGGTTGTCTGGAGTTGATGAATAGAAGTGGTGATGCTCTATTTCCCTGCCTCTATTCTCTGCATCACACAGTCTGTCCAGATGCATTAAAGATTTAGTGCTGGGGACTAGGGCTGACTGACACTTATTGGAGGGTTTACCTTTAAGTTTTTCCTTAACCTCCTTTAGGCAAGCAGCTTCTTCTGCATAGGTGTGAACATTTGGTGGCAACCATTTGACTGAGGTCCATTTTCTATCTGTGAAATCTCATTGGATTTGTGGGCTGTCATGCCCTGCCCAAAGGGCAGGCTCTTTAAGTTTTAATATTTATTATTTTCATTTGGTTAAATCTTTCATTATTTTAATATTAGAAATTTAAATTGAGAGTTAACATTTAAGTATTTTAAACTAATTACCTTGTTTTTTGATGCCATTTGCTTTCAAATTGTTGTTGTTTCATTTGCTCTGTTGTTTGCCTTTATTTACATATATATCTACTTTAAAGTTAGAATATTTTTCACTCACTTACCTTTCAAAACCCCTGCTTGTGTTGTTGCCACTCCCCCAGCTTTACGTTGTTGATCTGCAGGCTTACTGGGTTTCTGTTTCCTATTTTTCCTCCAGGTTCTGCTCAACTTCTCCAGTTTCTCCTGTCCTTGGCTGTTGTTCCCCTATGCCTATCATTTTTAACTGAAGAAGAATTAACTATAAATAAAGAGCTTGTGAAGAGTAGGCTTTAAGCCAAAATTCTAAGTGATTCCTTCCCTTCAACTTTTTACAATTTTTAAACTTCAAATTTGTAATTTTAAGAATTTTGTTTTTTAATTCATTTTTTTTAGTTTAGCTTTTTCCTTAAATCCAAATGGAACTTGTAAAACAACAAGCCTTAGGCTTGTTGTATCCATTTTTTTCTCTTAAGGAATCTTTTAATAGTTATATGTATCAATTTGCTGATGGAGAATATCCTAATATTGATATTCCTTTAGTTACAAATTGTTTGCTATTGAACACTTTGTTTTATCTTCTTTGCTTAGGGGGTTTACACTCTATTACTCCATTTGTGACGCAAAATAGGTTTTTAGCAGGTTTCTGTAAGATCATCTTACAGACAGTTCCTACGTTCTTATATCTTTTAAATTTGAATCCCAATGCTTTGCACACTCTAGTCTATAACCTTGCATCATTATGGGCAAGACCTTACATGGGCAGTGTATTGAACAATCTTCAGATTTGAGCCTAAAAAATGTAAGCAGCTGGGCCCTTGGCCCCTGGGTTAAAGGGCTGCATATTCTGAAGACCAGGGTTTGATTCCTGTTGTTGACATGTTTTCAATATTATAATTAGAGTGCCATTCATGACAACAATGATACCCCTATTTGGACTGTGGTCCCCTTTTTAGTATATCAACTGCTGCTTCCCAACAAAGCTATTATTTTATCCTTAATCCTGCCTTTCCCTGCTGAACCTTTGTCTTCCCTGATTTAAATTATGAGCAATAATCAGTCAATCTGCAGCCCAAGTAACCCAGAATATCATAATCAATTGATCATCATTCATGCTGCTCATGAAAGGTGTGCCCAGAACCTAAAGAAGACTGTGCATCTATGAAAAAACTTTTCCAGAAGGAAAAAAGCCCCAATCCCCCTATAAGTGCCAGGAACATGTTTACCTCAGCACTTAGATTATCAGGGCTACAGCCTCATGTGAGAGCTTAAGTCCTTGAAGGGCCAGGCCCCACAAAGTCTTTCAGAATATAGGAAAATTAGCCTACAGACCAGAGCTGCCAGCCAACTGGAAACCCTATGATATTAAGTTACTCCCCCTTTAGCCTTAGATAGGACAATCAACCCTCAACGCACAAAGAAAACTGCTCAGAATCCAGCTAAAGCTCTTAATTCCCTTGAGGATTTAGATCACACAATTGCAAGAGATTTTTATTGGCATATCCTTCTCAGGTGATTACCACTGATACTCAGATTTTGTCCCTACTTGGGAAGAATCCTTGATTAATTTGGACTACTTTTTGGCTTGGTTCTGTCCCCATTTAAAACAGATGAAGTGTAACCAATCAGGATGTGCTTCTTCCAAATCAGCAATTTACATTCAAACTGGAATCAATGCCCCCCTGAAGCATTCCATAGGCACCAGCTAGTCAGAGGTTAAACAGAAAACTAATTAGAAACCATACAACCCACCTAAAACTCCCTTGAAAAAATTTTCCCCTGGCCAATCAGACTCACTACTTGGGTCAGGTGACCTTGCAAATTCAGATCTTGTCCTTTAAAGCAAGACAGGGGAATTTTGGCCCCTTGCTTGCTCATTCTTAACAAATAAAGTTTTGGCTTTTACCATCTTAAATTTTAGAAGTTTTTGCTTGGGTTCTTTTTGACTGGCCCTCTTATTCTTTAAAACTTTTAGTAAAGGTGTCAAACTCCCTTTACCTTTGTTGTTGTTCCCTGGGTGCCGGCCTCTCTTTCAAAGCCTCTAGAGTTAATATTGATATTAACGTCAAGGCTTACTGCTCTTGCTTTCAAAAACCAAGTTCAAACTTGAAAATTAGTATTGAAAGATATATATATTGTACTTTAAGTTTGAATTTGTTGTTCTTTTGATCTATTGTTGCCCTATCCTTTCTATACACTCTGAAAAGCCCTTCCTGTTCTTTCCTGAGCTGTATAACTTGATTTTGACGTCTTTCCTGACCCCCAGGCCTCAAAAATTTCCCTGGTTCTTCCTAGTTGCTTGGTTTAACCCAGTTTCCACAAAGAAAAGGTCCCTAAATTTCCTTGAGTCCCAGGAAAATGCTGGTCCCTCTGCTGAAGTTTGTGACCTTCATCTGTGACAGAAATTGCAGGATAGTATGAAGCTGTTTCTAAGTGATGGGGAATTACCACCCAAATCCACATAGAATTAATGATTAACCACCAACGTGGCTTGAGATATTTTTTTGTAAAATTTCAAATTGTAATACCAGGATTAAGCAGAACAATTAATCCCAACCAAAGTAGCCCAAGATAAATGGCCTGAGACAGCATCAATGTATCTTCAGAATAAAATTCTGGACATTGGGAGGCAACAAAAATTTTATTTTCCAGAATGGGGGGCTTCCAGATTGGCTGGCACAAAATTAACATTGGGCGGCACCAACGACAAAGTTCCAACTGCAGGGCCCCATTTTCCATAAATGATTTGGTTGAGAATTAGATTGTACAGAATATATTGTAACAACCCAACCACAGGATGCATTTTGAAAGTAAATTAGAACTAGGGATAAAGGATTTTTTATTAAGTAAAATCTTGGGAGGAATCAACTCTTAGAGTTGAAACAATGAAAATTATTCAATATATATCAGAAAATCAACTAAGCAATACCACCTGAATCTTGACCTCCTATTCCTTCCACATTGTTAATAAGTATCTGGTCCAGGTTGCAAAAAACTCTTGTGTGATCAATTTCTGACAACCATGCTGATTAACAAGCTTGTATAGGGTGACCCTTAAATTACGCTAATTTATCAACATCAATTTGCAAGGAAGAACTGGTTTCAGCTGACAAACTGGAGCAGCTGTAACCCATTTCCAATTGACCGTTTGATTTAAATCCCTTAACTTGGTCAATTTTGATAAAGATTTCCCGGCTTTTTGAGCCTTCTTTCTTGGGAAGATAATTTCTGGAATGATGGAACCTACTGTGACATTACACTCTGCTTTAGCCCTGGGCACAATACCACCATCTGTGAGATGGGATAAGGTGAAATTCTTGTGGGCAGGTGAGAGTTTCATAGCAGCTAAGGTAAGTTCAGGGTGGCCAATAGCAGTGGGTTTGTGCTTGTAGAACTTGTAAATCAGATCTGGGGAATTGGAAAAAATTTAGTGGGGAACCCAGGAGTTTTCAGAATCAGCATAACCCTTCCAAGACACCAAATATTCCAAACAACGTCATTTCTTGCAGGAAGCCAGAATACAATTTAACTAATACTCAGGTTCTCCTTCCACAAGAATGGGTTGGGAAGAGGGAGTCTCTGTACCTTTAAAGGGAGTAAGAAGACATTAATGAAAGTGTGGAAAATCTTGAAAGCAGGAGGTAAATCCAGCCAATAGGTGGAGGGACCAATTTGATGTTCAACTTTGAAGGGGTCAACTTTCTTAGGCCCTAACTTGCAACAGGGAACATTCAGTTTCATATTAAAAGCATCAACCATGACTAAATCACCTGGCCTGTAAGTGGGACCTTCCTGGCGCTTGCAATCTGCATATTCCTTGTAAGTTGTCATGGCAGCGGCAAGAGTTACCTGGAGCCCTGATGAACCTGCTTCAATGAAGAAGCCTGATCAGTTGCAGCTTACACGTTACTAACCAAACAAGGGTTCATATTAGAAGAAGGGTTGTAACCCACATTAGCATAGAAGGGCAATACTTGAGTTGATGTGTGAGGGGCATTTAAATATGTAAACTCTGCCATGGGTAGGTTATAACATAAGTCATCTTGTTTTGCATTAGTGTAGCAAGGTAGGTAGACCTCCAAACTTTGGTTTAACCTCTTTGTTTGTCCGTCAGATTGGCGGTGAAAGGCTGTGGAACGGCATAACTTGATACCAAGAATTCCAGTAAAAGCTTCCCAGAACTGAGCAATAAATTGAGGTCCACAGTCACTTACAATCTCCATTGGGATGCCATGTAGGGAGAAGATTCTATTCACAAACAAGCTAGCTGTTTCCACTAAAGTAATTTTGGTTGAGCAAGGTACAAAGTGTGCCATTTTTTGTGAAAAAATCTACCACCACCATGATTGCATTAAGACCATTGGAATTGGGAAGTTCACCAATGAAATCCACCAACAAAGACGTCCAGGGTCCTGCAGCAGGCTGCAGTCGAACTAGTAAGCCAGTAGTCTTGTTCCTGCTTGCCTTAGAACAAACACATACAAGACAATCACAAACAAAAGCTGCCACCTGCACTATCAAGCCTTTCCAGGAAAACTGACGGTGGATTAATTCCACCGTTTGTTTTTCCCTAGGTGGCCTGCCGTTAGACAGGTGTGATGAGCCTCCATGATTTCTTCTCAAATAGTTCCTTCTGGAACCCACCAGCAACCTTGATGATATAGAACTGGACCTATATTATGGTAACCCTGGGGCTGGCTCACTGGGTTTGCACATGCTAGCTCCAATAGCCTATCATAGCCTTTGGACAAAGGTTGCAGAAACTAAACTTTGGAATATAAGTCCAGGTCTGTGCCCTCAGTTAGGGACATGGTAGCCAGCATAGCAGGTGGAGGCAATACAAAAGGCACCACCAACTTGTCTGGAATCATAGTATGTGTGCTAAAATTGGCGTCCATACTAGCATCTGAGAGATGGAAAGGGTTTCTGCTCAGTGCATCAACCAAGTGATTGTCAGATCCCTTAATAAACTTGTAGCAGAACTTGTATCTTGTCAGGTCACCATGCCATCTGGATTGACAACCTGAAAAAACCCTGGGTTGTCAATAATACAGAAGAGCTTTGTGGTCAGTTCTTACTACAAATGAATGACATGCCAACATGAGATAGTGATGCCAGGGCTTTAACAATTCCACAACAGCCAACAATTCCTTGTTGTAAATCATGTAATTGTGTTCATAACCCTCCATCTTCCGGGAGAAATACCTTACAGGTCTCTCAATCCCATTGCCAGCAGTCTGCAACAATACACCAGCCATAGTTTATTTAGAGGCATCTGTGGAAACCACAAAAGGAAGCTCAAGATCCACATGTCTCAACACAGGTGACAACAACAAAAGTTCCTTGACTGCTGAGAACGCACTTGAGCACTCAGGCCTCCAAACCAAAGTTGTATTCCCACTAGCTAAATATAAAGGGGCGGCCACTTCAGACAAGTGAGAGGTGAATTTCTTCAAGAACATACAGGTAACCAAGAAAATACAGAGTTGGGATACTGTCATAGGTGTAGCATATTCTCAAACTGCAGCTTCCTTGTCAGGGGCAATGGTGTGGCCATCCTCAAAGATAATATTACCCAGAAAGGTAACCTTAAGTTTAAAGAATTCACAATTAATCCTTTTAATGATCAAGTTTGCCTGGAGAATGCACTCTACAACTTCCAACAGGTGGGCCTTATGCAACTCCTCATCTGGAGAGAACACCACAATATCATCCATATACACAATGGCACATACACCTAACAGATCCCCCGGGACTGAATCAATTAGCCGCTGAAAGCAAGCTGGAGCATTCTTCAATCCAAAAGGCATTACACGGAACTGAAAGATGCCTTTCTTGGTTCTGAATGCTGTTAACCATTCCATTCCTTCTGCAATCATGATTTGATTGAAAGCATTCAACAGATCAAGTTTTGAGAATACCTTAGCCTTCTTAACACACCAAGAGATCTGTGCTTTGAGAGTTAAAGGGTAGGGATCAGGAATTATAATGTTATTCAAATTCCTGTAGTTAACACAAGGACAAAGAGACCTATCAGCCTTTTGAACATACAACAACAGGGAACAAATTGACAAAGCTGTCTTGAAAATATAGCCCTTTGCCAACATGTCACAAGTCCACTCTTCCAAACATGCATCTTCCTTCAAGGTTAAAGGGTAAATAGGAGACACAATTTGAATCAGATCAACGGTAACTTTAAAGTCAAAGTCAAACTGAGTGTGCTTGGGAAGGACCTTGCCTCTGGTGGCGTCAAACACTGTGGACCAGGGTTGAAAAAATGCCGGTAAATCTGTCTTTCAGGGGAAAGGGACAGGAGCCAATTGAATGGTCTGAGAAGCTTTCTCCAATTTGGACATACCTAACAGTGGAATACAAATAGATATACCCAAATAGTGTTCTACCTGTAGCACATTTTCTTTCAGTAAGGTTGATACATTATGATCTCTCAACCAACCCACCCCCAAAATGATAGGATACATCAGGGAGGAGCAAACAGAGAACCTTGTGGTAAAAGACTGACCCACAACTACAAATGTTATTGGCTTCTTAAGCTGGAAAGAGGGAAACATTTGAAAGTTTTCATCCCTAAAAAGCATTCCAGGGTGGCACTTGAGTTGTAGCAAGTCTGCAGTCTACACACTCATGAAGTTCTCAGAAGCACCTGTATCCAACAAAATGGCTGGCCAATAGATAGTTTGATCATTATCAATGCTACCATAAAACAAAAAGTAACCAGAAGTAGATTTATTTGCAGCAAAGGTTGCAATATTGGCAGGGTCCTGCTTCTCTTTGGTGGTACAGATGGCAGAAAAGGAGGCAGGATGCTCCTGGAAGTAACACTCAATCATTTCTTGGACAGCAGCTGGAAGAACGGGATGATCACAATCAATGGGAACAAGGGGCAACTCTTTGGACATAACGGCAGAAGGCTTTGCAGGTATGGCATGCTGAAGCATTGCCAAAGAACTATCAGGACTAGACACAACTGGTGCCTCATTTACATCAACAGGTTTTTTCACCACTGCCAATTGCAACTGAGAAGAGCTATGGGGAGAACAATCCGGACTTTGGTTGAAAGGAACTACCGCGGAACAAGGACCGGAAACCCAGGAGCACACAGAGGGTTTGTCCTCAATTACCAACATACTTTGCTTGGAAGTTGACATATTTGAGACCAGAGAAAGAATTGGGCTTACCAGGGCCTCAGTTGTGATTAAAAGGGAATTCCAAACTGCCAAATCCTGGGCAGTCTGGTCAACTGCTAACCACAACGCTGAGAGTTTATTCACCTCAGGAACATCAATTGTACGGCAGTAGGCAAGAAACTGAGGAAGGAATATTGAAAGAGGAGTAGTACCCTGCTGGAAGGCATACAGCTTACAATATACTTTGAGCTCCTCAATAGATACACACAATTTTTTTAACAAAGGGTATAGAGATGCACTTTCAGTTAAAACACGTGGATTGCGCTCCACTGCGGACAACAACCATTCACGGGCATCTTCAGAGACCTTTGTCATCACATGGTAAACTTGGGATTTGTGACTAAGGCTTGAACCGGAATATAATGATAAAGCTGAAGAAACTTCACTTGAAATTCATCAGTAGGTGGAGCAAGAAAATAATCTGGGCACTAAAATGACATAGCGCGGCAGAAATAGGAAACAGAAGATCCAGTCTCAACAACTGCAACTGGAGATGGAAACCACAAATTAAAGAAAAGTCCAAACTGAAAGCTCAGAAAAGAAAGGATACAAATAAACATGGTAAAAACAGATATCTCAACGGAGCAGGAGAAAAGAAACACAAATTCATGACAAACTACTTCCAAAAACTCAGATGTAGGAGAGTTGAGTAATGTGACAGAAATCATGGGATAGTATGAAGCCGTTTATAAGTGGTGGGGAATTACCACACAAATCCACATAGAATTAATGATTAACCACCAACGTGGCTTCAGATATCTTTTTGCAAAATTTCCAATTGTAATACCAGGATTAAGCAGAACAATTAATCCTAACCAAAGTAGCCCAAGATAAATGGTCTGAGACAGCATCAATGTATCTTCAGAATAAAATTCTGGACATTGGGAGGCAACAAAATTTTTAGTTTCCAGAATGGGGGGGCTTCCAGATTGGCTGGCACAAAATTAACATTGGGCGGCACCAACAACAAAGTTCCAACTGCAGAGCCCCATCTTCCAGAGATGATTTGGTTATGAATTAGATTATACGGAATATATCATAATAACCCAACCACAGGATGCATTTTGAAAAGTAAATTAGAACTAGGGATAAATGATTTTTATTGAGTAAGAGTTTTGGGAGGACTCAACTCTTAGAGTTGAAACAGTGAAAATTAACCAATATATATCAGAAAATTGACTAAACAATACCACCTGAATCTTGGCCTCCAATTCCTCCACACTGTCAAGTAAGTATCTGGTCCAGGTTGCAAAGCACCCTTGTGTGACAAATTTCTGATGACCATGCTGATTAACAAGCTTGTATCAGGTGACCCTTAAATTACGCCAATTTATCAATGTCAATTTGCAAGGAGGAACTGGTTTCAGCTGACAGACTGGAGCAGCTGTAACCCATTTTCAATCAATTGTTTAATTTAAATCCCTTAACTTGGTCAATTTTGATAAAGGTTTCCTGGATTTTTGAGCCTTCTTGCTTGGGCAGATAATTCCTGACATGATGGAACCTACTTTGACATCACCTTGGCTCCAGTCTTGGTGATGATCTGGTCCACATCCCCAGATCTCTGGGGACAAATTTCCTCTTCAGCTCACCACATGGGAGATGACCCCATCAATTCCTGCAATTTTTTGAGGATCTTCTTGGGCAAGCAAAAGATCTGCTTTTTACTGGTGAGAACCTCATCAATAGACTTACTTGTAAGGACCTTGAATTGCTCCCTCTCAACTCAGATCCCCCAGATTCCTTGAAAGTGGGACTCCTGGAATTCCCCTCCTGTGGAAGCCAAGTCCACAGCCTATGAGAAAGAGTTGGGTCTCCAGGAGTACACTCCCAAGCAGACTCCTTGGTTACTTAGCATTAGGATCTTGATGGAGTTAGATTCCTACTTTCCTCATTTATCCTTGCTCTGAATGCCCCTTTGAGCGGCCATACCAGTTCTGCACTGAATGGTGTCCTGGTGGGTCTTCACCTCTGGATAGGAGCCAAACTTAGTCTGTTTAGCCCCTTCTCTTACACATGATGTCTTCCATAGATTTCTACTGTCTAAGACAATAGGAATATCTCCCCCACATCCAGTTATGAAAACTGCTACACTTCCACTCAGGGTGGGAAGCTTTATAGAAAGCAAGGTGGGGGCATCCCAAACCACCAGATAAGATAAGATCCCTGCACCATCCAGTCAAATGGGAAGGGGACCCAAACATAGAGAACCCCTGGGAGCCCAAGGATAACCTGGCCTACGCCAATAGCCCCCTCAAAGCTGATAAAGCCCAGGATCCAGAGCTGATCTTCAATAGTGCAGCTATGGTGGGAGATGATTGCAGGGCCCAAAAACAAGCCAGAAAAGTGCCACTGTATACTGGAACAAAGGCTCAAAGTTTTCCCATCCAGCAGGTGCTCAATCATTAGGCTGTTTTGGCCACCACAGCTTCCAGGACCAAGGCAGATATCACTCCAAAAATATGATCAATGACCCAAGGACAGTTGAGTCAGGGAGAAGCCAAGAGCCCAGAAAAGCCATTCAAAAATGATTTCAATTGGACCAAGATCCTAGGAGTTAAGGTATTGGGGGTCCACAGGCCACTGGACGGACCTCAAGGCTTGAGCCAACCTCCAGAGCCTGGGAGCAACAGATCAATCTCCCTAAACAACCAATTGGATTGCTCTAGAACCAATAAGAGTGAGAAGGCTGTCCAGCTAGCCAATAAAGGTTCACTACCTAGCCAGCAACTATTTGCCAGCAGGATGTAGCTGGAAAGGTTAGGAGCTTCTTCCTTGCCAACATCTCCTAATAAACAGCTGCTGGCTGATGCAATTCAAGCATTTTACATTTCTATGAGTTCCTTACATCCCCAAACCCCTTGCACAGTCAATGCTTTCTAATAGAGGGTGATTGCAGCCCTGAAATATGGGCTGGAAAACTAACCAGAGCATTACTGCTTCAGTAGAACCAACATTTGTGCCAGTTCCTCCAGTCAGCCGCCTGGATTGGGGATAGATTCTGCCTCTGTTTTTTAGGGAGCACTGTTTATTTGGGGTTCAAGATGGCATTGAAAGGAGGGCAGCCAATGCCTGTGTGCCCCCATTTTCCTACCAAATCTTTGTACAGATCTCCCACCAAGCAAGGAAATGGGCGCTTCAGCTGAAGCGCTCCCCCCTGCCATCACCAATCCACCTGATGACTACAGCTGATTGGGTTTATCCATGTAACTGTCTGTGGCTTGCTAAACAAGTGATTCCCTATAGGGGAGCTTGCCACTCCTGGGCTACTGCGGCTGGGATGTGATGAGGATAAACCCCATCATTCAATGGACCATCCTGGCCCAATCCATCTTCTGAACCAGAGGATCTTCAGTAAGAAACCTGGGCCAGGGAGTTACTTCCAAACAGACTGCTGTCAGCCCCTTCACCTTTGCTCCCATCTCTGTTAAAGAGGCTGGGGAAGCCCTAAATTGTTCAATCTGGCCTAAAAGAGGTCTCAAGGGGCTTTCCTGGGCCAGACTTTTCTATCCCACTATGGCTGATGCATGTTTGTGATCTTCTCCTACCTCACCCTTGGCCCTACTCCTCCAGGGAGAGCGCTGACTCAGCAACCTGTGTGATGGTGAGCAGTCCACCTATGCTTGGTATTGCTACCCAGGCAGGGTAAAGCACTGGGTGCTATCAATGACAACTCAGCAACGTGCAGAGGGGAAGCAGTAGGGGATGAGGGAAGAGCATTCTTCTTGAATAGCCAATCTAGATCCTCAGCTAGAGGTATTGTGGATACTTCTACCAGGGTGCAGGGATTATGGATAGGTAGATAGATAGTGTGGCTGACTTCCATGTGGCTGAAACATCATCAGGGTAAAGGAAAAAATAAGAGACACCAGCTTCAGTGGGTGGGTGAGGTCAAACATGCTCCCCTGGCATTAAAGTAATAGCTATATACCCAAGCAACTCCAAAACTAGAGCTAGCAACCAGACTTGGCAATCAGAGTCTTGGGTATACCTTTGCCCTAGTCATGTGGCCACTGCTTCTGATACCAATAAAGGGTAACTCTAGCTGGTTCATAGAAGATTGATAGGGGTTAGCAGTCAGGTCACATTTCTGCCCAAGCACACAACCATGTTCTCTAGCAGCCTGGACAAAAGCTTCAGCCACCCCATGATAGCTTTAGACCTAGATAGCTTGAGTGTGGGAAGTTCAGCCCTTGAACCTTGAGATCTGGACAGTCCAGTTTAGCGGCCGGGCTAGCAGCAGCCCATCCCTCATCAATGGCAAGGTTCAAGCCCCAGGTAATTGGATCAGGTACACTTGGGCTTCAGCTTATCTGTTTAGCAGTGATTCAGTTGATTGGTTCCAGGAAGGTTAGGAGCTACCATGACGCTTCCAGCTTGGCAGGGAGCATAAACCTTTACACCCTGCTTCAATATTAGCTGAAACCAGGTTGCTGGATCCTGGCTTTGGGAGCTGGTGCATACTAAGCCTTCTGATAGCCTTGAGGGGTGGATAAGGGTTAACTTGGGGCCTAAAGGTATCAGATCTAAGAAATTTTATCCCTAGGCAGGGTTGGAAAGGGGTACAGAAGTACAAGAGATCATCCAGGAAAGATGATGAGAGAGGCATGGGTTTGTTACAGATAAAGTTGAGCTATCTAGGGGGTCAGAGAAACCATCAAACATTAGGTGGATGCTTGAATCAGGTGCCACCAGGATAGGTGATAAGGGGATTTAAGCAGGTACCATATGAGTGAAGAAGAGGTGTTTACTTTAAATTGATATTGGGACCTTGAGAAGTGAAAAAAAGTTAGGGTGTCCTGGAAACCTTTGCCACTCACCCCATGCAGAACTGATACAGTAAGAGTTTACCCATTGGGGATATCATAGGGATGGGGTCTAGTATGAGTGTGCTGGGAATCCCTGGGGCTGTCAGGAATAGGAATATATCCATAGATTTCTTGGAGAACTATGCCCAGAAAAGTTTTTGGGAGCCACATTAGGCTGGACTGAGGAGGATGCTGGTAGATGAACGCCTTCATGCTTGACTTGATCAGATATCTCAGTTGGTTCTGTTGATGCAGCAATATTATCTGTAGAAGGGTTACAAATAATAAGTATTTAAGATGGAATAATGACTATATTTAGGATGAAAGGAGCTATAGGTCAAAGATTCTGGAAAGGTAGTAGATTTTGAACCTCCAACCTTTTACTTTGATGACCCTCACCTTTGCTGTTAAGATGGTTCAGTCACATGGAGATTGTATACACTATCCCCCACCCAAACTTGATCCTTCAACCATATCAGGATCAAGCCACAATACCTTTAGATTAAACACTAAATATATCAATAAAGTTATCCTTCTCTCATATATTTCTCAATTCCCCTTGGTAGGTTGCCTTGTTGTCAATTACTTGGATTGTAGGTAAGTTTGGGGTAGCTCCATCTTTGAACCCCAATCGATGTGAGGGCTTTTATGGGAAACTCTGCTGGTAAGGCATAGTTTGGGGAGGGTTGAGTCATTCGAGAAGATTTTCAAATGGGTAGATGGATTTCCAGAGGGTCAAGCCTCCAGTTTTGATGCTGGGTTGAGTTGGCACAGGTTTATAATTAGCTAAGCAGTTCTTTTTAAAATAACTTTATTTAAAGTTTGGAACAACAGTAGAAAAGAACTGTGGCTTAAGGGAGTTGGGGGATAGGAGGGTCAATTTAATGTTGTCACGTCAGTTATTGGATTGTTTGGCCGATCCTGGTTGGAAATCCAGCTACGGGTAGGGTCCAATGAATCACCATTACATCATACTGGGGGGCAAATTTAATATTCTTAGCTATAAGTGGATGTGAAAAAGTAGCTAAGCGGGGTAAAAGAAATTTCTTTAAAGCCCAAGGTATCAGATTTATTTAATGCTTGGTATACTGGTGGTGGATGTCGTGAGTGCCTAGGTAGCGTTTATGGTTCTAGGCCAAGACTTTTCCAAACCATGGTCAGAGATAAATTGTAGCTGGGTCCCAGCAGCGTGGCATGGGGTTGAAGCAGGTATGGCGGTAGCTGGTTGGCGATGGTTCGGGGCTGAACCCGTGCGGTATGGTAGCTTTAAACTCTAAGATGACGTTGCATGAATCCCCAGCTAGTCAAGCAAGGATATTTGATTTGATCAATTATGGGTTTATAGCGGCAATGAACGCTTGGCTACTTGTAGTTATACTGGTTTTTAAACAAAGTTGGATGTCAAGCGGTCAAGGTTGGGACACCTGGTAAAGGTAAGAGATTGGATTGGGTTGACAATAAGTCATGTAGAAGAAAAGTGCCTAAACTTAGATACTTGGGATGGTTTGTCACCTTGTGTTTTCAAATGCCATGTTTGATTGGTTGAAAGCCGCTATAGACAATCTGAAATATCCAGCAATGCTTCGATGAAAGCGTCTACCATTGCACTGTCCGATTGTGGGCCATCGCTCCAAGAGCCTGTGGTCACTACCGCCCTCCCGTCGATTTGAAAAGCGGGGACATCCTTTTGGAATGCGCGATTACTCCAGAGTCCCACGCACCAAGAATAAATGGTAAACTAAGATGCGATTGAAGTCATGTGCCCAAAAGCGGTGATACGTTCTCTTTCATTTAAGACATTTGTTATCCGCTAAGCATTCTGGGGCGTTCGATGGTTATACTTATTTGGCCCAATGATTACCAAAGCATCTGTAAGCTTAGATTGGCTTTTTAAGTAAGCTTCTGCTGGACCCTCCTGCACAAGGTTTTTATTTCATATCGCAATGTTCCAAGTGAACTAATCCTTTATTTATTTCACGTGGCGCCAATCACAAAGCATAACCGCCAGCATACTTGGTGGTGGATCTTCAAGATTTGCGTTGCCACACAACTGGCCATCCGTCAAACTCCATTACTTCTAAAAACTTGGCCAATAAGACACGCTGGCAAGATTTCATTTTGCTCAGCCACCCGACAGCCCAAGTATAAAGCCTTAACTGATCAACAACTATACATCCCATTATATACCTGGCCCGTTAAAACAAAATACCTAATTAAGATGAGCGTAGTGCTAAGATTAGCCGCTGTCCTGGTAGGATCTGCCCTGTGTGTCCCAAATAATTCAACTGTAGTTGGCACAACTAAATGTCCAGGGTATCGAACTTCCAAGGTCGTCGAGAGGGGCTCCGAGATCTTTGCTCAGCTCACCTTGAATGGTGCTCCGTGCAACATGTTTAGCAAGGATGTCCAAGACTTGAGTCTGCATGTCACTTTCGACAACTCGCGCCTTCGAGTTAAGATTGCTGACTCAGCCAAGCAGCACTGGGAAGTACCCCAGTCCCTCATGTCGCCTGACCCGTCCTACCACCCCGCCGATCCCGCCATCAGTTTGCTAAAGTTTAGTTACACTGAAAGTCCATTTGCATTCTGTGTATCTCGCAAAGATACAGGAGAAGTTATTTTTGATACCCGTGACCATCGATTTGTGTTTGAAGAGCAGTACCTCGAGTTAACTTCTTCATTACCAACAGATGCCAACATCTATGGCATTGGAGAAGTCATTGGACGCTTCCGCCGCGACCCCAAAAATACTACACAAGGCATGTGGGCCCGAGATATTGCATCCCCAGAGTATGAAAACATTTATGGCGACCAGCCGCTCTACATTGAGCTGCGCGAGGGAAAAGCCCACGGAGTCCACATCCTCAACTCCTTTGGCATGGATGTCCTCCTCAAAGACCAAACAGTCTCATACAAAACCCTCGGCGGTGTCCTTGATTTCTCCTTCTTTGCTGGACCTACCCCTGCCCGAGTCATGGACCAGTACACTGCCACGTTTGGCCGCCCCCACCAGATCCCTTACTGGGCGCTTGGCTTCCACCAATGCAAGTACGGCTACAAGAGCATTGGCGAGGTTGCAGGAGTGGTTGCCAACTACTCCTTGGCCAGCATCCCACTTGAAACCATGTGGACTGACATTGAGTACATGGACATGTTCAAGGACTTCACCCTCGACCCCATCAACTATCCCCTCGACAAGGTCCAGGCTTTCATCAAGAAACTCCATGCCAACAACCAACACTACATCCTCATTGTTGATCCCGCCATTGCCCGCAACGACTCCTACCCCGCCTACCTCGACGGGCTCAAGAAGGATGTTTTCATCAAAAACCCTGATGGCTCCAACTACGTTGGCCAAGTGTGGCCAGGCTACACTGTCTTCCCTGACTGGTTTGCCCCAAACACCCAACAATGGTGGACCCAACACATTGCCACTTTCATGAACGATGTTCCTATTGACGGCATTTGGATTGACATGAACGAACCTGCTTCCTTCTGCCAAGGCTCCTGCGGCTCAACTCGCACTGGAATCCCGCCTTATCCCTGGAAAGACCCCAACTACAATCCTGATGTTCCCCAAGACTTCCCTGAGCCCAACTATGCCATCCACAATTACTACGGAAACCTCAGTGCAAAGACTGCTCCTACCAACGCCCGTCATTTTGGTGGAGTCACCGAGTTCCAAGCCCACAACCTTTACGGGCACATGGAAGCTATTGCCACCCGCAGCTCACTGATTGAGATCAACCCTGCCAAGCGCCCCTTTGTCCTTGGCCGCAGCACCTTCACTGGCTCGGGAGCTTACGAGGGCCATTGGCTTGGCGACAACCATTCTAAATGGAGTCAGTTGATTGATTCCATTGCTGGAGTATTGAGCATGCAGATGTTTGGTATTCCGTTTGTTGGTGCAGATATATGTGGCTTCAGTGACGATACCACCGAGGAGTTATGCTTGCGGTGGATGCAGTTGGGTTCACTATACCCCTTCTCGCGCAACCACAATGGCCTCGAATCAATCCCCCAGGAACCCTACTTATGGCCTTCAGTTGCTGAAGCCAGTCGCAAGGCTCTTCACACTCGCTACCAGCTCCTGCCATTCCTGTATACCCTCTTGGAACACTCTCATCTATCAGGTGCCCCGGTTTGGAATGCACTTGCTTTTGAGTTCTTGGATCAGAAGAACCTGCTGAGTGTTGACCGCCAGTTCTTGCTAGGCCGGTCTGTCCTTGTCTCCCCCGTCCTTGAGAAGGGTGCTAGCACAGTCAATGCCATAATCCCTCCTGGCACCTGGTTTGATTACCACACTTTCAAGTCTGTTGAAGGACCCAAAACAGTCATGCTTGATGCCCCAACTGATGGTCACATGCCACTTCATGTCCGTGGTGGACATATCCTGCCCCTCCAAGGCTCTGCCCTTACGGTTGCTGAGGCCCGGCGGACTCCTTTCCACCTTATCGTTGCCTTTGATCCCATCACTTCCAAATCAGAAGGGGAGCTTTATGTTGATGATGGCGAGTCTCTTCACGTGGGACCAAACTATTCCAGCATCAAGTTTTCTGCCGATGCCTACACAATCTCCTCCCGAGGTCACTTTGGCTACCATTCCACCCCAGCGATCAAAAACATCACCCTCCTTGGCCTCCCATGCTCCCATCCCCTGATGCAACGGCATGGCTCAACCGTGATGCTGTCTATCACCACTACAACATCGAAGACCAAGCAGATGATCTCCGCCACCATCACAGCAACCAAGGATGCTGCCTTCCCAATCATTTCCCTGGAAAACATCAAACTCCCTCTCAACGGCCCATTTACCCTACAGCTTTAATCCACAGCCCACCAAAAACCTATAACCCTCCTGGCCCAAGCATCTACTCCCCTGTTATAAAACCCCTAATAAAGGCTTTAATAGCTTTCAGCACAAGAAACCTTCCCAGAGAAATACACCACTTATTACTTGCATCCGATGATCAGCCTTGATTTGTTAAATCACCTAATGCCATGAGTGCCAGATTTAATGGAACTCTACCTCTAGAAATGATCTGTTGAACCGAAACCACCAGCTGACATGCTGGCCCTAAAGCTTTTGCTTAAAGTGGCTCTAACCCCCAACCTCTCATAAACTCTAGCCCAACCATGGTATTTACACATAACTAGGGTAGGGCGGGAACAGCAATCGTGTAAACAGAGTGCCACAAAACCTATTTTTTTGGATGTTTTGGATTGGGTCACGAAACAATCTGGATAGATTTGTTTCACAACTTCTGGAGTAGGTCACAATCTGCGACTCACTCCATTGTGTAGATCACATGATATAAAGGGAAGGCAGTTTTCAAGTATGAAACAGACGATTCCATTTCATGAAGGGGCACCAGATGTAAAATGAGTTCAGGTCAGTTGGTGGATCTTAATTTTCAATAAACTCATTAAAGCTTTATCTGCCACTCTCCCACAATGATAGCTTGGACGTACCACAGTTTGCTTTAGATAACTATAGTAAAACATCAATCACAGACATGTTGATATCTATTTCAATCCAGAGGAACAGCTTGCATACTTATGATTGGAGACAACACAAAACCACATGAGGCTGTGCTTGGTCACAACACATCTCATGCAGATTTGTTTTGTGACTTTAGGAGCAGGGCACAAAATGTGGCAGCTTTGAACGGTTTCCTAAAAACACAGACCCAATCTGCATGAATTGCAAAGTGACATGAAGGTCAAAGAATGATTTGTACCAACTGTCAAAGCCACATAACCAATTGTGCCCATTTTGAGGCCCACCCACCCCTAAACATAGCCTCTGAAACCTAGGGCTGCGGCAGATCTCAAACAGCAGCAGCTTTAAAAAAAGCTGCCGGCTGTTTGAGGTCAGGAAACACATCAGGGATCCAGTCTTGGGCAGCCGGCCCGTTGTTTCCAGGGGTAACCCGGGCCAGGTTTTTTGCGGGCAATGCCCACTACAAGAGGGGAGCTAACTTAAAAAGGTAGGAGACGGACTTTCTCACCCAGGACCACAGGACAACAGCCAGAATTATAGTGTCAATCACCCCTGTGAGGGTGATGTACACAATCCCAAGCTTGCCAGTATGGTTGGTTGGGAGGTTGGGTGAGGAAGCATGCATAGGTTTTGGGATCACAGTGGTTCCATGGGTAGGTTGTAAGCAGGGAGATAGTTGAATTCCCCTCTGAACAATTTGGGTGTTGAAAATATCCACAGGCCTTGTTGGTTGTATCTAACTGCAGATTGTATGTGGGCCAAAGAGTAAAGTTCAAGTATCTTTTCTGGGGTGTAGTCCTTGTATTCAGATTTCAGAGGGTAGTTGTCAGGGCCCAGAATGGGCCAGACAAAACCCTATCTTACATAGGTCAACGCCTGGAATTGAGCAATCACGCGACCAATTGATTGTGTTGTCATTTACGCATATTTACCCAAAGAAAACTTTAATTCCAAGTGGGGAATCAAACCCTGGTCAAGGTCAAGCCTGGGGGCAATTGGAAACTGTCCTAAAGTCAAGCAAAAAAGATTTTAATTGGCCCACACCCTCTGAAACCCAGAATTGGGGACTTGGGTTGCCAAATGGACCAAAATTCCCCTACCAGCTTCCCCAGAGCAAAAATAATGAAAGGATCCATCTAACTGACAAATCAGGAGTCATCAATGAGGCCCATCTTGAGAATAGCCCATTGAAAACCAGTAAGAAGTTGCCAGTAAGTCCAATTGCAGTTTCCCAGCAGGATATAGCTGGAAACACTGGAATCCCCTTTCTTTGTTGACATCTTCATCTAATAAACTTTGTTGGTTAATGCACACTGAGCATTTATACTTTGCAGGGGTTTATTAAATTATTACAAATTTTATACTGCTGGTGCTTTCAAACAGAGAGTACCTCCAGTACCAATGCCAGAGCTGGGAAACAGAGCAACTTCTAGCTGCCTCCAACCAACCACCGTCAGCCTTTACCCCATCTCCTAGAGTGCTGGACCAAGAAATAATTCCTGCTTCCACACTGCGCCCCTCCTTTCCTGGTGTTCCTCTGCTCCAACAACTTGCCCAGCCAAGCCTGACCATGAGCGCCGCCACAGGAGAACTTCCTCTCATTCCTTCTGCTTCATCATATGACTACAGTTAGCTTGGATTTGCCTATTTTACCATGCTGGGGCTCACTGAGCAAGTGATACCCCACATGGGAGTGTGGCGTCCTTGGGCTACTGCTGCCAATTATGTGATGTGGATGGCCCCTCTCATCTACTGGGCCTTCCAGGCTTGACCCTTCCCCTCAACTGGAGGTTCTCCTGGGAGTCACCCAGGCCATGCCAGTATGTCAACCTTATCCAAACTTGTAAGCCTGAGCCCCTATATTCAATTGATGATAGGGGCACTTTGTATGTTTGTTTTTTATGATTGCAGCTTACTACACCTACCAGTTTTGCACCCGCCACACAGTTGCTCACAACAAACCTAGACCTGAATCCCACCCAAGTACTGCACAAGTACAGAACGTCAACATATCTACCTTGAACCAGAACGCCTATGCACCCACCAGTTTCCCTGACCTACCCAAGATGGACCTAGCCAGCTTCAAGAAAGGAATGGTCATGATTAACGCCCTGTTCAGGGCCCACCCTGAGAACTATTGTGACAACGCCCAAAAGGTGATAATGGTGGCAGCACAGTTGAAAGATGTCGCCAAAGAGGTTTTCCTCATGTTGCTGGAGGAGGACCCCGACTTGATCTTGTCGTATGAGGCCTTCCTGGAATGTATGAATAGCACCATCATCCCCGCAGGAGCAAAAGTACAAGTATATATGGGCCTTCTTTTCCTGAGCCAAGGTAGAGATGACCTGGAAGCTTACATCCAGAGATTCTTGAGATTTTCTGCAGCTGCTGAAGTACCTGACAACATCTCTGGCCTGCACTTCAGAAATGGCCTGAATAATTGCCACGCCAACCTGATGCGCCATCACCACTGCAACCTCCCTAAGGACAAACTCCTAGCCATTACCTGTGGGATGGATTTCAGCCAGCCTCAACAGTATGGCCCCCCTAGAAACTACAAGCCACAATGAAACCAAACTGCTGCACGCCCTTGCCTGAACATGGCCCCAGAAGAATACTAGCGCCATGTACAAGCAGGCTTATGTTTCTACTGCCATCAGAATAGCCACCTGTCCAAAGACTTCCCTACAAGAAGCCCCACTGCCCAGAACCCCACTATTTTTGCAATAAACAGCTCTTCTCAGTCTTACCCTATTATCCAAGCCACCTTGTTGTATTCAGACCAGGAGTTGAAGATACCAGCTCTCATGGACAGTGGAGTCACCCACAATTATATCAAACAAGGATTAGCTGAAAAATTGGGACTAGAATTGGAAGATAAACCCACCTTGGTCACCCTAGGAAATAAGTCTACTGAAACCTCCTTTGAGAGTAAAGAAAGTGTTATTATGAAGCTGGGTCTTGCCCAGATCAAGGTCAAATTCTTGATAATGGACAAGTTGCCCCAACCTGTGGTGTTGGGGTTTGATTGGTGGGTAGAGAATGAGTTTAATATTGACTATACCAGCCAAAAGATGCAATTTTTATATGCAGGTACAATCTGGAAGCTACCCTATCTGACCACCCAAACATCTCTCCTATTGAACAGCATGGTGGTGGCGCCTTGCAAAGGAGAAATATCTGCCTGCTTAGAGAGATGGAAATTAGTGTTCTCTGAGACCATGGTCACAGCTCTCCCTAAGCACACCAGTTTTGACCATGCTATCAACTTGATCCCTGGAACCCAGCCCAAACATGGCCCTGTATATGGGTGCAACATGAAAGAGCAGGGGGCTCTCAGTGAATACCTAGACACCATGTTGAAGAAAAGCTACATCTGCGTACCCAAATCCCCTTGTTCATCACCCCTGCTGTTTGTCAAGAAAAAGGGTGGAGAATTGAGGCCTTGTGTAAACTACCAAAATCTCAACAAGATTACCGTAAAGAACCGCTATCCTGTTCCAAACGCTGAAGACCTTTCAGATCAGCTCTCTGGAGCAAACATCTTTTCCAAAGTTGACTTAAGGGACACCTTCAATCAGATACATATCAAGCCTGGAGACAAATGAAAAACGGCTTTCAAAACCAGACAAGGGCTATTTGAATACTTGGTTATGCCATTTGGCCTCTGCAATACTCCCAGCACCTTCCAAACCATGGTAGACGTAGTGCTTGGTGACCTCAAGGACCAGTGCTGTGTAGCCTACCTAGACAACATCCTCATCTATAGCCAAACTCCCGAGGAACACACAAAACACCTACAAATGGTAATACAGAGACTCCAGGATCATGGATTATTTGTAAAGCTACCCAAGTGTGAATTCTTTCAAGACAAAGTAGAATTCCTTGGCTACCATGTCCTGAAAGGAGGTTTTGCCATGTCACCAGACAAAATTGAGGCCGTCACATCATGGCCAGAGCCCACTAACCGTAAGGAAGTACAGAGCTTCTTGGGTCTGGCAAACTTTTGCAGAGAATTTGTCCAAATTTTTTCTTCCATCTGCCTTTCTTTGACCCGCCTGACCTCTGAAAAGCACACCTTTGTGTGGGATAATACAGCACGCACAGCCTTCAATACACTCAAGGAAGCCTTTGTTTCTGCACTGGTCCTTGCTATGCCCAACTACGCTAAACCCTTTGTGGTAGAAACTGATGCCTCAGACTTTTCCTTGGGAGTGTTGCTTCAGGAGGGGCATGATAGTAAGCTTCACCCTGTAGCTTACTACTCCAGGAGGTTCACTGCACCAGAACTGAACTACCCAATATATGACAAAGAGATGCTGGCAATTATGCAATCCCTAAAAAATTGGAGAAGATACCTTTGTAACACTGCCCACCCAGTGAAAATCATGACAGACCACAAGAATCTGACTTACTTCTTCAAACCACGACAACTCAACCAACTTCAGGCCAGATGGGAACTATTACTAGCCAACTATGACCTGAAGATCAATTACAAACCTGGGAAGATAAACATTGTACCTGACGCCTTGAGTCAAAGAGCTGATTTCTTCTCCAGTTCCAAAGAGATAGAGGAGTTAAACACCCAATCACTATTATCTCCACACATGCTGGAACCCATGCTCTTATTCCTAGGCCTGGCTAGTAGGAAAGAAGAAATCCAACATGCTCAGACCCTGGACAAGCACTGTATTACCGTCATGAAAGACTTAGCTGAGAACATTGACAGCAAATATTACAGAGAAGGTTATTCACTACACAGAAGATTCCTAAAACTAAATGGACAAACCTCCATACCTGAAGGTTCACTGATAATAAAGATTCTGAAGGAGCACCTTGACTCCCCCATGGCTGGATACCTGGGCTGCACCAAGACCTTAAAAGGTATCCAAAGAGCGTACATGTGGCCAAGAATGAAGCTGGAGATGGAGACATACATTAATGGTTGTGAAACATGTGACTGCTATAAACCCAAGCAAGGAAAACCTGAAGGCTTGCTCCAACCCCTCCAAATTGCAGTAGGCCCTTGGAAGTCAGTATCTATGGACTATATAGTAGAGCTCCCAGAGTCAAAAGGCTACAACACCATACTTGTGATTGTTTACAGATTCACAAAGATGGGTTACTTTATTCCTACCACCACTTACGTGACAGCCAAGGAGACCACCACCCTCTTTAGGGACCACATTTTCATGAATCATGGCTTATCCAAGGAAGTTATCTCTGACCCTGGCTCCCAGTTTACATCCAAGTTCTGGGCCCAAATCTTACTAACCTGGGAATCAAGAGATTACTATCCACAGTGTACCACCCCAAAGCAACTGACAAACTGAAAGAGTTAACCAAGTATTGGAACAGTACCTCTGATGCTACATTAATGCAGAACAAGACAACTGGACCAAACACTTACCCATGGCGCAATTTGCATACAATAATCAAGACCTCAGTTCTACAGGAATGTCTCCATTCAAGGCCAACTACGGATTTAACCCTACTTAGGACCACCTTCCCACAGAAGAGTCCAGCAACCCTGAGGGACTAGATTGGGTGGCTACCATCCATACCACCCAAGAAGAGTGTGTCCAAAACCTGAAGCAAGCTGTACAGACCTACAAAGACTTTGCCAAAAAAGAGGAGAAGCCCTGGACCATTGATAGAAGTTGGGGACATGGTTTACCTCAGCGCCAGGAATATCAAGACTACAGCGCCATGTGCAAGCCTCAGCCCTAGGAAAACAGGACCATACAAAGTTTTGCAATGCATAGGAGAAGTAGCTTACAGATTAGAGCTCTCGTCTAACTGGAAGATCCATGATGTCTTTCACCAATCACTATTGTCCAAGAAGAAAGGTACCTCACACCCTCATCAAGTTATTCACACTGCCCCTCCCCCACTCAAAGTAGGAAGCTTTCTAGAGCATGAGGTTGAACAGATTCTAGACCACAATATGAGATATTGACGACTACACTACTTAATCAAAAGGAAAGGTTACCCATCCAAAGAGAATACCTGGAACCTGAAGATAACCTTGCCAATGCTAGTGTCCTCCTGACTACGTACAAGACCAGGCATCCAGGGTCAAGCTGTAAGAGCTCAACTATGGTGGGGAATGATGTCAGGGCCCAGAATGGGCCAGACAAAACCCTATGTTACATAGGTTCAACGCCTGCAATTGAGCAATCACGCAACCAATTGTCCACGTTGTTGATTATGCAGATTCACCCAAAGGAAACTTTAATTCCATGTGGGGAATCAAACCCTGGTCAAGGCCAAGCCTGGGGGAAATTGGAAACCGTCCTAAAACCAAGCAAAAAAGATTTTAATTGGCCCACACCCTCTGAAACCCAGAATTGGGGACTTGGGTTGCCAAATGGACCAAAATTCCCCTATCATCTTCCCCAGAGCAAAAATAATGAAAGGATCCATCTAACTGGCAAATCAGGAGTCACCAATGGGGCCCAGCTTGAGAATAGCCTATTGACAACCAATAAGAAGTTGTCAGTAAGTCTAATTGCAGTTTCCCAGCAGGATATAGCTAGGAACACTGGCATCCCCTTTCTTTGTTGACATCTTCATCTAATAAACTTTGTTGTTTAATGCAAACTGAGCATTTATACTTTTCAGGAGTTTATTACATTATTACAAATTTTATACTGCTGGTGCTTTCAAACAGAGAGTACCTCCAGTACCAACGCCAGCGCTGGGAAACAGAGCAACTTCTAGCTGCCTCCAACCAACCACCGTCAGCCTTTACCCCATCTCCTAGAGTGCTGGACCAAGAAATAATTCCTGCTTCCACACTGCGCCCCTCCTTTCCTGGTGTTCCTATGCTCCAACAACTTGCCCAGCCAAGCCTGACCATGAGCGCCGCCACAGGAGAACTTCCTCTCATTCCTTCTGCTTCATCATATGACTACAGTTAGCTTGGATTTGCCTATTTTACCATGCTGGGGCTCACTGAGCAAGTGATACCCCATATGGGAGTGTGGCGTCCTTGGTCTACTGCTGCCAATTATGTGATGAAGATGGCCCCTGTCATCTACTGGGCCTTCCCCTTGACCGAAGGTTCCCCTGGGAGTCACCCAGACCATGACAGTAGTCAGTAAAATAGATGGGTCTGAAGGGTACACCAGAAGGACAGAAAACTGCAGGCGGTGGGGAAGGAGATCTTGAACTGAATTGGTAGATAGCAAATACAAAATAAGGCAATAGCTGGGTGAGCCAAATAGCATAACCTTTATTCAAAAATGGCAATAAGGTTTGAGCACAGGATTCATAGGCATGTATAGCATCCCGCCTTCAAACTTAGTATCTCCCATAATGACTTAATCAAAATATCAGGAAGAATGCGGGTAGGTAGCCAGGAGGCTTGGGTTTAGGAGAAGCAAAATGGCACCTTGACTGGATGTTCTCTCATTGGTCAGAATGTCCAAATTAGTCCCTTGGTTTCCTTGATTTTTGGCTGTGGTCACGGGGTTGGGCCCAAAGCCTGGGCTTCTCCTTGGCAGTTGAGATAGATTGGTTACTTGAGAGTACTTTAAGCTCATAAAGTTCACCAGGCCACTTTCTCTGCCTCCATTAGGCAATTCAAGAAACTCCTCCTCAGGAACCATCATAATCAAACCTGTACTGGTATTCTGACTTTGGGACTTAGCCAGGCCTTCAGCTTGCGGGGGCTCAATCTCAGAAAAACGCGGGCAGGCGGTACCTTGGTCCATAGGGCCAGCGGTCTGCAGAAATTAAGGGTCAGGGTTTGAATCCCAATCTTGGGCCCGGGTTTCCAGGGGGAAAGAATTGTCAATCCTGACACCATCCCCTTCTTCCCCCAAGGACCCTCCCTTTGGGTCCTTTTTGTTCAGATAGAGTTAGACGGCTTCTTGGGCATTAGCTAGGTTGCTCAGCAGTTCCCAAGTGCTTTCCTCTAGCCATTATTATTTCTATTTGACGTAGTACTGGGGTTTTTGGTAGTGGATTCTGTCACCATGTATTTATTCAACTTCATATTCCTTGGAGAAGCTTGTTTGGGGGGGCTGTCTTAATCTGTTGGTGGGGAAGCAAGTTCCCATATTTTTTGAACAAAAGGGAGTAGTGAAACACAGCATGAATCTTCCAGGTTGGGGTAGGTCTAGCTTGAAGGCAACCTCACCAACTAAATTGGTGATCTTGTGGGGGCCAATTATTCTGCAAGCCAACTTTCTGCAGGGCACGTGTAGGGGTACATTCCAGGAGTCTAGGTATACTTTGTCTCCAACTTGTAAGGGCTGGACTGAGGTTTGTTTGCGGTCAGCAAAGGCTATGTAGGTTTGAACTGCACGGTTCAGGTTGGTCAAGCATGTTTTTTGTGTGTCGCAAATCTGTTCAATCCAGGAGTGCCTAGTGGTGTTTGATTCCTTCTTGCCAATCTGGGGGTCCCAGGTGGGGTTAAACCCATAGTTGGCTTTGAATTAGGACATGCCTGTGAGGGCGTGGTCCTTACTTTTGTAGGTAAACTGGGCCATGGGGAGCATTTGGCCAAATTTTCCTGATCAGCATTGGCATAGCATCAAAGGTATTGTTCAAGGATCTGGTTTACTTGTTCAGTTTGGCTTTCTGTCTGTGGGTGGTAAGAGGTAGATACACATTGCTTGATTCCCAAGTCTTTCATCACCTGTGTCCAGTAGTTTGATATGAATTGGGGTCCTCTGTTTGTGATAAATCCTCAGGTGTTTTGTGTTGCGTGAGGATGTGGTTGTGGAAGTGTTGGGCAGTCTCTGCTGCCGTGCAATTGGTGGTGGTTGGTACAAAGTATGCCATCTTGGTGAAGCGGTCTACCATGACCAGGATTGCATTGAACAAGAGGGATGGAGGCAGTTCCACAATGTAGTCCATGGAAACAGATCTCCAAGGTCCATGGGGTATATTCAAGGGTCTTAGAAGTCCTTCAGGTTTGTTTCTGTGAGTTTTGGTCCGCTCACAGGTCTCACACCCCTTCAGGTACGCGCTTACGTCTTGATCTATTTTTGGCCAAGCAAAGTTCCTTCTGATGCTCCAGAGGGTCTTGAGCCTACCTGGGTGTCCAGCCATCTCATAATTGTGGTAGTATCTCAAGACATTGGTTCTGATATCCCCTTCTGGTACAAAGATCCTGTTGTGGAGCATTAGTGTTGTTCCCTTCAATGAGTAGCCTTTTTGGTAGATGGCACTATCCAAGGATTTAGAGAGGTCAGAGATCATGATCTTGGTGAACTTGTCAAGTGTTTGGGACCTTAGTACTTCTGGTTTGCTGGCTCTGATTTTCATCAATTCCAGGTGAATGCCTAAACTTGCTGTGTCCAAGAGGACTTGGGTGTTGTGGCCGCAAGTTTCTAGGTGAATAGGCACCAGGTCAGTTCTTTTACTTAGGGCGTCAGGTACCACCTTCACCTTCCCTGGCTTGCAGTCTATGGTCAGATTGTACTCAGCCAGTTCTAAGGCCCATCTTTCTTGTTGTTGGTTAAGCTGGCGTGGTTTGAAGAAGTAAACCAAGTTCTTGTGGTCTGTCAGGACCTTTACTAGATATTTGGTGCCACATAGGTATTGGCACTAATGTTTCAGGTTCTTCATTATGACTAGCATCTCCTTGTCATAAATTGGGGAGTTTTCTTCCGCAGGGAGCATACTATCCCCTCCTTCCTGAAGAAGGACCCCACCCACCGCAAAGTCTGACATGTCAGTTTCCAGAACAAAGGTTTTGTCTGGATCTGGCATGGCCAGGACAGGGGCTGAGGTGAAGGCAAGTTTCAAGGTTTTAAAGGCGGTGGTACATTCCAGAGTCCAGGCAAAGGTGACCTTGTCAGAGCAAAGACAGGTCAGGGGGAGGGTAATGTGAGAAATTTTTTGGATGAAGTCCCTGCAATAGTTTGCTAACCCCAGGAAACTTCTGACATCCTTATGGCACATGGGGGTAGGCCAAGAGGTCACAGCATCCACCTTATCCTGTGCCATGGCAAAGCTGCCAGTCTTCACTATGTATCCCAGGAATCCAACTTCAGACTGAAAAAATTTGCATTTCTTAAGCTTAGCGTGTAAGTTTTCTTGGGAGAGTTTTTCTAGTATAAGGTCCAGGTGGTGCAGGTGTTCCTCATGAGTCTTGCTGTAGATGAGAATGTTGTCCAGATATGCCACACAAAAACGGTCAAAGTATTCTCCTAGGACAGTGTTGATCATCCTTTGAAAGGTGCTGGGGGCGTTGCAGAGGCCAAAGGGCATCACAAGGTACTCATACAGCCCATATCAGGTTTTGAAGGCTGTCTTGCACTTGTCTCCATCCTTGATTCATATTTGGTTGAACACATCTTGGAGGTCAATTTTTGAGTACACCTGGACTCCAGTCAGTACATCACAGAGGTTGTTGGCATTAGAAATGGGGTAGCAGTTCTTCACTGTAATGCTGTTCAGTTTTTGGTAATTCATGCATGGACGCATCCCACCATCTTTTTTCCCTACAAACAGCATGGGTGACAAGCAGGGGGCTTTTGACACCCAGATGGACCCTTTTTTTGTCATATCCTCAAGGTATGCTTTCAAGGCCACTTGCTTGCGGTGGTTACAGCTGTAGATGGGGCTGTGATGCGGTTGAGTCTCTGGTAGTAGGTCTATGGTGTGGTCATAGATTGAATGGCTGGGTAGTTTTGTGGCTTCTTCTTTGCTAAACACATGGTCCCACTTCTGCAGGTGGGTAGGTAGTGTCCTAACACTGGGTTCCATCTTTATGGTTAAGAGTCTGTTGGTTGGGGATCTGCCATGACTTATACAGAACAGAAGGATGTCACAAGATTCAGGTTGTACCAAAGTGATAGTCTGTTCACTATAGTTCAGGACCAGGCCATGTCTGTTGGACCAGGAGTCCCCCAGTATAAGGGGGTGGGGTAGTCCTGGCAAGAGAATCAGGGACAACGGGTATGAATTGTGTCCAATGGTCAACAGGAGTTCTTATTCACACTCATAGCTGGTGTACAAGGAACTGTTTCCCATGATTACTTGTAGACTGCGCTCTGAAGCTGTTAATCCTAGTTCCTTTGCCAGGCCAACATCAATTAAGCTTTCATCAGCTCCTGTATCAATAAAGGCTTCAATCTGGCGCTGATTCCCAAGAAGGTCTATTGTCACTTGGATGAATTTGTAAGACGGGAAGAAGTGTTTATTTGCGCCAGTGAGATCAGGGCAGTGTTCTTCTTAGGGAAGGCTCTGGTCAAGTGGCCCACCTCATGGCAGTGGAAGCAGAGGCCTTTGCAGTAGTGTCGTTGGAGCTCTTCAGGGGTCATCCCTGTTCTGTTGGGGGTTAGTGTTTGGGGTTGGCAGGCCTGGGAGGAGCCAGCATTCTCTTGGGTCATGCTAAGACCCTTGCACAGGGGAATTAGCTTGTCTAGGCTGAGGGTGGGCAGATGGTGCTTAAACAGGTCCTTCATTGCTAAGTTGACGCACTTTTGGAATATAATGGCTGCCAGTTTGTCCTTGAGTTGGGTGCAGATTTTCAGTTTGAGGAATTTGTCAATATACGCTTGGATGGGTCAGGGACCTTGTCAAATTTCTAGCAGGGTGTTCAGGGCGTAGTATCTAGTGTCACAATCTTCACCTGTGGCCATTAACTCAGCCTCAAACTTGGCGTAGTTTAAGCAGAATTCTATGTCCTCAGCTGTGGCCTTGCCAAACTAATCCAAGGCGTCCCCTGATAGCATTGAAGCAACTCCAAGGATCTTCTTGGTGTCACTGGCATAAGAGGGGGTGTTGGTAAGGAAATTCAGGCAGAGGACTGGCATGGCACATCTAGCTTCCTCAAGCGTGAGATTCCCCATCTGAGGCATCTCCACCTTTGTGAGGGACTGGTTCACAATCATGTTTTGCACTTGAGAGGACAGAGCTTATTGGCGTCAGCAGTATTGGTGTTGGTTCTCTTTGGGACATTCAGGTTTGTATTCTTCCACATGGAAGAGAATAGGTTTTTGGTCATCTTATAGGTGTAATAAGTGATTATCAATAGCAAAAGCATACAAGATGCCCAAAGAAATAACAACATCTTGGGGCTCAGGGTACCAGGTTTAATAAAGATTGCCATAATGTCAGGGATCCAGTCTTAGGCAGCCGGCCTGTTTTTCCAGGGGTGACCTGGGCTGGGTTTTTGCAGGCAATGTCCACCACAAGAGGGGAGCTAACTTAAAAAGGTAGGAGACGGACTTTTCTACCCAGGACCATGGGCCAGCAGCCAGGATTGTAGTGTCAATCACCCCTGTGAGGGTGATGTACACAATCCCAAACAGATCACCAGTATGATCAGTTGGGAGGTTGGGTGAGAAAGCAGGCATAGGTTTTGGGATACAGGCGGTTCCATAGGTAGGTTGTAAGCAGGGAGATAGTTGAATTTCCCTCTGAACAATTTGGGTGTTGAAAATATCCACAGGCCTTGTTTGTTGTATCTAACTGCAGATTGTATGCAGGCCAAAGGGTCAAGTTCAAGTATCTTTTCTGGGGTGTAGACCTTGTATCCAGATTTCAGAGGGTAGTCAGTAAAATTTATGGGTCTGAAGGATACACCAAGAGGACAGAAAACTGTGGGCGGTGGGGCAGGAGATCTTGAACTGAATTGGTAGATAACAAATACAAAATAAGGCAATAGCTGGGTGAGCCAAATAGCATAACCTTTATTCAAAAATGGCAATAAGGTTTGAGCACAGGATTCATAGGCATGTATAGCATCCCGCCTTCAAACTTAGTATCTCCCATAATGACTTAATCAAAATATTGGGGAAATGCGGGTGGGTGGCCAGGAGGCCCGAGTGTAGGAGCAGCAAAATGACACCTTGGCTGGATGTTCTTTCATTGGTCAGAACGTCCAAAGTGGTCA
The DNA here is from genome assembly GCA_014839935.2 of Entomophthora muscae. Classification (NCBI taxonomy): domain Eukaryota; kingdom Fungi; phylum Entomophthoromycota; class Entomophthoromycetes; order Entomophthorales; family Entomophthoraceae; genus Entomophthora; species Entomophthora muscae. The sequence goes on along the minus strand of QTSX02007135.1, from coordinate 149,934 downwards.
GTTGATTTCCTTGATTTTTGGCTGTAGTCACAGGGTTGGGCCCAAAGCCCAGGTTTCTCTTTGGAAGTTGAGTTTGATTGGTTACTTGAGAGGACTTCAAGCTCATGAAGTTCACAGGATCCACCTTCTCTGCCTCCATTAGGCAATTCAAGAAACTCCTCCTCAGGAACCATCATAATTGAACCTGTACTGGTATTCTGACTTTGGGACTTAGCAGGGGCTTTGGCTTGTGGGGGCTCAATCTCAGAAAAACGCAGGCAGGCAAGCTCTCTGTCCATGGGGCCAGCAGCCCGCAGGAATTTGGGTTCAGGGTTCAAATCTTGCCTTTGGGCCCGGGTTTTGAGGGGTAACAAATTGTCAATCTTGACAAAAGGGGTCCAGAAACCTATTTTTAACCTAAGTTTCTGGAATTGTTTCCCCACGCAATCCACAGACAGATGATGGTTCTGGATTTTGTTTTTATATAAAAGGTTGTACTATTCCTGATTCTAAAAGTTACATTTAAAACAGGAATAAGATTTGATTTTTGCTAAAAAAACCTTTATTTAGTTATATATTAAAACGCGGCTTGCCTGGAAACCCAAAGGCTGGATCTTACTTTTTTTTTGAAATTTTGAAATTTTGGATTCTCTAATTTAGGGGAATTCAAAATCCAAAAACACTATGGCTTGGAAGCGTCAATTACAGCAAATGCCATAATTGGCATATTTTTAATCCACCACAGCCCTATGAAACCTAAGCATTCAAACTTTGATTTTCTATGCCACACCCCTAACCCTTTCACCAGCTGTTACACAGATATTTTTAAATAACTACTAGAAGCTTGTATTTTCCCATAAATCCAATCCCACACCACCAACCTATCTACCACCCAACTGAAGATCTAAACCTCACCCCTGTATAATATATATACCAATATATTAAAATTCACACTCAATTTTACCTCATCATCAATTTCAATATTCTAGCAACCTCCATATACAGCATAGCCACTTTAGATCCCTGCTCAAATCAACCTTAGCCAGATATCTCCTTCTCTTTACCTCTTCCAGGTCAAAAGGCTAACTCTGAAGCTACAACTTTGAGTTTAGCACCCCTTCCAGGGGTTTATAGCCCCAGTAAACCAGTTCACATCCCTGGCTTCCCTTCTGTTACCTGTATGCACCTGCAAAACATCAAAAGGAAAGGAGTCAAACTTTCCCAAAGAGTGGAAGTTGTTGCAACCTCCACTTCCAACAGTACCACTTCATGCCTTGTACCAGTTAGAATTTTTTTGAATGCCCTTGGGTGCACTCCAGTCTCAAATCCCTAACCAAGTAAAGGTATGCCCAGATTCCAGATCCCTGCTCCCGGCATCCAAATCCAGTCAACACTTGGATTCCAGCAACCAGCTTTCCACCATCAGCATCATTGAAAGTATTCTAGAGCATTTAGGGGTCAACCCCAGTATGAGCTCAAAATAAACTTGAAGCAGTACCAGTTCTTAAGAATTTTGTCATAAGAATCAAAGGGTATCATAACCCTGTCAGGAGCCGCCCACAAGCCTCACAGTCAGTCAGCTGGCCAGCCAACCAGTGGTTGATCAATTGGAGAGCTAGGTAGAGGGAAAATCCCAAATTCATACCATTTTGAGTGGCAAGCCCCAGAGGAATCTATCTAACCAAGTGTGGGGTTAAGAGGTTGAAAAGGCCATCCAGGGTTGGGTAGGATACCCTCAATTAACCTGGTAGCAGCAAGGGCAAACTTTCAGGTGTGGTATGGCTTCCCACCCAAGAGCTGGGCAGTGGCACAGATGGGTGTGAGGTTAGGCCAATTGGCCATAAAATACTAGCCAGATCATCCCACCCAGACCTGGATCATAATACACCATATAAATTCTAGTGCTGAGCATATAATTCTGAGGAGTATAACAAGATAAGGGGGAAATTTTGGAAGAGAATCTGCCAGGAATTCACTTGATGACATTCCTGTCATTAACTGTTCAAGTAGCAAGGAAGGACTTCCTTCTCTCTCTTTTAATATATTTGAAACTCTTAATAATGCAAAGTTAGCTAGTAGGATTTGCTCATTTTTACTTAATCTCAATACCCTGGTTAAAATGGTTAGTTCTCTAAATTCTAGAACAGGATTTGAACCTGGGCTGTCTCAGGACTTAGTTGCTCTTCTTCTAGGTGATATTGGCGTAAATCAAAGAATTAATCAATCATTACCTTCCAAATTGGTTTTGGCAAATCAGGTACTTCAAAATAAGTGCAAAAGATAAATTGGCTCCAGGTGAGAACGCTGGCGCTCTTCTTGGCTCTGGCTCTGTGTTTTCTTTATTGTTGGCTCCTGGTTCTGTTGATGGTGTCTATTCTCTTGGTTCTAGTTCCTGTGGGAGATAGCTGAAAAAAACAGTAGTTGGCTGTATTTTAAGGGTTCAGTAAGGTCAACTTAACTAATTATGTGCTGGAGCATAATTAGGGGAACTAATATCAGATTCCCATATTTTAAGTTACAATTATTCACATTCTCCAGTAACTTCTCCAAATTTTCTCAAATTCTTTGCTTTTTCCCCCAACTATTTACTTGCTACCATGCTATACATAGCTGGTAAGTTATATTTTATTATTTGCTCAATCAATAAAGTCTTTACCCACCTAATTGATTTTTCTTTACACAAACTTCATCTTATTATTAATAAAAGCCATGGGATTGCCCAATACTTCCTTATGGAAGTTCATTGGGTATAAAAGGGTTCTATAGGGTATCTTGTTGCAGGTATTAAAGGCCATTGTTTTGCTAGGGTCAAGGGCCAATTCTGGTTCCTCTCCTGAATCCCAGTATTTAGATAGTTCCTGGCACCGTGTGATCCCTGGAGTATGGTATAAAGTCACGTCCTTGTTGCACAACCCTCCTGGCAACAAAAAGCCCCAGATGCATAAATCATTTAGTATGCCTGCCAAGCCCAAGGGTTTCTATCCGCTGGCCTCTGCGTTTGTTTTAAGCTACCCAGGGGCGTACTTTTCTTGGGTTGTTTCAACCCGCTCCTGGGTCAGTATTGTCTGTTCAGAAAGCTGTTTCACCTTATAGTGGTGTCCCTCCATGTGGGGTTTTTAGTCACTGTTCTTGATTCCTCTGCCATCATTAATCATCTTAGAAGTTTATTTCCAAGTGGGTGGGTGCCTGACAGAATCATAACTTATTTGATATGAATATTGGGGATTATAAAGTATCATGGGAAGCCACACACTGTCCATGTACGACATGGTAGTCATGGGGCTTTTCTAAGTAGGTGTTACATCCAGAATTAAAACTATTTGATCCCTTTAAAAAAAGGTTTCTGATAAGAGTGCCATTGATTATCATTGGCCAGGAAAATTCTCAGAAAAATAGTCTTCCCAAGAGACTATAACCATAGATGGTGCAAAGTCTCTCCCTGGGGTGCTGAAGAGGAGATCTCTAAGGAGCTTCTAAAGGTTATCTGGGATTCAAGCTATATATTTCTCCAGCTTGGCATCAGAGACCAGCAGCCAGTGATTGCTCTGGCGTTGCTTGTCCCACACAGGACACACCAGTCATAGCATAGGTTTCAGCCCAGTAAAACCACCAATCCCCTTGGCAAGGTACATACTGTTAGGTCTGGCCTCCATGATAGCGCCCAGCCCTTATAACCCTGGTTCAAGCTTGTGTAGGTCATGATTGACTACCCAGATCTCACTTATTATCTGGAATTGTTTTTCTTGGTGTGCTGTGGTGTTGCTTGCCTCTTCACTCTTTCTTTTCCTTTGTCTTCTTAGCCTTTTCTGTCTGGTTATACAGCAGGGTCATTACTCCAGGTACCCTTTTAGGTAGAGGTAGACATAGCCCCAGAGCAGTACATACAATGTTTGATGTGTTTCCATAAAAAAGCTCATATGGGCTTTTGCCCATGTTAAAATTCACAAGAGTGTAGCAAATTATTAGCGCTGTTGGTGCATATCAGCCCAAAGGCAAGGATTGTTGGTGGGTAGCTTACTGGGGGCCTATACAAGGGAACCATTCAATCTTTCTACTCTCCCATTTGCTTGTGGGTGGTAAGTGCTGGTAACTGTATGTCTTACTCCATTTTTAGCAGGTAGATGATGGTGTCAATGGCTTTAAGTTTGGTGCCATTATTTGTGATTAGGAGGCCAGGCTTCCTGACTTGGCTATGATCTCTTTTCTAATGAATTGTCTAACATCTTTCCCTTTGTGTTTTTTGTGGCTTTTGCCACCAGCCACCTAGTTGTATAGTCAATGGCTGTGGTAATATACTTCTTTTCTTTGTTATATCTTTACATGGCTTTCATTATGTCCAGTGCCCATACCTTGAAAGGTTAGGTGATTAATACTGGTATTACTGATTTGGGAGGTGCCTTATAGCAAGCGTACTTTTCACAGACTTTGTATTGCTCCAGTACTTCTGTGATATTGTCCAGCATTTTGGACCACTAGTAGTGTGTCTTGAGGTATTAATTCAATTTCCTGCTAATGTTTTGTCCCAGATCTCTGTGGTATTGAAGAATTGTGTCAATCTTTTATGTTGACAGAATGTAGGGTACAGTATCACCACTTGGAAGTATGCAGTGATGAGTCTGTATACGTTTTAGAACAGATGTTTGTTCTTAAGGACTTTATCTGGGATGTACATTGTTGTACCAGGTGGGAACCTCTCTTGGAGATTTCTCATTATTAACATGGGCTAATGGGGTCCCCATCAGCGCATAAGATGTGTTTGTTGTACAGCCTTGATAGGGTGTTGGCGGCGAGCATTTATTTTCCTGATTTGTATTCAATTGACATGGGGTACCGTTGGATAAGGCTCATCCATTCTGCTTGTCTTTGAGATAGGTGTTGTTGGGGTTTGAAAATATCAGTGACTTGTGGTCAGTTAACACTTTGAATATTTGTGCGCCTTCCAGGTAGCATTGCCACTTCATGAGAAAGTACACAATAGCTACCAGTTCCTTGTCATGTATTGGATATCTATGCTCACCATCAGAAAAATTTATCAATTTTTATGCTACAGGGAGGAAGTCCATTTCTAAAGTTTTAATTCAGAGTACTCCTTCTATTTCATAGTTGGAAGTATCAGTTTCTAGTTTGTCTATTCCCTCACAATTTAGATACTTTAAGATAGAGGCTGTTATCATGTGTTCTTTTAGCTGTCAGAAGTGTTGATCCCTCAACAGTGTCCATAAAAATTTGGCTTTCTTGCCTGTGATTGCAGATAAGGGGGAAGTCAGAGCACCCCAGTTAGGGATGAACCTCCTAACATAGGCTACCATGCCTAGAAACGTTTGGAGCTCACTCTTATTCCATGGTGCTGGCATGCCATTTATGGCTTATATCTTTTCTGGTCTGTCTTCACTCTATAATTGCTGATTATGTGTCCTAAAGACAGGAATTCTGCTGAGATAAAGTCACATTTTGAGGGTTTGGATATGAGTTGGTTATCTTTGAGGGTATAGAGGACTAGGAAAATGTCTTTCCAGTGTTGTTCTACAGTTAGACTGTATATGATTATGTCATCTTGGTAGATGATTGCTCTTTTTACAATGTGTTCCTTGAAGACCTTATTCACAAAGATCACAAAGATGCTTGGATTGTTAGTCAATCTAAAATCAAGAACCACACACTCAAAATAACAAACTTAGTTCTGAATGCTGTTTTGGGTATGTCCTCTGGATTAACGCGGATCTGATGATATTCTTCAGTTAAGTCAACATTTTTAAGAATTGAAATCATCCCAAAGAAACAAAGAGGTTGTCAATCAGGGGCAGGGGGTACCTGTTATTAATTGTGACTTTTTAGGGGCTCTTTAATTGGTAAAAAGTCATAGACCTTCATCTTTCTTAGCCATAAAGAAGACATCTGCACCAAAGAGAGATTTAGACAGCTGAATGAGCCCTTTCTCTGAGGTCCCATCTAGATATTCCTTCAGTGTGTCATACTATTGGGGGTGTTAACCAGTAGTTGGGGAGTTCCTTGGGTACACTTTATTTTAAATCAATATGGTGTTAGGGTATCCCTGTCAGGTGGTAAGCCTGGTAGTTTCTCCTGTATACAGAGGGGAATTATTGGACAAAAAGTTGAAGTATAGAATCCTGTTTATGTGAAAGATCAATTTTTTTGAAATGGATAACCTCATATGTGCAGGTGTTCCAATTTATTTTGCTAGTGTCAGCTTCTTCTTCTGTTTCCATGATTTTCACAAACACGTGATCCCTCATGAGTGTATCAAGATGAGTTGGGTAAACATGGTGGTGTACCTCACCTTGTTGTATGGTGAGGGTAGCGCTATCCCAGTCAATATGAGGCTTGGTCTTTCTCATCCAATCCAAACCAAGTATAACATCATACTTGGGGATTGGTATGATAGGGCCGCTAATTGTTGCTTGTACATCTCCAATTTGGGTGCAGAAAAGTTTTGCCTCATGGGTAACTGGTGTGCTACGGTTGTCTGTCATGATGACCCTCTTGATGTTACTTTGAGTGGTAGGTAACTTCATGAGGTCTGTGAAGCTCTTGTTGATGAGATATTAATTTTCTCCGGTGTTGAATAGTGCGGTGCCCTGGTATCTGCAAAAGCAGAAAGGGTAAGTTATAAGTTTATTTCAAGTTTGGGCATAAAACAGTATATGATTGCTGAAAGGTAGTTGGATCATGATGATTGAATCCACATCATGGTCCCTGTACAAGTCTTGTAAAGTGGGGGAGGGCAGCTTTCCTAAGCAATCCCCTGAGATTTTACCTCCTCAGGTGCATTATCAGTACTCATCTGGTTTTCTTGAGCTGTATGGTTCCCTCTTGAGAATGAGATTTATTGGCTTGGGTTGTTTGTTTGTTTTTTTAGATTAGTGTTTTTTCTGGAAGAAGGACTCTTTTTTTTCTTATTGGGTATATGTAGGTTTCAGATTTTTGAGCATCTTTTTCCCTTCAAAGAATAAATCTTGGATATTGTTGCTTCAGGATCACATCAAGCTGAATGTGAGAGAGTGGGGCTAAACTAACTAATATTGGCTTTCATCCCAGGAGAAGAGTCCACCTGGACACCAATCATTGCAACACAGGGATGGCTGCTTGAACAGGGTTTCATAAGAACAATATGGGGGTTGTTGGGGGAAGATAAGCATTGAAGGCCATCAGTAGCATTCCTGTCAGCAGCCAAGGAGTATGGCTAGGAGACGGCACAATCTGCAGTAATGTGTACTCAGCAAGGGGGACCCTACTGGGAGGCACAGGTAGAGGTGATGGTGCCATAGGCATCAGGAGGGCAAGCAACATATTCTAATCAAAGGGAGGTCCCTCATTATCAGTAATCAAACTTATTATAGGGGAGTTACCAGTTGAGAGGACTCAAGGGCCCTGACAGGAAGTTCATCCAGAATGTATAGCAGGATAGAGTGTTACCTTGCACTGAAATGACAGAAGTGGATAAAAATTGCCTAAAGTTGAAAGATACCAAGAGCAGCGGAAACAACACAAGAAGTACAATAAGAGCCAAAAATTTGACCAGAAGGAACAAAATTTTGATGTCTCAAGGAAATTGCAGGGTTTTTTGCTGAAGAAAATGGCTTTTCTGGGTGCCAGGGGACACTTTTGGGAATAGTGACAAGGTTTTCAGACTCTGGGAAGGGCCTAGGACTGGAGAGAACAATACAGAAGCCACCAGGTAGTCTTTTAAGTCTTTAAAGCAACTTTGATTTTGGCTTTTTCTTTAAATTAAAGAAAAGCCAACTTAAATTAAGTAAATTTATGATTTTTACTGATGAATTTTAAGTTTTAACTTGTTCTTGAAGGCAAAAAGGGTAGATAACAATGTTTGACGTCAAATTTGACCTTAGGGACTAGTAAAGGGGAACAAAAAGACAGGATCATAAGTTAAGGGAAGAAATAATTATGCTAATAATTTTTAGGACCACATAGGGCTCTTAAGAAAACTCAAGGGCCCAGGTGAAGCACTGTAAACTTTTATTTGTAAAGAATAGATAAACAGAGACCCACAATGGGCCTGCTTGCTTTGAAACTGATTATCTGAAACTAAGGGCCCAACAGAAGAGGAGGTCCCCTGATTGTTTATCAGAAAAACTTCAACCCTGTGTCAGTGAGATTGGAAGGATTTGTATTGATTTCCAAAATCACTTCAATTGGCTGGGGGAGCTGAGATAAGCTGTGGAGCAGAAAATTTGTGATGCAGAGTAAACTGGAACATTAATGTGGCTTGTTTCATTGTCTGTTTCAGGATTGTCAATTCTTCCTCCCTAGAAACCCAGGCCCGGGAGCAGGGATCAAACCCTGAACCTGGATTCCTTTGGGCCGCCGGGCCTGTGAACCGCGAGACCGCCTGCCCGCATTTTTCTGGGATTGAGCCCCCACAAGCTGATACCAAGTGTATTGACCCATGCGGTAAAAAGAGACAAACCAAAGAAATCATTGCACCAAATAGAGGATTAATCACTGTGCCTAATGGAGGTACGGATTTGGCAACTATTAGCTTCATGAACTTGGAGTCTATGCCAGCAACCAATCAAGAGCAAACCCAGGAAAGAGGCACAGGCCTGTGGCCCAGTTCCATGACCTTGACAACAGAGCAATATAATCAAGCAACCAAATCAAGATTCCTGACCAATGGAAGAACTCCCAGGCTGGGTGCCATTTTGCCACCTTTGGACCCAAGCACCCAGTTCCCCCGGCCCTGGCCTTCCCAATGCCTTGATGGACCCCCATGGAAAATGTTAAGCTTAGAGGGGGGGTACTATATAGACCCAAGGACCCCACGCTCCAAATTTATTGCCATTTTTGAATAAAGGTTATGTTAATTTAGCTCATAAAGCCATTGCCTTATTTTTATTTGCTGTATATCAATTCAGTTCAAGATCTCCTGGCCCGCCTGCCCGCTGTTTTCTGTCCTCCTGGCATACCCTTCAGACCCATCCATTTTACTGACTACCCTCTGAAATCTGAATACAAGGTATACACCCTGGAAAATATACTTGAGCTTGATCCCCTGCCCACATACAATCCGCTATTAGATACAACCGACAAGGCCCGTGGATATTTTCCACACCCAAGTTGTTCAGAAGAAAATTCAATTATCTCCCTGCTTACAGCCTGTCCATGGAGCCGCCTGTGACACCAAAACTCATGCCTGCTTCTGCACCTGACCTCCCAACTGACCATACTGGCAAGCTGTTTGGGATTGTGTAAATCACCCTCACAGGGGTGATTGACACTATAATCCCGGCCGCTGGCCTGTGGTCTTGGGTGGGGAAGTCTGCCTCATATCTTTTAAAGTTAGCTCCCCTCTTGTGGTGGGCATTGCCTGCAAAAAACCTGGCCCAAGTTACCCCTGAAAACAACAGGCCAGCCATCCAAGACTGGATCCCTGACAGTCTGTGGCAAATATGTGTCAAGAGGGGGTGTACCTAGGCAAAGTAAAAATCCAAATTAATTAGAGATTCATACATAGTTGGGTAAGAGGAGTTGGGCAGGGAGAGAGGAGCTCAGGAAGGTTTTATAAAACAAATTAATTGTCTACTGTGTGGGCCAAGACTTCCAAAGAATTTAAAGGTTTGGTGTGACTTTGATTAGATTTCTTTGATTACTGAGGAAAAATGGTTTTATACTAGGCCAAAGGAGAAGTAGAGTTTGCTGGCATCTAATATGTGTTAGGAGGCCATTATAAAAGTCCATTAGTGGGACGTGTGAGGCTCCTGCTCCTGAGAGGTAGCCATATGATGCCCTGGGTCAATGACAGGTCCAGATGGGTTGGAGTGTCATTCTTCAAGTGAAAGTTGTGATGCCAGAAAATAGCACTCTAAGGTGAAAACTCTTATTTGCACTATCAAATGCACACCGTCTACAGTACACTATATTATGTGCACCATCCAAGGTGCACTATCTAATGTTCATAGTTATTATTTTGACCGTAGAACAGATACTTTTGAGTATTTAGCCAAATAAATACACCAAAATATAAAGATATTCTGTTTTTTGTTGCTTATTTCATATATATAGGTTTGACTGGAATTCTTTATATAAAGAATTCCTGTAAGATGGGTATCTATATTTAGTAAAAGAATAGAATATGGGTTTTCAGTTAGGCCATACTAAATAGCAAAATTGAAGCAAGATTGGCCAAGTTAATCATGGGGACTAGGTGTCTTGCAAAAGGTTTGATTAACTCCAAAGGTTAATTAAATGTACCCACAGACATGATCAATAAGGATTTAATCATTGGTCCAAAATGGACTTAAATGTGTCAAGTAAAGACTAGGTGTCTTTAAACTGAGTTGATTAATCATGTAGGTTAATCAGTCTAATTGATGGGGTGTCAATTAACCAAAAAAAACCAAATACATGCAAAGAGGCATGAGTATTCAGGTTTGATCAGCTTGTTCCCAGTTGGAGCATTGATAGATGAGTTGTGGGAAGTGTATATTCCACATGATTTGGCACCAGGAGCTGAAGAAGCTCCATGCCAAATCAATATATTTAGACAAAAGGTGTCATGTGATTCCTTCTCACTGTAGATTAATTCTCATAGGTTGAGGAATGCAGGGATCTTAGGGTAAAGATCTGGGTTTAGATGAAACAAATTTCATAGACCATATGACATGAATCAAAGGTTGATTCAGGAACTGGAGGGGTTTTCAGCCAAATATGCCCCATGCCAAATCAATATATTGAGACAAAAAGTGTCATGTGATTCCTTCTCACTGTAGGTTAATTCTCATAGGTTGAGAAATGCGGGGATTTTTTGGGTAAAGATCCAGGTTTAGATGAAATAAATTTCATAGACCATGTGACATGAATCAAAGGTTGATTCAGGAACCGGAGGGGTTTTTAGCCAAATATGCCCCAAATGGTATATAAGCAAAAATGGCTAAATTTTAATAAATATATATTGTCAATTTTAACGCTTTCCCCTCAATTAATTTTTCAATTATCATGTCTTTGTTATTGTTCAAAAGCAAAAATTTGGAGTACTTTGTGTGGAAACAGATGCTGCCAGGAAGGAATTTCATACAAGTTCTCTTGAGGTAGCTTGGGGAAGTCTGGAGGTGACAAAGAATGTACCCCAGGAGTCTTTGGTAGAAGTGAAAGCTGCATTCAAAGAATTATATTCCAATTACTTTGCAAAAGAATGAACTCCTACTCAAAGAAATTGAATCTATGTGTGGGATTCATGGAACCTGTTAGTAGGATCCAACAAAAAATTTACAACAGGTGAAATTCAAGGCAAACTGTGAGATTGAGGCCCTAAGAGCAAGAGAGGAAAATAGTGTCAAGATAATGGCTAGATGACAGGATGACAACAAGGTGTTGTCCCATAAAATGGCCTCCCTGGAGGCAAAGCTCATTGAAGTTTTGTCACAGGAAGGTTACAACAATAAGAGTCAGCAAGGGCAGGATAATGGTAAGTTGGACTAGTTGGACCTGGATCCTTAACAATTAGATCCTCTAGTCTGATGATGGAGCCCTATCATCCGATAATTGAACCTCTTGAAATCTCTGGATTCTCTATGTTACAAATGCTATGTGTGACTGATCCTCTTGACCATAAATTATCAATGCCCTGGTATTATTTTATTCTCTACTCTGAAACTATCAATGTATAGCTGTTAAGCTAATTCCCTGCTTTCATCCAAGTACATAATAGTACATATATATGTCCCTCATCATTCACAATAAACAAGACCCACTTTTACCTATAACTTTTGACAAATATTGTGCTTTGCACTTGGCTGGACATTTCTACTGTTAAGATAGTGTCTTTTAACCAGGTCCTTCCTCTAAAAGCCCCTGCTATTCCTGTTTCAGAGATAAAAGGTGACAGGAAGGTCCCCCTGCTATACTAGCACCCCTACCAGGCTAGTATCCCAGGTCCAACCACAAGTGCTATCCCTTCCTTCTCCTCCTGTTGACTTAGAAAACCTTGGGTTATGCCTGCTGCCTATCATTCTTCTGATAAAAAGAGCAAGGGCCAGACAGCCCTGTCTGTTCCCCATAACTTATGTTATAGAACATCACTATTGCTATGAGTTATATGTACTGTGGTATGTACTATAGATGCTCTACCAATATCTTCACAGATATAGATTAATGTATTGCTAAGATAGTGTTGCACTACAGTAAGTGCTATAAACTATCTTTGTTCCTTGCCAGAACACACCCTCCTATCAGGTATACAAGACAGACCCCCTGTCTGCCTCCTCCCATAAGTGCTATTAGTTAGCACCTCCCCTCTCACAGCCTTCTAGGTCCTCCTGGTAAGGACTCCCCTGAGTTGACCTCAGAGGATCTATAGAAAAGTACCAAAACATGGTAAATGCCGTCATTTTTCATGTTTTGATTTTGCCTTTGATGGGTTATTTTGAGGACAAATATCTCTCTTTTGCTTTTGACCTTCAAAATGAGTCTGGCTCTGAATTGGGAAATTCAATTGTTAAGTTTCTTGATTCTGCGCAACTCACTTGCCCTGCTCATTCTTGTGACAAGTGATTCTACCGTAGATGTACTGTTTTATGGTAAAACTACACAGTATATATTCCCAATCTTTATACTCAATAAAATTTAAGTTCTAATCACATTTTTGTCTTTGTGTCTCCACGTACTTTGGCGCCTCTCTAGCCACAGCTAGCAGATATTACTCAATAAGGGCCACAAGGTAATCACATAGCCTTCCCTGCCATTCTAACCAAGACTTAGTACAAATCCAATCCTAAGGTTAGGATTTCCTGTTGTGACTCTGTGCTACGCCTCAGATCACAAAAAAAATGGTGCTCACTACAGGGGCTGTAAGCCCCTTGGTTACCCCTTTTGCAATCACATTTTCAGGTCCCTTGCCTCACCTTATACAAGAGCCAACTTCACCTGAAATTAACTTCCTCATATTGAGGAAGACATCACAGACCTGCCTATTGTCCCCACTATACTGAACCTCAGAAATGGTCCCTGCCTAGTGGCATACCCTTTGGGTACCCCTGACTTGGAACAAGTCATGGCAGTAGCCCTTGGGTTAGCCCATGATGGGGCATCCCTCATCTCCAGCTTCAGTTCACCTGAGCAGAATACTACAAATTGATTGTAGCTCCACAATTTCCAAAGCATCTCCTCTCAGAGGCTGGTTTGCTGAACAATTATTGTCATCTTTTGTACAACCTACCTTACTCCACCACCAGATGGTATTGGGTCTTCACGTTCAGGAGATTTCATCTCTACAAGCAGTTGTCACTCATCACTGGGATCAGTTTGCAGCCTACCAACAGTGAATTCACTCCCTGTTTTCCTTAGTATCAGACAATCAGCGCAACTCTGTCACCTCCCAATCCTGCTTGGTCAATTTCATTGAGCAAATGCGCCAGTCTATCCCTGAGTATGTTAGAGAGCGTCTGCATGAGTTTCACCAATTGGAACAGCCCTGGCGCACCCAAGTAGATTCCACTCTGAACGCCTATCTTAACAATTTTGATTAACTTGTGCAGCAACTCAACAAGTTCAGTGCTTACTCTTTTGACCAATTGCAGCAAGTAGGAGCCCTTACTGCAAAAGGCCTCCACAAACTTGTAAAAGAATTTGATCAAGAAAGGGCTGCTACGGCTGCTACCATTGCCAAACTCCAGACTCAAGTGAATAAACTATCTTCACCCAAGCCAGATGCCCTGCCTTCTCCTCCAGCTGATGATTTGGTGAATAGAGAGAAAAGACTATGGGACGCCATTTGAGAGTTAAGAGCATCCACTTGTAGTCAGGATTGTCCTACCAAAGCCCCTCAGCCAGATCCTCAAGTGCTTTCTCTGACAACTCAAGTTACTGAATTACAACAAGAGGTTGCTAACTTGTGTGAGATGATGGCGTCAACTGTTAGTTCAACTGGGGTTACAGACAAAGATGGCTGTTGCCCTGGCTTTTCAGGAGCTCCCCGCATTCACTGTGCTAGAGAGTTGATAGCTCTAGCTAATGAGGTGGACTATTTGAAACAAGACCACTCTGAGCTTGATAAAGACATACAGGAGATGAGTGAGTTAAATGATTCAGTAAAAAGCAGGTTTGCTCCTTGCCTTTTGGTAGTCCTTCTCTTACCTCTCAACTGGCTGACTGTCCTTGGTAGTAACTGCCCATGGCCAACACCTAGATGTTGCTGAGCGGCAGACCACCCTATCTAATAATATGAGCACCTGCACTACTGAAACCTTGACTATCCTTTAGGAAAGTGTTTGCCAGCTGTGGGCCAGGCAGCCCTCCTCCAAGTCTAAAGCAGAATTCTCCCTGCGCATAAATGTACTAAATAGCAACAATGATGGTCCAACTCCAGAAGCAAATTTCAAGCCTACCTTTAAGCAAGTCTTTGACCCCAAAACCTCAACCATTTCAGCTTTCCTAACTATCTATGAAACTACCATGAGAAGAGCTTTGTATGAGGTTAAGAAGGAACACATTCTAATCTGTCTGCACCCGTCCTGCCAAGAGGTAGTAGTGCCAGAGCTGCCCACCATTGAGACCTGGGAAGATATGAAGCAGCTTCTGATTGGCAAATTTGGTGGTGACCTTAGTTTGGAAGTGAAAAAGGACACATTCATGCACAGTGCTTTCAAACCAAAAGAGACTCTAGCTGATTTTGCATATAGATTCTACATGGAGAGATGGCAACTGATTACAAGTTGCCAGCTGACTGCACATGAAGTGCACATGGCTTGCGCTCAAGCCCCAAGGTTAACCAGCTTCTGTGTCTTCACTTTAAGGCTTATAAAGCCGTTCTTTCCTCTATAAAGAGCATAAATACATTGTTGCAGAATATACACCTCACCCATTCTGAGGCAGCCGTGAGGAAGAATTGTGCTGCCTCTACCTCTGTTTCATCTTCATGTGGCCCGCGTATCCTCACCATGAACTTGCAGAATCCTCCTTGACTCCAGGATTGCCACAGCTGTGAGAAAATATGTCATCATTCCCAGGTCTTCACCAATTCTTGAGTTGAAGGAGCTGATCCCAAAGAACAGGCGGGAAAAGAGCAGTCAGCCTAGAGGCAGAGAAGCTCTTGGTTGACAATTCCTCCCAGTCTCCTTCAATCCCCCCCTCCATTGCTGACTCTAAGCCTTCTGACACTGAGGCTCCTCCCATTCTGCTGCTATTTCACAACATCTCTGATGACTCTGACATGGAAAATTCTGATATAGAAGATCCTGACACCTATGGGTATTCAATTCTTGCTGTCCCCAAAACTATTGCAGTCCCTTATAAGCTATGTTCTGGGAAAACTACAATGACTGCCAAGCCTCTGCCTAAACCAAAGAGGTTGTCTTTTTCACATACTTCACCCAAGCCAAGAGATCCCCTGTGCTTGTCAAGTCTTCTGATGAAGCTGCTGAGGTAGCTGACGTTGTGTTCAAAAACGTTTCAGTCTTGCTTCCTCTCCAGACTGTCTATAAGGAGTTCCCAGGCTTGAGATGCATGATTGAGGAATGGGACAAAGAGCTAGTAGAAGCCTGAGACATTCTGGCTGTTCTCCCTCCCTTTGGGTGTACTACCACTTGTGTGGAAATATCCATCCAGAAGGTGAAGATTAAGGCTGTCTAAGACATGGGATCTCCTGTTAATGTTGTCTCCTTAAAGCTTGTCAAGAATATCAAACTTGCCCCCAACCTTAACTATCACCAGTTGTATGGCACAGCTGGGCTATCCATGACTTACGCCATAGGGGCATATTATGCTCTGACCTATGCAGTTTGGCAAGCTACTCTTGGCCACACCTGCCGTTGTCTTGGAGAATGAGAGCTACAACCTCCTAGTTGGTACTCTATTCCTTAGGGAATATAATGGGATCATCAACTTAAAGGACGGCTACCTCTCTATCTTAGGGTATGAGGCCCCTCTGATCTTTGAAGATCCAATTCAAGCTCCCAGGAAGCACCTCAAGACATGTGCCTTAGAATATCCCACTGGTGTTTTCACTTTAAAATACTGTACTCATTCCTCCAACATGAAGTGTCTTCCTATGGCTTGCCCTGCATCTGAAGGGATTCCTCTCTTATTCACTTCTGCTGTAACTATTCCCCCTGAATCTCAGGCTATCCTAGACTCCCAAATATCATATGGGCTACCTGAGTGTACGTTCCTATAGTTATACTCTCCTCCCTTGCTAGGACGCAACAAGGCCTATCTCTGTCCAGGAATCTTGGATGTCTCTCATAAAGACCCTGTCCAATTGCTGGTCGCCAACCTAACTGCTCTCCCCATACATGTGTCTAGAAGACAGGTTGTTGGCTATGACAAGTTATTAAATGCCCCTGATGTCCTATCCCTACATCTCTTTGGTACGTTCCTGACTTTATTTACCTGAAGACAAACCTCAAGTCCTATCCTTGTTCACTGCACAGGACTTCCTGCAACTATCCCTGTTTCAACAGAAAGAGGTGCTTGACCTTCTGGATCAGTTTTCAGATATATTTGCTAAAGATAGCACTGATTATGGTCTAGTCAAAGGCAACATTCATCATAATGATACTGCTGATGCTCTCCCCTTCTGTGCTAAACTGTATTGCCGCAGTTGTGTGGAGGATGCTCAGGTGTCTAAAGAGCTCAAACAACTTCTAGACGTTGGACTGCTTGCTCCTTCCCAAAGTCCATGGGCTTCCCCCTGCTTATACTTAAAAAGAAGGATGGAGGTCATTGTATTGTGATGGACTACCAGCAATTGAAATCTTTAATCAAAAAGGATTCATACCCCTTACTGTGCATTGATGATGCTCTTTGCTGCCTTGGAGTTTCCAAGTTCTTCTCTGCTATGGACCTAGCTTCTGGGTACTGGCAATTTGATCTCTCTCCCAAGAAAGACTGAAGGCTGCGCTCATCACTTCTGAAGGATTGTTTGAGCTTACGCAAATGCCGCAAGGGCTCTGCAATGCCCCAGCTAGTTTCCAACAAGCCATGGACTCCATCCTCCATGATTTGAAGCTCTCGTGCGTCCTAGTGTACTTAGATGATTTAAAGGTTTTTAGTGCTACTTTTACCAACCACCTGGCTCATCTCAAAGAAGTATCCATAAAGATTCAAGAAGATGGTCTTAAGTTAAAATCATCTAAGTGTGCCTTCTTCAAGGAACGCCTTGAATTCTTGGGACATGAGGTGACTCAGACAGGAATTTTCCCCATGACTAAGAAAGTTGAGGCCATTGACAAAATGCTTCTGCCCACCAACCTTCAAAAAGTTAATGTCTTTCTGGGCATGATGAGATACTATAGACAATCCATCCCTAATTTTGCTGACACTAGCAAACCCTTGGTCCAACTGCTCTGTAACGTCCCTTTTGAATGGACTGCCATCCAGCAACAAGCCTTTGAGACCCTTAAGTAAAAACTTGAGGTGGCCCTATCTTAGTATATCCTGACTATGATAATAGTTTTATCCTATATACTGATGCTAGTGACCTGACCATTGGAGCCATCCTGGCTTAATTGGATGATGAAGGTGTGGATCACCCTGTAGCTTATACTTCTTGTGTCCTTAATAAGAAAAATTATAGTGTGACTGAGAAAGAGTGCCTTTCTGTGCTGCATGCTGTCAAGCAGTTCTGCCATTACGTGTATGGCACCCATTTCACTGTGGTCACTGACCACACTTTGCTTAGATGGCTACAACAACTTAAGGGACCCAAAGGACAACTAGCTAGATGGGCTCTCTGCCTTCAAGGGTACAACTTCACTGTGCTGCAATGCCCTGGGATTCAACATCAGAATGCTGATGTACTGTCCAGAATGCCCATCCTTGATCTACACCCTGCTAAGGCTGACAGGCTGTACAAACTAATTGGATATCCTTCTTCCTGGGAGAACAAGACGGAAGAAATTTGAGTTGCCCTTTCTAAACTATCTGAAGACATGCTCATTTGTGATAATCAGCTTTTCAAGAAAGTACAAGACCACTACTTGCCTTATGTATGGCCTAGTTTTTGCCTTTTGGTGGTGCTCCAAGCTCATAAAGAGACAGGACACAGAGGCATTGCCAAGACTTATGCCTGGCTCCAGAAGAACTAATTCTGGGAAAATCTTTGTCTGCTGATTCCAGATGTTATTGCTAGTTGCCATGTTTGCCAGCTCCAACATCCTATAGCTGCCGCTCACAAGTTCAAGCTAGCCCCCTGCAACACGCCTTTCACACTATCAGAATTGACACTGTAGGGTTTCTTTCTTGCTCCCGCTCTGGCTGCCGCTTTATCCTAATTGCTATTGATCATTTTAGCAAGTGGGTAGAAGCTCACCCTACTAAGGACATTACTGCCAAGGCAACCACCTCCTTTCTTCTACAGGATTTATTCTTTTGCCATGGCTGCCCTCAGTTGTTGTTGTCTAACAATGGACTAACTTCAACGCTAAGTTGATAACCTCTGTTGTCAAGGCCTTGGGATCTCACCAGTCTTTCTCTGCTCCCTATAATCCTTCCACCAATGGGGCAGTAAAGCACCAATTCAACTCTGGTTTCTATTATGAGGAAACTCACTTACTCTGACGCCACCAAATGGGATCTATACTTACCCAATGCTCTCTTTGCCTATTGCCTTAGCAAGCATTGTATCACCAGATATTCCCCTTTTGCTATGTTGTATGGTTGTGAAGCCACCACTCCGCCGCTCTTGGGGCCCCCTACTCTTCTCTGATAAGGCCATGAACCCTGATGATCATATCAAATATCTAGTCAACCAAATCATTGATATTCAGGCCTCTGCCTACACAACCGCATATAAGACTTAGATTCTTGAGCTCTCTCCTGACAATGCTGGACAATCTCCCTTGCCTGAGTTCAACATTAGAGACCACATTCTTTACTATCAGCATAGAGTAGGAGGACGTGCTCACAAACTAGACTTGTTGTGGATTAGGCCCTTGGAAGTGACCTTCAAATGAGGATCAGAGTATACTGCAAAACTCCTCTCTAGTGGTTGACCGTTTACCTGTGTGCATGCCAAGTTCCTCCACAAGTACCACCCCCTAAGGACAATCTAGAGGGGGGCAATGTTGTGAATGCCGCCATTCACCATGTTTTGATTTCACCTTCAATTGGTTATTTTGAGGACACATCACTCTCTTTTTCTCTTGTCCTTTGAAATGAGTCTGGCTCCTAATTGGGAAATTCAATGGTTCAGTTTCCTGATCCTGCGCAACTCACTTGCCCCACTCATGCTTGTGGCAAGTGATCCTACTGTCTATGTACTGTTTTGTGGTAAAGCTACACAGTATATATTCCCAATCTTTATACCCAATAAAATTTAAGTCCTATTCACAATTTCCTCTTTGTGTCTCCAGGTACGTTTTGCCTCTCTATCCACGTCTAGCAGATATTATTCAATCAGGGCCACAAGGCAATAACATAGCATTCCCTGCCATTCTAACCAAGACTTGGTACAAGTCCAATCCTAAGGTTAGGATTTCCTGTTGTGACTCTGTGCGCGCCTCAGATCACAATAACAGTGTTCTACTTCCAGCATCTTGTACCTATCATGAAGTCCTGATTACTGCTTCAGCAACTTTTCTACTAGAATCTTAGCATCTGCTCTATGAATCATCACATCTTCATAGCTCAGTTCTTCTGGGGTATATAGCTCTTATAACAGGGTCTCAAACTCCTTTCCAAGAAAGTTCTTTCCTCTTGGGGTCAATGAAAATCCTCTTGACATACCGGCCTGTTAATCACTGGGGGTTTGGCTCCTGGAGAACCTTTTTCATTGCTGCATATGGGTCATTATTTGTTAGATTAATCTGTTTCCTATTAACTGTGCTACTTAAAACTTTAAAATTTTGTTTTAATTTTCTTATCAATAAATTTAAATAATTACAAAATTTTTATCAAAATAAATCTTATTTAATCCTTATAATATAAAAACCTATATTAAATTAATCATTTTCTACTTACAGCTAAATTAAACTGTATTAAAAGCTAGTAACAATCTTATTTCATATACCATTATTTCTTGAAAGCTGATTAGTACAAAATGACATCATTCTAAAAAGAGCAACATAAAAATACAATAAAAACTGATATGATGCTTTTTGTTAGAAATCAAATTGTTGCCTAAAATCTTAGTTTTTTTACATATTTATATTAAAATATAATAATTTTTGAATCCCTCTTTTTAAAAAGAGGACAGATAGCTTTTTTGCATATTTAATAAATATTAAATAATTTTAGATTTTTTAAAAAAAAATCTAGTAAAAAGTTAAAAAAACTAAAACTAAAATTAAAACTGAACTTTTATTGAAATTTCAGTGATCTCATTTAGCATAAGTAATTTATTCTTAAGTTAGATTTTATAGAAAATATATAATAAGAACTTATAAGAGAGTAAAAGTTTTTCTTTTCAAAATTTAAGTATTTAATATTAATAAAATAGCTTTATACAACTATTTAATAAAATTATATTTTTATACTGTATGCTAGAGATAATATGTATAAAAAATTCAAAATATAAAAAAGAATGTATCAAAATCTTGCTTTATTTAATTAAATTTTATAAAGGTTAAAATTTATTTGAACTAAATGGAAAATGATCTTAGTCATTGTATCTATAAAAATAAGATACAAATTTAATTATACAAGCAAATATTAATATGTAATTAGAAAAATATTTTTGTTTTGATAGATTTAAAATATAAAAGTTCATTTTTTAAGAACTGTTAAAGGTTATAATAAACTTAAGTTTATTTAAAAAAAGATTTTTGAGTTGGTTACTAAAAGTAAGCTAAATAATGATTTATACTTTAAATTTAGTTTACTGATTAAAATATCATACTTTAAGAGTTAATTAGCATATTTTATTTCAAATAATAATTTTATAAGCTTACATTCAAAGCCACTTCAAGATACTAAATTGGTATCAAAATATAGAATTGCAGCGCAATTCCAAAAGCTGAGATTAAGGGCTTTCTAATGATACTAGTTTGAGCAAGATTGAAGGACTATTTGCGGAAATATCAACAGTTAACCAGAATATAAAAAGGGGTAAATAAACAATGATATCAGACTTCAGGGGTGATATTGATAAATTAAGGAGATCAGTTGGGGGTCAGTTGGGAATTTATGCCTGTAGTGCAAAAGCTCAGCTAACATGGTATTTAAACAGCTCAACTTTACAGAAATTTACTTTACAATCTACACCTTTACTCCTCTCTGATAACTGCACATCTATTTCCAAGCAAGAACTGCCTGAACCAAGCCAAGGAACCCAACCACTATCATTATGGAACCTATCAAGTTTGCACCTCAGATGACACCCTTCTTCTCACTGGGGGCTTCTACTAAGAGAGAAAGAATCTCTATGCTTAAACAAGCATTCCTTTTTACTGCTGGCAGTGATCTTAACAGCTTTGTTGAGCATTTCTTATTAAAAACAGAGTTTGGAAAAAGTACCTTCTTACCTGTCATACAAAATTCTAAGACAGATGATTTCCTTAACAACCTAAAGGAATTGATGTCAGAGTCCCCTGCCAAGCACCTTCCTTCCCTAAGAGCATTGGTTACATCAAGCTACAGTCTGAAAGAGCTTTGGGATTGTGGATTTGAAATGACAAAAAATGAGTATTCATATTCTAAAAAAATAAAAAATGCTAAAAAAGCATCATTAAATTCAAAAAATAAAAAGGAAAAAATGATTCAGTAAAGAAAGAAAACTAAAAAAATGTTTTAAAACATATATTAAAAAATTCATTTCCAACTAGCCAATTCACTAAAAAATCCCCTGGATTGATTTATGAAGAATTACAAAAAGAGTTGAGTGAATACTCAACTAAAATAAAATACTCATTATTGAAAACAAAAAAAGAAATTTACAAAGATATGAAAATAAAAAACAATATTTCTATTTCACTTTCCACTTTTTATAAGCTTATTCCTAATAATATAATTAAAAGCAAAAAGCAAACTGATATGTGTAACATTTGCAACTTAAAAAAGTCATTAGAAATGAAGAAAAAGAATTTGAGTATAAAGAAGTTGCCATTGCCTAAATCTATTAAAGAAAATTTGGAATCTATTGACCAAGATGAAAAGTTTTATAAGCATCAAAATAAAGAATATATTAGTGATATAAATAATCTTGATAATAATTCATGTGTTATAGTAATAGACTACAAAGAAAACTTTAAAATAGGTGGGGGTCCTATAGAGACAAATAATTGTTTTTATGAGAAAATACCTATTTCTTTATTAGGATTTGCAATTTCATTTTAAAGAAAATGAGAAAATTAAATATGAGTATCATGACTTTTTATCTGAAATTTTATCTCATGACTCTTTGTTTTCAGGTCAGTGTTTGATAAGTCTGCTTAAAAATAATAAATTTAAGAATATTAAAAATATTAAAGTTTGGACTGATAATGGTAATCATTTCAGATCTTATGAATTCTTATATTATCTTTTTAAAGAGGAACCTAAAATTATAAAAGGAACAATTAAGTTTAATAGATTTGTTGAGTGTCATGGCAAAAGTATTGTTGATAGTCATTTTGGTGTATTATCTAAAATATTTAAACAAAAGGAAAATGAGATGTATATAAAAAACATAAATGATCTCAAAATGGTTTTTGAGAGAGAGAAAGAAAGAAAGGGTCTATATGAGACACTTGTAAATAATTCAGATGTTTCCCAAAAAATCTTTTTTCACATCTATGATAGAAAATCTAGGCCTAAAAAAAGCTGGCTTGAAGTCAAAGCATTTTATATTAATCTTTCATATTTAATGAAAGATGGTGAGCTGTATGTTTCACCTTTGACATTTGAGGATGTTAAGGAGTACTCCAAAATAAATTATTGTGCAAAGTTCTGCACAGATGACAGAGAAACAAAGAGAGCTGATACTACTAAAGGATTAGTAGGACATGTTCATGAAGTTGGACGCATAACAAAAACTTATATTTCACATAGGGTAAATAGTCTTTTAAATACAACAACTTTTTTTTCTAAAAATAACTAAGAAATTAATTATATGAGCCAAAGATAGGGTAATAGCAATTATAGCTTTGGGGCTGCTATTACTCTCCCATGCAACTCATATATTTAATTCTTGGCTTATTAAAATAGAAAAAAGGGTTTTAGCAAAAAATACAGCTAATAGAAACAAGATTTATTTATATTATTTGTATATTTTACACTCTTAAACTTTTCTTCAGTAAACTAAGCATTATACTAATGTTCAAAAAACATAAGTTTATGACTTAAATGATACCAAAGAATTTAAAAGGCTTTGAAATGCTTAAGCTGGCGCCTTGGCTTAATCTAACAAATAATGACCCATATGCTGCTCTTCTTGGCCAATATTAGAATAGAGAAGTGGGGGAAGAATCCATAATTTTAACAATGCAAAAATAGGTGGGGTTTGTACAAGTCTTTATTGACCAAAGGAGGATCCCCTTAGAAACCTTCTGATTATGCAACTGTTTGCAAACTTTGGGTGGACAGATACTCCTTTGAATAAGTCTTGGAAGCCACCAGCTTCTTCTTCACTGCTTTGGGATCAAGCTCTGCTGAGTTCAAACCCAGTGCATGTTCAAACTTAAGATCTTTTAATGAAAATCTGCCTCATTCTTCACCTTTTAAGTCCACTGGTCTTATATAGCTTCCCCTTGTCTTAGGCTAAATATCTTTTAGGCTGGTTCTTAAAGAATCTTAAACTAGCTGGTGCTCTCACTTTCTATATTGAGACAAGCTTCCAGACTTACTCTATTTGATCATTCCATCCTCCTGCTTCTTCTAAGTAGATCCATTAAGCTTGAAGTTATTCTAAAGGTGAAAATTTATCAGTAAATTAAGCTTCATACTCAAGCAATCTTATCAACCCTCTTTAATCTTCAGCATATAAAGCGCCCTGCTACACTTCACAGGGGTTTCAAAATCTGAACAGGAAGCAAGCCTTTCACAAAGCGCACCATCAAGGTTTTCTCCTTGCATTCCAAACATCTTTCCGGCTTTCTTCAATTTTTACCATGTTGGAACCTGCCCATTTTCTGTGGAAAAACTCTTGTTTGCTTTGGTTTTATTGTGTTATCTTCAACAGGTACCCCTGATTTCTTCCAGGATCTGAGACTGTAGCTCACTGTTCCCTGAAACCCTTGGTCTTTTGTACCTCTAGCAACCCACCCTCCAAGAAACCTGAATGTGCCTTTGCTTACTGTTTTTCTTGCCATCCCGCTTTTTTTGCCGTGGACAAACCACCTCTAAGAGTTTTGAGCTGCCCATGCCAATGTACCCCAAGTTGCTTTGCTCTGTCTCTTTGCTACTGTACCACTTTGAAGAGACGTCAAATAATTCCCCAAACGTTTCAAAGCTTCCTACTGTAGTGTAGCATCTCACACAGCTTTTAGACAAGCTCTGAAGCCTGTACAGATGGCTCTGATCATTGCCTTCTTTTGGCAGTCCCCATCATCAAACCAGTCAGACTAAGGCAATAGGTCTGCCAACCAAGTTTCATCTAGACTAGAAACCTATCAGTAGCCTACACTTAGGGCATAAGAAGCAAGCATACCTCATACATTACAGCTGGTTTACTCACCCAAGCGGTCAGCTTGAGCTTTCAGGTGAAAATTAACCAACTTCACTTCCTTGATCCCTCCAAATCATCAAGTTCTGCAGATGTCTCTCTGGATAGCCACCCAGATGATGGTTATGGGGTCCCCATGCTTTTCTCAACAACTTCAAGACTTGTGTGAAGCTTCCTAAAAGCCATAGAGAGAGTCACTTTACCTCTGTCCTGGGTAATGTAACCCAACCGTATCATTGCCCCATCCAGGATCAGGGGTTTAACGCCATCTTAGCACATCCATCCCAGGAAAGACTCCTGCAGTATTATCCCACCGTCCTATCCCAGAATGCATGTACCCCTTGGTATAACCATCCCAGGGCACCGCTTCCCTATCTTGCCAAAGCGCTAACAAAGGCTACCCAGCTATTACTTCAAGGCATAGACCACCACTTCAACCACCAAGGCTAGGCGTATCAACCAGCCAGAATTCACTCTTCTTGGGAAACTTTTATCTGATTGACCAGTGCTAAGCCCTGGCTGTTGAGATACTGCATTGTGTGGACATCCCACCTGGCCTGGTTGCAATCAATGTTGTTGAGAGTTGGTCTTGGCTGGTCCCATGTGTGAGATGGATCCTTGGACAGCTCAGGCTAACCCAAAGGCCCTGAGCCCTGCTACTGGCATTGTGGTGGAGCTGGTGCTGGCAAAGATTTTTGGAAGAGTTGGCCTGGACAAGCCCCAGTCTTTATCAGGGCTGGGATCTATGTTGAACCCAGTGCTGGTAAGCTTTGAGGCTGCCCCTGCCACTTGCATGTGGGCAGGCATGCCCAGAGCCGGTTGGGTAGCTGGTGTATGAAACCCTTTTTGGGGGCTTCAAATCCAGAGGTTGGGGTCTCAATATTGCCCTGCCAGAATCCCAATCTTGATCCACTAGGTGGCATGGTCATAGATTTCCCAGGCCTGGCCCAGCTAAAGCCCCACCACCTGGAGAAACCTCTCTCAACGCTTCCCCCTTGCAGTGATTATAGATTTAAATCTAACAACCATTTGCAAGTGGGGGGCAGTGCAGAAAGTTGAGTCTGAGTGAGGCGCAGATGCCCCTGCTCAATTTTTCCTAAAACCACATGTTGGGTTTTGGATTCTGACCTTTAAAGAGGGTCAAGTAAAAGCTTATAGAACCATCATTGATGGTGTCTGTAAGCTTATAAAATATTACATACAGAGAGGCCACCTCACCAAGATGCACCTGAGAGCCTTAAGTACCATCCCTATTTAACAAACTACTCCAGTAGTTTGATAATTTATCCGCAATAAGTATTGTAGCTCATGATCCACTTATTTTGATATCTGCCAATCAGATATGTAATAACCAGATGGTTAGATTCTGCATCCTCATCTTTGCAATCTCCTGGAAATTCTCCTCCTCTGGACAGAATGATTCCTGGAATCAGGAAAATTGTGTATGGGCCCATCTAAGCTGGTGATTCTTGGACCCTGAGCCAAATTAAAGTCCTCCTCTTTACCTGTGGGTAATGTTCTGCTGTACCTTTCAGCATTCTCTCTTCAAGGGTTACCATTTCAGAGTAAATATGCACTGTCTTCTACTTTTAGGAATGTTATCCTGATCTGGGTAGATATTCCCCATTTTTGATCAACTTTGATGAGCTCTCACTCTACTTCACCCTGACAGTTTGATCCCTGTATAAGATAAGCAGCTGATAAGGGCACCACTGATAATCTTTTGACCGGGGGATCTCTTGGAGATTGGGGTTCGCCCAGCCGGGAGTAACTGTAGGTGTTGAGACAAATGCACGAGTTTCCTTTTCTTTTATGTGATATGTAACTATATTAGATATACTTTTGTATTGGTTTAAGGTTCTTTTGTAGTGATATGAGGTATCTTTGGAGTTTAGAGGGTGATTCACTTAGTAAAGAGGAGATGGCTGCCTTTACTATTGGTTATGGTATGGGGTTTATTCAACTTTGGTTGGTTGGGGTGATTTTAGGGGTTGTCTGGGGGTTGATTTGGTTAACCAAGTAGGTGGCGGGGTTTAGAGGTCGAGGGTATTTATAAATAAAAACCCGAAGTCTCCAGGTACTATGGGTCGGGATGATAGAGGTTGATATGGTCGTCCAATCCGGTACCTAGGGAATGGCTCTGATGGGATGGTCTATGGGGAATGTAGGGTTGGGCAAGTTTCTGAGGGTAGATATGGCTGGTATGTGGAGGTCGGTTTTAGCTAATAGCTGGCTACGGTTTGAAGTTGCGGGTAGATCTCCCGGTTTGGAATCTATCAAGCTGGCGGGTGGTGGGATGTTTTGCCGAGTTTAGGTGATCCTGTTTCAATAAAAGGCTAGTTTAAAATAGTTTTTGGATCAGTGCTATATCGGGGATGGGCGTGTAGACATGTATGCGAAATCCCCTGGGGTATATGGAAAAGGGTTGAGCTTGGGGCGGCGGGCAATCCAAGAGGGATTGTAATTTAATGCATGGCAGTAAGGATATAAAGTTTGGTGGATCATGTTGATTTTAATCAAGAAATCTCGTTGTTAGGGGGTTGATATGATATCACCAGAACAGCTGACCGGTGGGATGAACTCGAAAGAAAATGTATAGCCTTTGTGCGGATGACGGCATCTGTGCGGATTGTCTTAGTGCAGCGATAGATTCCCTTTTTGTCGGGGTTTTTTAAATATTGACGCTGGACCTGGAGAGATCCGCTTGGGCGTCGTTATGCGGTTCGACGTCTAGGGTTCGGCTGGACCCCCAAGGACCCCTGGAGGGGCGGTATCGGGAATAGAATTGTGGATCAATGTCCGACATGAAGGATCCCTAGAACCTGTGTAGCGTGAGAAAGGCTTGTGGCGGGAAATCCTGGTTTGGGGGATATTGCATTTATTTTACAAAGTGGGATGGTAGGTTATAATTCTTATCTCCTTAGGGTAAATCAGTGATTTATTTCCCTTGTCATGACCCAAATTCAATGCCCAATAAAATGGCACTTTAAAGGGGGTCGATGCTTTATTTAGCCATGGGATACTCAGGGGTTACGGTATTTGTTGGTGGATTTGGGCCTGGATTCTGAAACTTCGTCCAGTGGATCCAGCAAGAGATGAAGTTGATGTCTGACTAAGTTTGTTCTTAAGTGAATGACGACAGTAAGAATTGATGTCCTGTTTATAAAAGGGGAAGAGCAGTGGTTAGTTGGACAAGATGAACAACTTACTTCGAGTGGCAGTTGTCCTTGTAGGATCTGCTCTGTGTGTCCTGAATAACTCAACTGTTGTAGGCTCAACTAACTGTCCTGGGTATCGTACTTCCAAGGTCGTTGAGAGGGGCTCCGAGATCTTTGCTCAGCTCGCCTTGAATGGTGCTCCGTGCAACATGTTTAGCAAGGATGTCCAAGACTTGAGTCTGCATGTCACTTTCCACAACTCGCGCCTTCGAGTTAAGATTGCTGACTCAGCCAAGCAGCACTGGGAAGTACCCCAGTCCCTCATGTCGCCTGACCCGTCCTACCACCCCGCTGACCCTGCCATTAGTTTGCTAAAGTTTAGTTACTCTGAAAGTCCATTTGCATTCACCGTCTCTCGCAAGGATAATGGAGATGTGCTTTTTGATACCCGTGACCATCAATTTGTGTTTGAAGAGCAGTACCTCGAGTTAACCTCTTCGTTGCCCAAAGATGCCAACATCTATGGCATTGGAGAAGTCATTGGACGCTTCCGTCGTGATCCTGAAAACACTGTCCAAGCCATGTGGGCTCGTGATGCTGGATCACCCGACTACCAAAATATTTATGGCGACCAGCCGCTCTACATTGAGCTGCGCGAGGGAAAAGCCCACGGAGTCCACATCCTCAACTCCTTTGGCATGGATGTCCTCCTCAAAGACCAAACAGTCTCATACAAAACCCTCGGCGGTGTCCTTGATTTCTCCTTCTTTGCTGGACCTACCCCTGCCCGAGTCATGGACCAGTACACTGCCACGTTTGGCCGCCCCCACCAGATCCCTTACTGGGCGCTTGGCTTCCACCAATGCAAGTACGGCTACAAGAGCATTGGCGAGGTTGCAGGAGTGGTTGCCAACTACTCCTTGGCCAGCATCCCACTTGAAACCATGTGGACTGACATTGAGTACATGGACATGTTCAAGGACTTCACCCTCGACCCCATCAACTATCCCCTCGACAAGGTCCAGGCTTTCATCAAGAAACTCCATGCCAACAACCAACACTACATCCTCATTGTTGATCCCGCCATTGCCCGCAACGACTCCTACCCCGCCTACCTCGACGGGCTCAAGAAGGATGTTTTCATCAAAAACCCTGATGGCTCCAACTACGTTGGCCAAGTGTGGCCAGGCTACACTGTCTTCCCTGACTGGTTTGCCCCAAACACCCAACAATGGTGGACCCAACACATTGCCACTTTCATGAACGATGTTCCTATTGACGGCATTTGGATTGACATGAACGAACCTGCTTCCTTCTGCCAAGGCTCCTGCGGCTCAAATCTCACTGGCACCCCGCCCTATCCCTGGAAGGACCCCAACTACAAGCCTGATGTCCCCCAAGACTTCCCAGAACCTAACTATGCCATCCACAATCACTTTGGAAACCTCAGTGCAAAGACTGCTCCTACCAATGCCCGCCACTTTGGTGGAGTCACCGAGTTCCAAGCTCACAATCTTTATGGGCACATGGAAGCTATTGCCACCCGCAACTCACTTCTGGAAATCAATCCTAAACAGCGTCCCTTTATCCTTGGTCGCAGCACCTTCACTGGCTCGGGAGCTTATGAGGGCCATTGGCTTGGCGACAACTACTCGGCTTGGAATCAATTGATTGACTCAATTGCTGGAGTATTGAGCATGCAGATGTTTGGTATTCCGTTTGTTGGTGCAGATATCTGTGGCTTTGGCGATAATACGACTGAGGAGTTGTGTTTACGGTGGATGCAGTTGGGTTCGCTATACCCCTTGCCCGCAACCACAATGCCATCGATATGATCCCCCAGGAGCCATACCTATGGTCTTCAGTTGCTGAAGCCAGTCGCAAAGCTCTCCACACTCGCTACCAGCTCCTGCCATTCATGTATACCCTCTTTGAGCACTCGCATCGCTCGGGTGCCCCTGTCTGGAATGCACTTGCTTTTGAGTTCTTGGATCAGAAGAACCTGCTGGGTGTTGACCGCCAGTTCTTGCTAGGCCGGTCTGTCCTTGTCTCTCCCGTCCTTGAGAAGGGTGCTAGCACAGTCGATGCCATATTCCCTCCTGGCATCTGGTTTGATTACCACACCTATAAGCATATTCAAGGGCCCAAGACCGTTACACTTGATGCTCCAACTGATGGTCACATGCCACTCCACATCCGTGGTGGACATATCCTTCCACTCCAAGGTTCCGCCCTTACGGTTGCTGAGGCCCGGCAGACGCCATTCCATCTAGTTGTTGCCTTCAGCAGATGCGGCAGATCCAAGGGCTCGCTGTACATTGACGACGGGACATCGCTGGAAGTCGGGTTGAACTTCTCCAGCATAAAGATCACTGCCAACCACACCACCATCTCCACCCAGGGATACTTTGGCTACAACGCCATCCCCGATATCCAGAAGATCACTCTAGTCGGCCTTCCCTCCACACATGCCCTGGTGCACAAGTCAAATACCGTAAAGTTTGCTGAGCCGATCCAAGCCAACATCGCCACCGTTATCGATGGCCCATTCGCCACCGTCACCTTGGAAGGGATCCGCCTTCCTCTTAACCGACCCTTCACGCTCCAACTCTAGCCATTACCCTCCAAGCTGAAATAAAATTGAAACTTAACCCCAGGCCAGTTATTCAAACTGATGTTCTCCCTAATTAATAATGTTTAACTTGGATTCTGCACATAGCAACAAGACTATCATACCAGTGTCGCAACATCTACAATTACTCCCTCTCAGGAAACTAATTCTCCAACTAATCATCAGATTGTGGCACTGCTATCATTCAACCATCTATTACGGGCATCAACCATCTCAAATCCTAAGAGGAACATTACTTGGACAAACCTCATGACCTAAGAGGAACAATTACTTGTATAAGCCCCATGACGTACATGGACAGTATGCGGCTTCCCATGATACTATATAATCCTCTAAACTCATATCAAATAAAGTATAATTCTCTTCTTAATTTTTCTCTTTATTTTGTTTTATATACTTCCCAGGAGTATATACTTGACACTCTTCAAAAAATTTTCTACTGAATGACTTTATTTTATCTCAAGGTACAGCATACTATTTTACTCCAGACTTCATTAATTATACATATCTTACTCCATAAGACACTACCCCAGTAAACTCTATTCAACCCTAACTTCTCAGCCAGGAAGCTCAGTTAGCATATCCTGATTACAGGACTTTGGTTGATCAACCAAATCACATGACTTCTTTTCCAAACCTTAACACCCCCTCTAAAAAACCCTGATCTAGAGCCAAAGATAAATAGCAAGTATAAGAAGGATATACCTGATAATCATACCTTTACCCAATCAAACTTCAATCAACCACCTCTCCTTCACAAGAACTTTGATCGGGTTTCTTAGCCAAGCTAAAGCTAGTCAAGTAAACAGAGGTACAGGGAATCAAGCATTTAATCATAGTCAGGGCCATGAGCCTATAGTAATCAACCTTTACCAAGAAGCATGGAAATTCAGATAACCTGGTAGGTAATTTTGGGCCACCCAGAAGGTGGCATCCATCCAGATATAGGCCAACAGTGTCCTTCACCAGGGTTGTTACTGGGATCTCTCAACAGTTGACTTCTCTTCTTACAAGTAGATATGGGTTCTGATATACCATTGGGTCTTTGCAGCCATGGGTTTAGACTCATAATACACTGCCCCAGTAAGCTTTGATACGCAGGGTGAGATAGATCAGCAATCAAGGCATCTATCCTGGTTGCACCAATCATCTTTGCCCCTGTGTTGTGAATGCCGCCATTCACCATGTTTTGATTTTGCCTTTAATGGGTTATTTCAATGACAAATCTCTCTTTTTTGCTTTTGCCCCTAAAAATGAGTCTATATCCAAACTAGGAAATACAATTGTTTGGTTTCCTGACTCTGTGTAACTCACTTGCCCCACTCATGCTTGTGGTGAGTGATCCTACCGTCCATGTACTGTTTTGTGATAAAGCTACACAGTATATATTCATTTTCATTTTCACTAATAAAAATGAAGTTATATTCACATTTTTGCCTTTGTGTCTTCAAGTACTTTGGCGCCTTTCTCTAGCCACAACTAGTAGAAATTATTCATCCAGGGCCACAAGGTAATTGCATAGCCTTCCCTGTCATTCTAACCAAGACTAAGTACAAATTCAATCCTAAGGTTGGGATTTCCCGTTGTGTGCTGTACCTCAGAACACAACAAAAATGATGCTCACTACTGGGGCTGTAAGCCCCTTGGTTATCCCTTTTGCATTCACGTTTTCAGGTCTCTTGCCTCCCCTTATACAAGAGCTAACTTCACCTGAAATTAACTTCCTCCTATTGAGGAAGACATCACAGACCTGCCTATTGTCCCCACTATACTGAACCTCAGAAATGGTCCCCGCCTAGTGGCCTACTCTTTGGGTACCCCTGAATTAGAACAAGTTATGGCAGTAGCCCTTAGAATAGCCCGTTAAGAAGCCATCCCTCATCTCCAGCTTCAGTTCAGCTGAGCAGAATACTACAAATTGATTGTTGCTCCACAATTTTCACATCTCCTCTCAGCGGCTGGTTTTGCTGAGCATCTATTGTCTTCCTTTGTACAACCTGCCTTAGCCCCCCATCAAATGGTGTTAGGGCTCCACGTTCAGGAGATTTCATCTTTACAAGCAGTTGTCACTCATCACTGGGATCAGTTTGCAGCCTACCACCAGTGGATCCACTATCTGTTTTCCTTGGTATCAGACAATCAGCGCGACTGTCACCTCCCAGACCCGCTTGGTTAATTCCATTTAAAAAATGCTCCAGTCCATCCCTGAATACGCCAGGAAGTGTCTACATGAGTTTCACTAGTTGGAACATCCCTGGCAAGCCCAAGTAGATTCCACTTTGAACGCCTATCTCACCAATTTTGAATGGCTTGTGCAGCAGTTTAATGTGTTCAGTGCTTACTCCTTTGAGCAACTGCAACAGGTAGCAGACCTTGCTGCTAAATGTCTTTGTGAGCTCAGTGAAGAATTTGATCAAGAAAGGGTTGCCACTGCTGCTGCCATTGCCAAGCTAGACTCAAGTGAATGAGTTGGCTATGGCCAAGCCTGATGTTCCCCCTTCTCCTCCATCTGATGACTTGATGGACAGAGAAAAGAGGCTATGGGACGCCATTCAAGAGCTGCAAGCGTCTAACCGCAGTCAAGGTCACCCTACTGAGGCTCCTCAGCCAGATTCTTAAGTACTTGCTTTGAAAACTCAGGTTATTGAACTACAGCAAGAAATTGCTGCCCTACGCAAAATGGTGGTGACTGCTGCTAGTCCAGTTGGAGTCATTGATGAAGATGGCTGTTGCCCTGGCCTGTCAGAAGCCTCTCAAATCAATGTGCTAGAGAGTTGATTGCTCTAGCTAATGAGGTGGAACATTTGAAACAAGACCGCACCAAACTTGACAGGGACGTGTAAGAAATGAGTGAATTGATTGACTCAGTAAATGTCAGGTTTGCCCCTTACCTCTCATTAGGGCCTTCCCTTACTTCCCAACTGGCTGAGCTCTCCATATTAGTAACAACACAGGGCCAGCACCCAGATTTTACTGAGCAACAGACCACTCTAGCTAACAATACGGGTACCTTCACTGCTGAGACCCTGACTACTCTTGAGGAAAGTGTTCAACAGCTGTGGGCCAGACAGCCCCCCTCCAAATCTGAAGCAGAATTCTCCCTGCACATAAATGTACTTGATAGCAACAATGGTGGTACAACTCCAGAGGTACATTCCAAGCCTACCTTTAAGCAAGTCTTTGACCCCAAAATCTCAACCATTGCAGCTTTCCTAACTATCTATAAGAAGAGCCTCAGATGTGGTTAAGAAGGAACACATTTTAGCCTGTCTGCACCCAATCTGCCAAGAGGTGGTAGTGCCAGAGCCACCCATCATTGAGACTTGGGAAGATATGAAGCAGCTTCTTATTGACAAACTTGGTGGCAACCTTAGTTTGAAAGTGAAAAAGGAGGCCTTCATGAAAATTGCCTTCAAACATAAGGAGACTCTAGCTGAGATTGCAGATAGATTCTACATGGAAAGATAGCAACTGATAACAAGCAGACATTTGATAGCCCATGAAGCTTACATGGCTTGCGCTCAAGCCCTCAAAGCTAATCACCTTCTGTGTCTCCACTTTAAGGCCCATAAGGCCATGCTTTTCTCTATGAAGAGCATAAAGACACTGTTGCAAGATATGCACCTTATCTATTCTGGAGAAGTTTTGTGGGAGAATTGTACCGCCTCTAATTCCGGTTGTCTTTCTGTGGCCCTTGCATCCTTACAATGAACTTGCAAAATCTTCCTAGATGTCAGGGTTGCCACAATTGTGGCCAGATAAGTCACCATTCTCAAGTCTGCACCAATCCTTGGGTTGAAGTAGCTGATCCCAAGGAGCAGGCGGGAAGAAAACAGTCAGTCTAGAGGCAGAGACACTCTCGGTTGACAACTCTTCACAGTCTCCTTCAATCCCCCCTCCATAACCAAATCCAAGCCTGCTGATACTGAGACTTCTCCAATTCTGCTGTTATTTCACAATATCTCTGACAACTCTGACTTGGACAATTCTGATGTTGATGATCCTGACTCTTAAAGGTATTTATTCTTGCTGTCCTCAAAACCATTGCAGTCCCCTATAATTTACGCTCTGGTAAAACTATGACAACTCCTAAGCCTTTGTCTGAGGCCAAAGATGTTGTCTCTTGCTCATATCTCACCCAAGCTAAGAGGTCTTCTGTGCTTGTAGAGATGTCTGAGAAAGCTGCTGAGGTTGCTGATGCTTTATTAAAGAATTTTTTGGTCTTGCTTCCTCTCCAGACTGTCTATAAGGAGTTTCCAGGCTTGAGACACATGATTGAAAAGTGGGACAAAGAGCTATCAGAAGCTCAAGTTATCCTGGCCGTCCTTCCACCCTTTGGTCATACTACCACTTGTGTGGAAATATCATCCAGAAGGTGAAAGTCAAGGCTGTCCTGGATACTGGATCTCCTGTTAATGTTGTCTCCTCAAAGCTTGTCAAGAAGCTCAAGCTTACCCCTGACCTTAACTATCACCAGTTGTATGGTACAGCTGGGCTATCCATGACTTGCGCCATAGGGGCATATTATGCTCTGACCTATGCAGTTTGGCAAGCTACTCTTGGCTGTGCCTGCCATTATCTTGGAGAATGAGAGCTACAACCTCCTAGTTAGTACTCAATTCCTTAGAAAATACAATGGGATCATCAACTTGAAGGATGGTTATCTCTCTATATTGGGGTACAAAGTCCTTCTGATCTTTGAGGAACCAGTCAAAGTTCCCAGGATGCGCCTCAAGACATGTGCCTTAGAATATACCACTGATGTTTTCACTCTAAAGTATCATACCCACTCCTCCAACATGAAGTGTCTGCCTTTGGCTTGCCCTGCATCTAGTGGGATCCCTATTCTGGCTACTTCTGCTATAACCATTCCCCCTGGCTCTCAAGCAATCTTGGACTCCCAAATCTTGTATGAGCTACCTGAGCGTACATTCTTGGAGTTGTACTCCCCTCCCTTGCTAGGTTGCAATGAACTTTATCTCTGTCCTGGAATCCCAGATGTCTCCCATAAAGACCCTGTTCAATTGCTAGTAGTCAACCTAACCGCTCTCCCCATAACTGTATCTAGAGGGCAGGCTGTTGGTTATGGAAAATTACTGAATGCTCTAAATGTCTTGTCCCTTCATCCTTTTGGTATGTTCCAGGATTTTAACCTACCAGAAGATGATCCCCAAGTCCTATCTTTGTTTACTGCACAAGACTTCTCACAACTATCCCTGTTTCAACAGAAGGAGGTACACAATTTGCTAGATCAATTTTCAGACATATTTGCCAAAGACAGCACTGACTATGGCCTAGCCAAAGGCGTTATCCATCAAATTGATACTGGAGATGCTCCCCCCTTCTGCGCTAAAATATATTGCCGCAGTTGTGTAGAGGATGCTCAGGTGTCTAAAGAGCTCAAACAACTGTTAGATGCTGGGCTACTGGCCCCTTCCCAAATTCCTTGGGCTTCACCCTTACTCATCCTAAAGAAGAAGGATATGGGTCATTGTATTGTGATGGACTATTGAGAATTAAACTCTTTAATCAAGAAAGACTCTTACCCCTTGCCGCATATTGATGATGCTCTCCGCTGTCTTGGAGGCTCTAAGTTCTTCTCTGCAATGGAGCTGGCATTGAGATACTAGCAAGTTGACCTTTTGCCCAAGGACCACCAAAAGGCTGCACTTGTTATATCTGAAGGGCTGTTTAAGCCAACCCATATGCCATAGGGACTCTGCAATGCCCCGCTACCTTCCAACAAGCCATGGACTCCATCCCCTGCAACTTGAAGCTTTCATGTGTCCTAGTATACTTAGATGATATAACAGTCTTCAGTGCTATCTTTACAGATCACCTGGCTCATCTCAAAGAAGTGTTCATAAAGATATTAGAGGCTGAACTCAAACTGAAACCATCTAAGTGTGCTTTCTTCATATAGTGTCTTGAATTTTTGGAAGAGAAGTAACCCAGACGGGGATTCACCCAATGACCAAGAAAGTTGAAGCCATTGACAAATGCTTCCGCCCACCAATCTGCGATAAGTACAAGTCTTTCTGAGTATGATGGGTTACTACAGAAAGTTCATCCCTGACTTTGATGATACAAGCAAACCTTTGGTCTAGCTTTTATGTAATGTCCCTTTTAAATGGACTGCTAGCCAGCAGCAAGCCTTTGAGACACTCAAACAGAAACTCAAGAAGGCTCCCATTTTAGTGTATCCTGACTATAATAAAAAATTTATCCTATACACAAATGATAGCAACCTAGCTATTGGGGCCATCTTGGTTTAACTCAATGATGAGGGTGTGGATCATCCTGTGGCTAATACTTTCTGTGTCTTTCAGCAATCCAGTCTTGGGCGGCCGGCCTGTTATTTTCAGGGGTAACTTGGGCCAAGTTTTTTGCGGGCAATGTCCAACACAAGAGGGGAGCTAACTTAAAAAGGTAGGAGACAGACTTTCTCACCCAGGACCACAAGCCGCTGGCCAGGATTATAGTGTCAATCACCCCTGTGAGTGTGATGTACACAATCCCAAACAGATTACCAGTATAGTCAGTTGGAAGGTTGGGTGAGGAAGCAGGTATAGGTTTTAGGGTTATAGGCGGTTCCATGGGCAGGTTTTAAGCAGAAAGATAGTTGAATTTCCCTCTGAACAACTTGGGTGTTGAAAATATCCATGGGCCTTGTTGGTTGTATCTATCCTCAGATTGTATGCGGGCCAAAGAATCAAGTTTAAGTATCTTTTCTGGGGTGTAGTCCTTGTATTTTGGTTTCAGAGGGTAGTTGATGAAATAGATGGGTCCAAAGGGTACACCAGGAGGACAGAAAACTGCAGGCGGTGGGGCAGGAGGGCCAGGGGATCTTGAACTGAATTGGTAGATAGCAAATACAAAATAAGGCAATAGCTGTGTGAGCCAAAATAACATAACCTTTATTTAAAAATAGTGATAAGGTTTGAGCGCAGAATCTATAGGCATATATAGCATCCTGCCTCCAAACTTAGTATTTTCTATAAGGACTTCATCAAAATATCAGGGAAAATGCAGGCAGGTGGCCAGGAGGCCTGGGTGCAGGAGCGTCAAAATTGCACCTTGGCTGGGTGTTCTCTCATTGGTCACAACGTCCAAATTGGTCACTTGATTTTCTTGATTTTGGGCTGTGGTCACGGGGTTGGGCCTAAAACCCAGGCTTTCCTTTGGAAGTTGAATTTGATTGGTTACCCAAGAGGACTTTCAGTTCATGAAGTTCACAGAGGCACTTTCTCTGCCTCCATTAGGCAATTTGAGAAG
The DNA here is from genome assembly GCA_014839935.2 of Entomophthora muscae. Taxonomy (NCBI): domain Eukaryota; kingdom Fungi; phylum Entomophthoromycota; class Entomophthoromycetes; order Entomophthorales; family Entomophthoraceae; genus Entomophthora; species Entomophthora muscae. The sequence continues at coordinate 112,340 of QTSX02007135.1, read as the reverse complement.
CTCCTTCTTGGTTACCACCACAGTTGAACCTACACTGGTATTCTGGCGTTGGGACTTAGCAGGGGCCTTGTCTTGTAGAGGCTCAATCTCATCAAAATGCAGGCAGGCGGGCTCTCAGTCTATGGGGCCAGCAGCCCACAGGAATTCAGGTTTGGGGGTTGAATCCCGCTGTTGGGCCCAGGTTTCCAGGGGTAATGAATATTCAATCTTGACAGTGTCCTAAACAAGCATGAGAGAACAAAAGCTTCATGAAAAAAGAGTATCTCACTGTTTTGTATCCAGTCAAACAGTTCTGCCATTATCTGTATGTCACCCATTTCATTGTTGTCACTGACCACACCTCGCTTAAGTGGTTAAAAAAGCTTAAGGATCCAGAAGGACAGCTAGCTAGATGGGCTCTCCTCCTGCAAGGTTACAACTTCCCTGTGCTACATTTCCCTGGGATTCAACATCAGAACGCTGATGGGCTATCCAGAATGCCCATCCTTGCTCTACACCTTGCTGAGGCTGATTGACTGGATGAACTAATTGGATATCCTTCCTCTTGGGAGAGCAAGACGGAAGAAGTTCAACTTTCCCTGTCCAAACTATCTGAAAACACGCTCATGTGCAACAATCAGCTCTTCAAGAAAGTACAATACCATTACCTGCCTTATGTACGACCTAGTCTTTGCCTTTTGATGGTTATTCAAGCTCATAAAGAGACTGGGCATGGGGGCATTGCCAAGATCTATGACTGGCTCCAAAAAAATCATTTCTGGGAAAACCTTTGTCTTCTGTTTCCAGATGTCATAGCTAGTTGCCACAACTTCCAGCTACAGCAACCTTGAGCTGTCTCTCACAAGTTCAAGCTAGTTCCCCCTCAACATGTCTTTCACACTGTCAGCATTGATGCTGTAGGGTCTCTCCCCCGCTCCTGCTCTGGTTGCCGCTTTATCCTAATTGCAGTTGATCATTTCAGCAAATGGGTAGAAGCTTGCTCTACTAAGGACATCACTGCCAAGACAAATGCTTCCTTCCTGTTGCAAGATGATTTCTACTGCCATAGCTTCCCTTAAGTGTTGCTATCTGACAATGGGACTATCTTCAACGCCAAGTTGGTAACCTCTGTTGTTGAAGCCTTGGGGTCTCATCAGTTTTTCTCTGCCCCTATAATCCTTCCACCAATGGGTCAGTTGAGCGCGCCAACTCAACTCTGGTTTCTATCATGATGAAGCCTACTTACTCTGACGCCGCCAACTGGGATCTATTCTTACCTGCTGCTCTCTTTGTATAATGCCTTAGCAAGCATTGTGTCACTGGGTATTCCCCTTTTTCTATGCTGTATGGTCATGAAGCCACTACCCTGTTGCTCCTGGGGGCCCCCTACTCTCCTCTAATAAGGCCATGAATACTGACAACCATAGTAAAGACCTAGTCAACTGCATAATTTACATACAGGCCACTGCTTATACCTCTGTGTTGTGTTTGGCTCCTGGGGACAACATCCAGGAGGACATGGCAGGAAATCTTTATAACAAAAGATTTGAGGTTTAAAGCTAGCCTTAGTTAGCCTTCAGGGCAAAATTAAGGGAACATATCTTAATTTCCTGGAATACAAGATGAGGAATTTATTTTGGCAAAAAGGAAAGTAAAAGGCTTGAAGGATATTAAAGCCAACACAAGTGTGGATAAACTTGTCTTTATTAGGAGAATTAATTCTACTTAAATAGTAGAAAAATGTTGATGATCACTCATTAAGTAGACAGAGTGGCAGAGGGGGTCACATTGGTTGAAGTCATACCAGGATCAGTTATGGGCTGGTATGGCAATCCAAAATAGTTAGAAATTGGTACTGACCCATTTACTGAAAGCAAGGAATTTCTAAAGTTGAAAGCAAAATCAACCAAAGCTTTGTATATCATTATTCAAAGGCCATATTGAAATAGCATTAATGGCAAAATTTCCAACACTCTGCCTATAAGACCAAGATGCTTGAGCTCTCTCCCAACAATGCTGGACACTCTCCCTTGCCTGAGTTCAACATTGGTGACCATGTTCTCTACTATCAGCATAGAGTAGGAGGACACACACAAGCTATATATGTTGTGGGTTGGCTCTCTAGAGGTGACCTTCAAACAAGGGTCAGAGTACACTGTTAAACTCCTCTCTAGTATTTTTCTGCTTGCCCAAGTGCATGCCAAGTTCCTCTGAAAGTATTACCCCTAAGTCCAATCTAGAGGGGGGCAATGTCATGAATGCCACCATCCACCATGTTTTGATTTTGCCTTTGATGGGTTATTTTGAGGACAACCCTCTCTCATTTGCTTTTGCCCCTCAAAATGAGTCTATATCTGAACTAAAAACAATTGTTTGGTTTCCTGACTCTGCACAACTTACTTGCCCCACTCATGCTTGTGGCAAGTGATACTACTGTCCATGTACTGTTTTGTGGTAAAGCTACACAGTATATATTCATTTTCATTTTCACTAATAAAAATGAAGTTATATTCACATTTTTGCCTTTTTGTCTTCAAGTACTTTGGCGCCTCTCTCTAGACACAACTAGTAGATATTATTCATCCAGGGCCACAAGGTAATTGAATAGCCTTCCCTGCCATCTAACCAAGACTTAGTACAAATCCAATCCTAAGGTTAGGATTCCCTGTTGTGTTTCTGTTCCACGCTGTGATGCTCAAGAGTTGTAGGGATGGTTTGAGAGTAGCTGAGCAACTGGAAACACAACAGGACTAAATTCTTCTTACTCAGCAGAACCTCTATTTTTGGTTTCTGCAAGTATGCTAAGATTTTTAAGTCAATTGCTGTGTTGTTATGGTGAATAATTCTGTTTATTGGGGACCTCTTGGGGTCTTTTTATACTTGGAGGAAGAGGAGGGAAAAGAAAAGGTGATTCATGCTGACTAGGGTCTAGACTGTCAGGCAATGAGCCTATTTTTAGAGGGCTGAAACATTTTGGAGAATATTCAGAGGGAAAGGGGTTAGATTGGACAGGAAGGGAACATTTAGGCATGTGATCTGGGGTCAGGTGGTTGCAGCAATAGTAGGGCCGTCTTTAGGGAATTGAGTGTAGAATAGGGTTTCAGACTATTTTCTTTGAAGTTCACATTTTGGCTAGAAGATGAGAAGAAGATATAATAACCAATTTAAATAGTGGAATGAACAATGGGTTGATCATTGATGCATCTGCGGCTAGCTGCAGATACTCCAATTGGTCACTAATTGCCATATGAAAACTCACTCTGATGGGTCACTCTCCAACGCATCTGCGGCTAGCCGCAGGTGTGTCAATTGGTCACTAATTGGAATTGACACTATGTAATTTGGAGGGTTACTCTCTGGGATAGATTACAAAAAAGGGCAGCAGTTCCCCTTATACTTTTCTAAATAAGGGATCAGTCCAGATAAGGCAATACCAGGGAGTGGCGCCCTGCACCACACACACCCAGAACACGGCATTATTGCACCAATCATCTTTGCCCCTGCTTGGTCAGGTATGCCTTGAAAAGTATGGGGACCTGTAAGTCATTGGAAAGCGTTCAGGGAAGCATTTCTGGGAAGGGATTAAGCAGGAAAATGATCATTTGTGATGGAGCTGTTGGGGTTATCCTTGGCATCCTCTAAGCTGTAGATGCAACTATCCATAACTGCTGCTACTTTAAATAATCCAAAGATTTGATAGTCCAGCTTTACTTGTTGTGAATCACTTGTATACCTGAGACCCTGTCTAATTAGAAAGCTTCTAGGTATCTGGCATCCTCCTTAAACATACATTTGTGTTCTGTATATGATCACCTAACGTTTTCATAGTACAAGTAAGGGTATGGTAGCCAGGAGGAGTTTGGCAGGAGTTGTCAGATCATTTCAGCTCAATTAATATCTATCAAACTTTCTGGGGTACCAAATCCCAGGGCTCTGAAACTGATCCCAGTACCCCAATTTAAACCAAAACATGGTACAAGAAGCGCTGCAGGCAAGTGCCCATCCTATAAACTTTTGTATGTCTTTGTATCTGTTTGAAGATGGGGTCAAACATAGAGCTATTGAGTCTCTCTACCCAAGCTCTGGCGTGTGAGTGATGTGGGGTGATCATCACTCAGTTGAGGGCATTCTTGACACAGTAGACAGACATGATATTCCCACAAGCTCCATGTTACTATCAGTGATGAGCCATCTGGGCAGCCAATTAGGTTACTATTACTTTTTCAATAGCTTGAGCTATAGTGATGGCAATGTTATTGGTCATCATCAGGTTATAATATTAAGCTACTAAAGCAGTGATTATTGACTTTTTGTTCAGGTTATCAGCAGAAAAGGGTGATAAATTTCCAACGGTGTACTGCTTAAAGGACCCCCTAACTTACGCCAGAAATATATGCTTAGAAGGTTCCAGTATAAAGCAACCTTTCTCTCCCCACATAGATCTGCCAGGGGTTCAAGATGCCCTGGCCCATTAGTGACCACCATACCTTACTTTTAATGATACTATGAAGGTTGTACCCACAAATATGCCCTAGGATACAGTGATAGGGAAGAACAATATCATATCACTGTTTGATGGGGATATATAGGATCTTTCCCCAAGGTTTTCCCTAGCACCAGACGTTCCCAGAATCTTTGAGAAGCTGGATTTTTGTATTCTTTAACTTGGGGGAGGTGGAGAAGTTAACTTCTATAGAAGGTCTTCCAGGATACAGGTACCAAAATGTTCAATCAGGATCCAGGCTACTTTAACAGAGATTAACTTGGCATCTTCATAAAATTGAGTATCCTCTCTAACCAACTCCTTTCCAGGATTGTACTCTTTGTTTATACGGCAGGGCAACAGGAGCTAAGACTGTACTTCTTGCTATCTAGACAGCTAAGGCTGATAGCAGAAAATTTCCAGGAATATGCTTTTGATGAGCTTCTACAAAGAATCTGGATAGCTCTGGACAACAGCATCCCCTGGATACTTGTCAATTAGCCTCTAAGGATCCCTTGTCAGAGATGGGGTAACATGGTTCAGGATGATTTGACTTTCAGAACCCATAGTCTACAGGTATAAAGCCTCCATCTTTGGGTGATACATGGATACTCCATCTACCACTCTATCATATGCATCATTTTCAAGTTTTCATTGATGATCATGATATGAGCCCTGCATGTTTGGCAGGTGGCAAATTTCTTATTACATTTTTAAAAATGTCAGATCCCTAATGAGTGAGATTTGACCTCTCTTTGGTGTTCAGTAACTTGATAAGCAGACCATTGATCCCCTACAGTTGGGGTTAATGATGGACCACATATAAATTTTGTAGTGTAAGGCAAGGGCTAGCTAAATAAAGGTTGGTTGGCTTAGAGAGGCAAATGTTTGCTGGTTTAGTCATCTGTCTATCCTTGGTGGTTGATGCTGGTTTTCTATGCCTTGGGATGTTAGTAAGGTGGCCTCTAAATATTCTTTGGGTGGATAGGGTAGTAATCTAGATGGTTATACCAAGGGGTATAGGTATCCTTAAACCATCTTGAATGAGAATACAGCTTGGTTCTTTGTCCATAAAGGGGATAAAATTTTATATGTCTGTGGCTTATGGGTAGCTTTAAGGAGTTCTTACTGCTACTTTGTAAGCATTAATAGCCTATAACTATCATTGGGGTGTGTCAGGAATATTTCTGACAACACCCTTTATCAAGATAATTTTTTGGGAATAATTGGGCTCCGAGAGCAAGATAAAAAATTGCAGCAGTTCCCCCTGATTGAGGAAACTGCCGCAAAACACCCAGCAAAAGAAACAAAATTTAAAAAATTAAATTTTGGCAAAAACAGGTTTTATACCCCGGCCGCAGACCGCGCAGCTGGCTGCACGCCGAGCCTGGTGGCTTGCCCACGCGCGCCTGCTGCCAGCCCCTGCCAGCCAGTCCCCCAGCCAGCCGCCAGATGGGGAAATTGCCCAATTGGGAATCCCCAAAAGGCAATTTCCCCTACCCCAAAAATGGGGGGAACTGCTGCCCAAATTTGGAACCTATCAAATTTGGAGGGGGTTTACAAGCTGCCCAGCATGACAATTAATTCATCAAACGCAGAAGTTGAATATGAATGCATGAAAGTGCCTGAAGAAGCTCCAAAGCCATGCAATGCCAAGATTAACAATTCATTGCTTGCCAAACCATCCCCATCCCACTCCCAAAAGGGAATTCCAGACAACACCAAGTGTTTGGGGTTCCCTGTCCAATGTTTTGAACTATTCATGCCCCACAAAGATGATAGTATATAATAAAGCCAAATTACTTGATGATAGTTTGTGCTATCATTGAGTGAAATTACCCCTCAATAGTATCACATAAATCAATTTAAAAACTTTACCTTCAAGAAGTTAAACAAGACACTAAGCTTTGTCTGCCCTTCCCCAGGATCAGAAGATAAATCACTTAATCTTCTCAGCTGTCCTCACAGCATGCCTAGGGATTGGGGGCCACCAATATAACCAACAGCATGGGTCATTCAATAAACCACCTGGCAAGTATTACTACAAGGAGCTGACGCAGCTCAACTCCTCCAAGCAGTACTCCTGGTCCACACTGGTATTGCCCCACTCCACCCAGTCCATATTCATATACACCTGTATATACTACGTACTCAAGTATTTTGCCAGTAATTTTGGATGGTATAACATGCCTGCCAAAGTCTTTCAATTTATGATTACAGTCTATCCAATTGTGGCAGCGCTCACAGGTTTCCAAGTCACCAACTTAGTACCTTATTTTGCTAAAATACTACCCCAACTGTTGGGTCTTTACAGAGTGGCTGCCTAGAGAATCATCTGCTAAACTAAACAATTTGGAGGTATCTGATAAGTGCAGTTGGTTGATTTTCTATCAAAGCTCAAACTAACTACTTGGATGAGTAAGAACAAGGCTAGTACATGAAGAGATGCCTGCTTCTGATGGCCTAAGTATAGAATACTGATGGTTGTCTATCCTTGGTGGAGGACACTGATGGAGGCTCAAGAACATACTTTATAGATAATATAGGTGCTAGGCAATTTTTATAAGTTTGGAACAGTCTGGAGAAATGTTGAAGGGTATGCTTCAAGATTTCTTCAAAGTGAGTCTCTTGAGAAGGAAGAGGCAGGACAGTCCATAGAAATATTGAGGAAAGTACCAAACATTTCTCCAAATTGGGTTGTTTACGTCAAAAGAAGCAGAACTTCATGGAAAAACATTGAAAGAAGGCGGCTTGTGTTTTCTCTAAAGGAGTTAGGTTGCAGCAATAAAGAAGGACATAAAAGCAAAACAGTGAGAGAAGGTGCTTTAGGGCTTCTCCAAATACAGATCACCAGGGGTTCAGGAGGCTAAGCAGTTCAGTTAAACTGATTGCTTAGTTTTTTTCTGAAGAGGCAAGATTAAAGAGGAAATGTTCAAGAAAGCACAGAAAATTAAATCCACTAGTGATTTACAAGGAAAACCAGTTCATTTTGAACACAGAAAAACTTTGAAGAAAATGGAGAATTTTTTTGGGGTGTGAGGCGCAAATTGTCAGCATTTTGCTTGATGAAAAGTTTGCTGACTATTCAAGCTTTGTAAACCTGCAAAGCAAAGCGCTTCAGATTTTTGAAGCTGATGAATTTTGATGGGATTAGTTAAGTATGAAGCTTATTTTACTAAAGATTTTCATTGATGAAATAACCTAAAGCTTAATAAGTATCTTTAGAAACCCTAGGAAAAGCCATGGGATTAGATAGTCTAAGTTTAAAGCTTATTTTATTATAGGAAAGTGAGGTTACAGATAGTTTAAGCTTTTAAAAGAATCATCTAAAGGGGATTTAGTCTAAGACAAGGAAAACTATATAAGACTGTTTAGATAAATAGGGTCTAGAGGCATTATCTGATTAATATTTCTTAAGTTAAACATATTCTTGGGGTTTAAACTTGAATTTATATCTCCCTGAGCAAGCAAATCTGGTTCTGTTGAAAGCCCAAGTGATAGATTGCTCCCAAAATTCTTCAAACTGTTGCATTTACAGAAGGTTTATAAGGGGATCTCCTTCTGTTAATAAAGACTTGTAAAACTCAATCCAGTTTTACAGTGTTAAAAGCATGGATTCATTTCCACATATCTTATATCCCAATTTTGGGCAAGAGGAGAAGTATAGACAGCAGTGCAGAAGGTTTTCAGAATCCAAACACCCCAGTGATGAGTGGACCAGAATATCCAGAGGACTTCCACTGACTCCAAGAAGAAATTAATTCTTGGGCTAATATTTTAAAACCTTGTTCCAAGAGCTGTAACCCCCCCCCCCCCCCCAAAAAAAAAAGGACTGAACTAGGCAGATGTGATGTTTCATAAACCGTATCTAGTTATTCTTGGGCTTGGAGATGGTGGTGAAATACAGGCCTTTTTATTACATGATTTTAAGTAATTAGGTCCAGCAGGCATCAGCCAGGGTCTAGTCTGCCATACCTCATTATTGACTCCGTGTATAATTGGGAAATGTCATATGCCATAAATAACTCCTCTCAAGGCACATTCTTTATAAAGAGATGATAAGAGGATATGTGTTCTACTTAAACTGCTTGGCGTTGAGTCAGGTATCACTGTGTGTAAGGTGCTGGAGAGAATTGTGATCTATGAGAGCAGAAAAAGAAAAAGTAGTACCTTTCATATAAACATCACTTCTCAACATTAAAAAATAGCAGCTAGCTCCTTGTCATGTAATTAATAAAGGTGCTTGGTTCCTTTAAGCTTCTTTTATTTGTAGGCTACTGGGAGAAAGACCCCATATTTGGTTTCTAACTGCAGTAATTCCCATATGGCACAGTTAAAGGTGTTGGTTTTGAACTCATCCTGGAGGCTTGGGCAGGGAAACTGAAAGACAGGTGCAGCTGTGATCTTTTGATTGAGCTTTTTAAAGGCTTAGCTTTACACTGAAGTCCATTAAAACAGTTGTTTATTGATGAGGAGTTCAGTGAGAGAGACAATGTGTGTGACAGAAATCACTAGATAATATGAAGCTGTTTCTAAGTGATGGGGAATTACCACCCAAATCCACATAGAATTGATGATTAACCACCAACACGGCTTCAGATATTTTTTGTGAAATTTCCAATTGTAACTCCAGGATTAAGTAGAACAATTAGTCCTAACCAAAGTAGTCCAAGATAAATGACCTGGGAAAGCATCAATGCATCTTTGGCATAAAATTCTGGGCATTGAGAATTGACACAATTTTTATTTTCAAGAATGGGGGGAGGAGCTGCAAAATTGGCTGGCATGAAATTAACATTGGGAGGCACCAATGACAAAGTTCCAGTTGCAGGGCCCCATCTTCCAGAAATGATTTGGTTCAGAATCAGATTGTACGGGATATACTGCAACAACCCAATCACAGGATGCATTTTTTAAAAATCAAAAATTAGAAATTGGGATAAATGATTTTTATTGAGTAAATTTAGGAGGACTCAACTCTTAGAGTTGAAACAGGGAAAACTATTCAATATATATCAGAAAAATTGACTAAGCAATACCACCTGAGTCTTGACCTCCTATTCCTTCCACATTGTCAAGTAAGTATCTGGTCCAGGTTGCAAAGAACCCTTGCGTGACTAGTTTCTGACAACCATACTGATTAACAAGCTCATATCAGGTGACCCTCATATTACGTCAATTTATCAACGTCAATTTGAAAGGGGGAGCTGGTTTCAGCTGGCAGACCGGAGCAGTTGTGACCCATTTTCAATCAACTGTTTGGTTTAAATCCGTTAACTTGGTCAATTTTGATACAGGTTTTCCGGCCTTCCAAGCCTTCTTACTTGGACGGACAATACCTTGGCATTATGGAATCTATTGTGACAATGGGCTCCTTGCAGTTAGGGATAAACTTGTGTATGTATGCAATCATTTTCAGGAAGATATGTACTTGACTGATATCAGTAGGAGGCATCATGCTGGTGATTGCCTTGATTTTATCTGGGTTTGGGTTGATCCCCAAATGAGATATTATGTCCCAATAACAGTAATTTGTACTGAAAAATCTTGCATTTAGATGGTTTGACCTAACTGATGTTTTTAAGTGGTGTTAAGAACAGCTTGAAGATACTAGAGATGTGTCTCTTGATTATGACTTAATAAAATAATGAAATCTAGGTACACAACAAAACACTTTCTAACAAATTCCTCAAATGCATTATTAATGAGAATTGCAAAGGTGAATGGTGCATTGGTCATGCCAAAATTTATGATGCACCACTTAAACAACCCATAGTGTGTTTGAAAGGCAGTCTATAACTCATCCCCAGAGCATTTCTGACTTGGCTGTACCCCACAGTGAAATTAATCTTGCTAAAGACTTTAGCACCTGCAAGTGTATTAAAAAAGTTATGACTCAGTGTTAAGTGGTATTTGTTATTTACTGTAACTTTATTTAGAGAGCATTAGTCTGTGAAAAGGAGGAGTGACTCATCCTTTTTGGATATAAAGAAGACTGAAGCTCTGTACAAGGATAGCAATGGGCAGATAAAGCCCTTGCCTAAGGCATCTATAAGGTGTTAAAAGAGAGTTTTGTCTTTTTTAGAGTTAGAAGATATAGTAGTTAGGCCTTTGGTAGTGACCCTTGCAACTAAACAGCATGTTGGATTTCTTGGGATGGAGTTAATTGGCTCTTTTTTTCACTGAATACATCCTTGAACTTGTTGAATAATTCCTGCAAGGCTGATGGTGGGTCCCCATGAGGTGGAGTGAAGTGGGTTCAGACCTGATAACTTTAACTGAAAATTGATTGAAGTCCAACCTCTCCCCTTTAAACTCATAGAGACCCTCTTCTGTGATGCATACAAAAATGGTATTGTGTAGTAGCTTGTTCATCTCAAAGGTATAGATTTGGAAGCCAGCACCATTTCTTCTGAGAGTGATGGCAGAGATGTCCCGGTTGATGTAAGGGCAATTGCGGTGTAGCCAGTCTAATTCTGTGATCACATTGTGGCTGAGGCCACTCATGATGGTTCCAAAGAGCCTGAACTTAACGCTGCCCATTCTTACTGAGAATAGTACTGTTTATGGGTGATGGTCACTTGCGGGAGTCTGCTATGTGTACTTCTTTGAATCAACTGAGCACCTGGTCTAATTGTTAAGAATCATCAAATTCTTGATTGGCCACAATGTGATTAGCCCCAGTGTATACCAGGAGCTTGTGGGTATGTTTACAGAAGAAAAAGGGATAGTCCAAGTGAGTGATTTTTTGTTTATGATTAGTTTGAAGGACATGATTATCACTATATATTTAGAATACATTCAGAGTTTTGACCTCATGCACGTTTAGTTGTAGGGGGTTTTGGAAGGAAGATATTGGGGGTGCAAATCAAGCAGGGTTGTTGAACCTCTCATGTCCACAGCCCCCAGGGTTTTTATGAACCCTCAACCTGTGCCAACTGAAACTCCCTTTCTTGAGGGCACTTGTTGCCATTATCCTGATGTTGGGCTGGTGGTGTCCTACTTGACTGTGGTTGCTACCAGGCACAAGGCAAGTTTGTGTGGGCACATTGTTGGATCTTTGGAATCCCATTGTAGACTGGTTGTTTGCCTCCAAAATGACTGTATAATAGTCATCAATGAAGTTTCAGTGCCCCATGAGCACCCATTTACAGATATGGGGGTTCAACTCATTGATGATGAGTGTGAGAAAGATTGTATTTCTGTCTGTGATGGCTTTTGGGGCAGTGGCAAGAGCTTGCTGCCAGGTAGCAAGGTACTCAGGGATGCTTCATGTTCATTTAATTACAAGCAGGGGTGTTCTCACACCAATGTGCAAGAAGGTTTCACTGTATTAGGACTTGTCTGCTTCTTTAAATGTAGTCCAGATGACCCCAGGTTCCTAGCTGGCCTGTCACAGTAGGCTCATAAAACCTGGGATTATTTGCCCAAGTTGCAAGGCTCAAAAGTTGAGCAAACCGTTAACCATGTAACTAATTTAACAGATCTAAATCAAACTGTCAATTGAAAATGGGTTACTGCTGCTCCAGTTTTCAAGCTGGATTTGATTCCCCCTTGCAATTTGGCACTGATAAATAGACATAATCTGAGAGTCACTTGATACAATCTCATTTATCAGAACAGTTGCCAGAAATTAGTCACTAAAGGTTTTTTGTGTACTGGACAAGGCACTCTTTGGATGATGCAGATAGAATAGGAGCCATGGATCCAGGTGGTATTGTTTAGTCAAAAAAATTTAAATGTTAGAAAATTCACACTTTTCAACTCCTAAGAGTTGAGTCCTCCCTAAAAATTTACTCAAATAAACCAAATATTCTCCTGGCGTCAGGAACATTATTTCAACTATCCCTGAAAACAATAAGAATACTGTAAGGATTATAAACAATGATATCTCTTCTCCTAGATTGGAGGCTTCCTTGGGTCTTAGAAATGGTTCATTAGTGTGTAGCATAATGAATTCTTTCCCTTCTAATATTCCTTTAAATAATCTGCAAATCCGGAAAAGTCCCACTACAGGGATCAAACCTGGGTCCTCCTGCTTGTCCTGCCATCACCTATTGAATGTTAGTAATTCAAATTTGAGTTTGCCTTACGCATCTACTAAGAGCCAGTTCTGTAGCCAATCATAGTTTACGCCCAGGCTGTCAGATATCAAATTTGTGTTTGATGCTAAGTTTGAAACATCAACCACACTGCCAGGCTCCATACTCAATGGTAAACAGTTTAGAAACTGTTTATCTTCTTCTGGTTGTTGTTACAACCACCAGAAGCTCCCCCAAGCCGAGGTTCCCAAGCAGCTGGGGTAAATCACACTTAGCTGTTTGGGAAGTTCATCAGGGGGTATCTCCTTGATGAAAATGACTTTTATGTTGTTTTTTAGGGAGAATTGTTCCTGCCAAGGTTTCTCCTTCAATTCCCAAACTTCCCCAACATTGTTTCTTATTCCCATTTTTAAACTGTAATTTAAGAGCCTTGAAAGCCTATATAAAGGGTCTATATTTTAAGATGATTAGTTGTTCATTAAATTAAATTCAATTTCTTTACCAGCTTGCTTTTACTTGCTAGTTTCCTTTTACACTCCAGAGCCATGAGATTACACAAGCCCTCCCAATGGGAGCCATTTGGGTATAAATAGTTGTTTTGGATGCTCCTGGTGCAGGCCTTTGCAGCAAGTATATTGCTAGGGACCAGAGCTGATTCTGTTTCTTCCACCACCACCCCCAGTATCTTTATAAGTCATGGCGCCAAGTAATACCAGGTATATGGTATAATGCTATGCCCTTGTCTCCAGTCCCTCCTATAACAGAGAAGCCATGAGTGTTTATGAACAATAATCTAAATACAACACATAAATTAGTTCACCCCTTGGCTTTGGCCTTCCTACTCAGTTAGCTAGGAGCCTACTTCCTTCTTGGAAGATTCAATCCACTCCTTGGTTGATATTTTTTGCTTGGAGAGCTATTTCATATGAGAATGGTCTCTGTCCCCATTGTTTCCCTGGTTACAGGTTTAAACCCCTCCGTGGCCATACACCTGCTTGGTGGTATGTTTCCAAGCGGATAGGTTCCTGACACCTGGTCTAACTTTATTTTACAATACATCCTGTAGCTGGCCTACTCTGCTAAATCCCATATAATTTGATCCTAAGTAAAATCATTACTGGAAGATGGGGATCCACTGTTGGTACTTTGTTGTTGGTGCCTCCTAATTTTACTCTAATGGCCCAGAATCTTGGTGTCTTTCCTGCAGAATCCAAACCAGAGACAGTTTTTTTTCTCAATTTTCAGGGAATTAACCCTGATCTGCTGGCTTGCTAGCGTTTGGGAACTGGTGGGTTGCAGACTGGGTGGGCAGGGCCCACCAAAGGATTGGCGCTAACTTAATGAGGTAGGACATTGACTTGCCTATCCACAACCATGGACCGGCAGCGGGGATAATAGTATCTATTACTCTGTGAGAGTAATATATATGATCCCAAATAGCTTATGGTATGGTCTAGGGGAAGCTCAACAGCAGAGGCAGGCACTGGTTTGGGGGTGACAGGTGGTTCCATGTCTAATTGGTAGGTAGGAAGGAAGCTGTATTTATCTCTGAACAGGCGGGATTCAGCAACGTACCAAGGGCCTTTCTGGTTGTATCTGGTTAACTCTGTAGATCTGGCCAAGGGATCCCGGGCTAGTATGTTGTTAGTGGTGTAGTCCTTGTACTTGGGTGTTAAGGGGTACTCTGTGAAATAGACAGGACCAAAGGGAAAATCTGGCAGACAGTACATAGCTGGCGGGCTGGCAGGAGGGTCATATGATCTTTGAGTTAACTGGAGGATGACAAGAATAAAATACAGCAATAATTGGGGAACCCAATATCTCATAACCTTTATTTAAAAATAACAATGGGGATTGATCTTGGCCTGGCTGGTGTTTATACCACACTGCCAGGCTTCATTTCATTGTCAGGTTTCCTGAGCTTGGGCGGTTTGGCCTTGGGGTCGTATATGGCAGTGTGGTGCTTTGCACTGGCAGTTTGCCACTGACCGCTTCAGGATGAGAAGAATATGAATACTTCTGTTTGTTGATTTGGGTATTGGGTGCCTCTTCAGGTTCAGTGCCTCTTCCTGGGCTTTAGGAGAGTTTGAAATAACTCTCATTTGAAAAATTGTGCATTTTAATAAGCAAACCACCAGTGTCAGGTATTGGCACCTTTTGGAAATTCCTGGCATCTTGCACTGGCAGTTCACTTGTATAATCTTGTGTGACAGTTAAAAATTTGGATCCTGGTGGGTTGGCAACAAATTTATTAATTGGTAGTGGGTGATTGTATTCCCAGCCTTTGGGTATGGCAGTCTGCAAAGGGTTTTCTTCCAGGGTTTGACTCTGGTTCTGTACTTTGGGATTCAGGAGCATCCACATTGTCATTCCTAACATCAATGTCCTGAGTTTTACACAGAAAACACCTTAATTCTCTCCCAGGCCATTTATCTAGGACTTTTCTGGTTGGTTTTAATCATTTTACTTAATCCTAGTTTATCTTTTGGAAATTTTACCAAACAGTATCTGAAGCTTTGTTGATGGTTAATCATCAACTATATTTAGATCTGGGTGGTTATTCCCCACCACATGGAGACTGCTTCTTATTATCTGACAATTTCTGTCACATGGCCCAGGTGGTGAACCAACCAGCAGCAGGTCCAACAAGGTGTCCTGGTGCTGTGGCCACCCACATAGGTTCTGTTACCTGACAGACTCAAAAGTGGAATTATATGGTGTGCAACCAGCTTATTATATTAGCAAATTCCAGACCACCTGTGAAGGGTTCTAAATGTAAGTTCAGTATTTTTTGAAAGAGATCTGACATGGGCAGGGGTGACACTGGTATTTTTTTATCCTAGGCAGAGTTGATTATAAACACTGGTTAATAAAAGCTGGTCTTAGTAAACAACATAACTTTCTGGTATCTCCCCATTAGGGATAGGTAGGAAGAATTCTTGATGAGGAGTAGCCATACAGCCAGCACTCTGTCCTTTTTTGAGAGGAATCTTCTTAAAGGTAGGCTGTAAATCAAACCTGCCACTGCTATCACTGTTGCAACTGAACTAATTGTAGTTCAGTATTTGAATTGGGGAAGATAATAGTCCAAAGAAAAATTACAAAGATTAATAGCAAGGTGATAGCTCTATTTAGGTTTTATTTATTATACTATAAGTGATGGCCACCAACACACAATGGGGTGAAATTATAATAAAATCTAAAATGGGTTTAATTAAAAATAATCATCAAAGGATCAATGTCTTACATTGGTTTGTTCCTAATTTGGTGATATTGCCTGTATCTCATCATTTAAAGCAGAAAGGATTTTTATTAGATACATCATGGCAAAGCTCTTTGAGCACCTGTGTGTGTTATGATATATTTTAGCATAAAAGGCATCAATATCAGTTGTAACAATGTGATTAAAACTCATACTCTCCAAGGAAATATTTCATCTCAAACCACATTATCTATCTATATATATTATCTGGTATATTTTTGGTCTTAAAAGTACAGTAGTTTTCAAACCTGTTGAGATAAAGGTATAATCTCAGTCTAAAAATGTATACAATTCAGTCCAAAAAAATTGAAAATTAATGAGTTTATATTAAATTACAATAGATTTGGATCCACTTTGATTATTTTAGACTGAGTTAATGAGTTCTAAACTGAATAATATATGTTTGTCTTGACAGGTTTGAAAACTACTGTACTTATCTTATTTTATTTAAAGTATTAATTGTTGTAAAATCTTCCCTTTTCTTGTATTATATACTTATCAGAAGTATATCTACAGCAGATGCAAACAGCATATATCAGTTGCAGTTAAATAACACTGCACTTTTAAATTACTGTTAAAAAAGGCAAATAAAAACCAAGCATAGAGTTTATCAAAGTCATACACAAAACAAAACAATCAAAGATCAAAAATAAATATACATAAAAGCTAGTCTGTATGTCTTTAATTTCACCTTGAGTGTGCTTAAGCCATAAGACATTGAACTAAATTGATTTTTCTATATTATTTAAATTTTAAGTTGGTGTCTAAGCCAAAAGCTCAATTTGACCCATCTTACATGCATTGTTGAAAGCATGTAGGTTGAATCCCTTGGAGTTTTCCTAAATTATATTAAAATAAAAATACAGGCCACTCAAACTTTAATGAATATAAATTTAATTACTCAATCTTTAAATTATAGTTTATGCCATGCAACTATATCAAAGAGGCTTATCTATGTAAATTATCCAAATCCATAATGTGTGGATTAGTATTGAAAGAGAAGCAATAGATTATTTAGAATACTTATATATTTGGGTGTTTAAACTCTGTTGAGGATTTAATTGACTAATAAAAAGAGATTTTGATCAATTTAAAGAGATAAAATTCAAACTATAAATGTAAATGCTATATATAAGTAAGAGATGGTTGCCTTTCGCCTTTTTAATTATTTTATTATAAATGAAATAATTAATATTACACTTGGATGTATCACCTGATCCAAGTGGCCACATATTGTTTGATAGTTAACCTTGCTTACCCTTTATAATCCTAATAATGATATTAGTGGGGTAAGCTGGCAATAATAATATTTAGACTCATTAAAGGCTTTCATAAAATTTAGAGTGTTTAGATAATTTTTTGGAAAATTCTGTTAAAAATGGTACCAGACATAATAGATCTAGCTGCTCTAGATGCTCAGATATATAGTGAAGTACTGAAATGAGCCCAGGTTATTGTAAGAATAAAGTGGCCTGTGGAATTGTTTAAAGATAATTTATGAGGATAAATCAAGCAAATTGACAACTTGTCATGTCCAGTGGTTGACATGTACCAAGGTGCAGAAGCAGAGCTTCAACCATTGGGATATAAGGTTACAAGGTCCAAATCCAGGAAAGGAGCAGAACAGGTCAAGTATAAAAAGCCTGTAGCTAAGGATTAAATGTGCACCAAGGTTGGGAACAATAGCTTTTTCCAGACTGAGGATTGTCAAAATGACCATCCCAGCTCTACTATGGTTGTAGGGCTGTGGTAGGGGTGGAGCAGGGGATTCATTAATAATACCAGTCATTCCAGGGTCTTAACCTGACTGGTAGTTTATAGGTGTGGGTCTAGGATAGTACTCTATCCTTCTGGTTTGACTTCTGCTCAGGTGGTGTATAAATTTTAATCCTAATAAAGCAAACAAACCAGATAGATTCATTCACTTTATTTTACGTTATCTGAACTTGACTTGAGTGAGAAAAAGTGGGTTTTATACCATTCATATGGTCTACCTTGAAATATGCCACTTTCTATTTCTTGTAAGCCTTTAGTGTCCCAACTCTTGGGTACTTGCTTCTAGGAAGTAGTGGAATATGACTTAGGAAGAGGGGATAGAGATCTGGTCAAATTGGTTTGGGTAGGGGAATTTTTTTGGTGGCTGGCAGTGTATTGCTGGTTTCATCACCCTGAAACTTTTCTTGGTTGGGGCATATGGCTGGAGCAGTGGTGATCAATTCACCAGGATTGTATTTATCAGATGTTGATTGAAGGGTAAATTTAACAGTTCTAGTTAAATCTTTGGCTTGGTCACATTTTGCAGGAATTTCTGAATCCTCAGCTTAACTGAGGTGCTATTCACAGCCAATTTATTGGCTGCATTATCAGAAACCTCAGTGGCTGCAAGATTATTCACTAGCACATCTGTAAAATTGGTGGTAATGGAGGCAGGGGCAGGAGCAGGAGCAGAAACCAGCATTGGTGCAGATCTGCTGGTTAAATTTTGCAGCAGATCTGCTCTACACTGAAATTAGGTGCACCCAGCCCAATTATAGCATTGTGATTGTGTGCCCCAATGCCGTTGGAAGCTGCAAGCTCTCCCAGGCCAGTCTCAAAACTGGCCCCAGGTTGAATCTTACCTCAGGGGCAATTCTAACTGCCTAAATAGGCCAGGGAAATTTGAACCACCCATTGCCCACTCTGGTGGGTCAATGGGGGTTTGAATCCCCCAGCATGCTTTTGCTTGGTGGCCGGGTTTGAGGGTTTGATCCCTGTACTGGGCTTTACGCTGCCAGCCTTCACACAACTGCTTTAAAAGTACCAGGCTGAATTAGGAGGAGGAACTGATGGATTTAATGCCAAAGTCAGTATAGTGGAAAACCAACATGAGAACCAAAATAAAAACAGCATTCTGAGAAAGAAATCAGATAAATGCACCAAAGAGAAGGTTTGGTACAGGGCAGGCCACTGCACCAATAGAAACTCTGAGGGCAATAGTTAAAAGGAGGTAATCAGGCTATCAATAACTGGGTCCAGAAGGCCTAAACACTCAAGCATAACAGAGTTTTAGAAATTTTAATGATTTATTTTCTCAGTAATAATAAGCTATCTAGTAACAAGTTTCTAGTGTGGGGGTTAGGAGAGTTTTAAGGGAATTTGTGTTGGGGGAGGGAGGATTTGTAGCTTCTGATTGGTCAATGAGGATGTTTTCATCAGCTAGTGATTTGTCCTTGGAATTCAACTGAGTGATGTCACAATTCAAAAAATTGGCAACCAGCAGGTCAGGCGCCATTATCATTTGGCAGTGAATACTGTGTAACTAATTAATATTAGTTAATGAGTGAAAGGTGAGGAGGTTATAAATTTTAGGGGTTATCTTTGCAACTCTAGCCTTGACCCATTTTTATTTATAACAACATTTAAATCATCTAACATTTTTAAGGGTTTGGCTGCAGTTTGATATTAATTTCTGGTATTGTGAGGGTGTGCTATCCCCATCATTTGGTGTTCTACTGTAATAGTCATAAAAAAGGATAGGACTTGATTTGATACATACAAATCCCCCCTTAATGCATACTAAAAAACTAAAATCTGTCAAAAAGCAGGCTTGAACTGCCAGCAAGGTTCCAAGCAAGCAGGTTTGTGACCCACAATCCAATTACCTGACCACTCAAAGCCAGAATAGGAAGTCAACTCAAATTGCCAAATCCAACAACATGAACAAATGATGATCCCTTATGGTGGATACCTCATTTTGGCGCTTGAATCATTATCAGGATCAAGCCACCCCCTTCACTATCCAACTGTGTGATCAACACAATCATGTTCCTGTTATCCTTGATTCACAATGACTATATAATCAATATCTCTCAATAAAGATTATTATCTAGCTTCTAAATATTTTTCCCTTGTAACTCTGCTAAAACAGCACAGTTACAACTTTGGTAGCACAGGTAGGTTCTCCATCCTACCTCATCTTGTAACATTCTGCCTGTTGCCTGTACTTGCTGCGGCTAACAAATCCTTGACAGAATCATGTCTGGCCTTCTGCTGGACTGGACCCTGTACACCCCTGGCGCCGAGATACCTGATGGCTATGTCCTGTACCAGAACACAGTGATTCCACTACCCACCTTCAACGCCATGTCTGCACAAGGGTTCTTACAGACAGCCACCACCATTCCGCAATCAACTGTCAAAAACACCATGCCTGCCTATGTAGCCCAAAGACTACAAAGTGCTGCCTTGGAACCTTTTGCTGGGGCCAACAACAACAACACTGCTGCATGAATCCAGTCCTCCCAGAGCAAGCTGGCCTAGATGGAATGCCCACAGCAATTTTGGATTGCAAAAATCTCCATCCAATAGAACCACAATGCTGGCACCTGGTGCAACAAGTGGCATGAAGAACACACCAAGAAGAACTGGGATACCTTTAAACAAGACTTCTTGGCAAGGTTTGTGCTTAAGGACACAGTGCTCATGATCATACGCCAAGTAAAGAACCTAACCCATACAGGCACTGTGAAGGAACTCACTCATGCCTACAAGGAACTCCAACTTTTTGCATCCTTTGATATGGCCTTTGATACCCCAGCCACACACCTCATGTACTATGACGCCCTTAAATCACATGTAATGAGGCACGTGAACCTGGACCAAGTGACCAACCTGCAAAGCCTGTACTGCAAGGCAGAGAAAGCGGAACAAACATCCAATGCCCTCCATAAGGCACAAACTGGAAAACAAGAGAGGCCCAAAGATTCTCACACAGGCAGGCGCTCCACTCAACCACCCCCTGGAAGCAACAGGAATAACACCAACCATAAACCCACAGGCTCAAATGGACATGAAGTGGGAAAAATGGTCAGTCAAATTGTACTCATTTCCATATCACTGCCATGCAAGGTAATCAAGACAAGGGAAAAGCCCAGGGAGAGCATTAAGCAAGCCAAGCTCTCCCCACATAACTCCTGACTTGCCCAATGATGAGTATCAACCCAAGGACGTGGACCAATGCCCAATGATTCAAGTACCCTTGGAGGACTCAGTACTGTACACCATTTCCAGACATCCTAATAAACTGATGTCCTGTCCTTTCCGTTTTGCATTTACACAGGCTTGGCACTCCTGGACTTGGGTTCAGATTGAACCCTAGTCAACAGCAGCTTTGTGGACAAGTTCAAGCTAGCCACTAATCCTTTGCAGATTAAAAACGTGGTTTTAGCTGATGAACACCACATTGCTGTGAAAAGGGAAACCACCCCCTTCTCTGTCATGCTCAATAATCTACACTCCACCATCCAAGGCCCTGTGATTGACTTTCCAAAGTTTGACATTGTACTGGAGTTGGATTGGTTACAAAAAAAATCCTCATGTAGACTGGGCGACCTCAGTGTTGACCATCAAGCGTGAAGGTGTCAATCACCAGATCTACCCTGACTCAGTGGACCAACTCCTACGCAACCACGTCTTTGTGCGCATCACAGAGACCCTGGACAAAAAGGAAAACCTGAAGGCAATTGACTGGGACTCCTGCCAATACAAGATCATACACTTCAAAGACTACCAGGATACCTCCACACCTCAGGATTTCAAAATTGTGGCCCGCCATCCAAAAATCTTCAATTAAGCTCTACCTGGGTCTCCCCCAGAGAAACACATTCAACACTCCATCCAGCTCAAAGGAGCTGTACCCAAAGCACTTCCTATCTACAGGCTGACCCCAAACAAAGACGGCGCCCTACGCGCCTACCTCAAGGAAGCGTTGGAGAAAGTACTCATCTGCCCCTCACAGTCTCCCTTTGGGGCCACCATATTCTTTGTGGCCAAGAAGGACAGTACCTTGTGTCTGGTCACAAACTACTGAGCCCTAAACATAGTTACCATCAAGAATTGTTATCCACTACCACTGATTGACAACCTCTTTGACTCCTTGGGAGGAGCCACAGTCTTCTCTAAGATTGATCTAACTGCAGGCTACAACCAGATTTGTATTAAGGAGGAAGACATTCCCAAAACAGCCTTCCACACTAAATATGGCTCCTATGAGTGTGTGGTGCTCAACTTTGGCAAGCCAAACGCCTCCTCTACCTTTATGACCTTCATGAACAAGGTGTTTGCTCTGCACATAGACAAGCATGCCCTATTCTACCTAGACAACATCATTGTCTACAGCCCCTTGGTGAAACAACACCACAAAGACCTAGAGGCAGTCTTTGCTACCCTGGCACAACACAAACTGTTGGCCAAGCCCTCCAAGTGCCAGTTCTTCCGCAAGCAATTACCTTTCCTGGGACATATAGTCTCAAAAGACGGCATCAAACCCAACAGTCAAAATATACAGGCCATCTGCAAGATGCTGCTACCCAAGGATAAGTCGGAACTCTGCACCTTCTTGGGGATGATGGCCTATGTACACCGCTTCATACCTGACTGTGGCGTTTGACTGCCCCCTTATCCGCCATAACGGGCGCCAAATCCAAGTTTTTGTGGACCCCTCAACGTGACCACTGTTTTAGACGCCTCAAGGAGAAGCTCACAACAGCTCCTATTCTGCAATACCCCAAACGTGATGGGGAATACCAAATGGAAACCAACGCCTCAGACGCATCCATTGGGGGAGTACTATCAATCAAAAATAATGATGGTGATTTCCTGCCCATAGCTTATGAATCCCAAAAGTTGACAGATGGCAAGTGTTGATACCCTATCCACAACAAGGAACTGCTGGCCATTGTACACTGTCTAGTCAAATGGTGTTGTTATCTAGAACAGCAGGAAGAATTCACAGCATTGGCTGACCACAAGTTGCTCATATACTTCAAAACACAAGCAAATCTATCTCACTGCCAAGCCCGCTGGATGGAGCTCTTGGAGAAATTCAATATGCTCATACAGTACAAATCTGGGGCTGAGCTCACCATGGCAGACACCCTCTTGCGCCTGTATGTCTGTGCCACTAGAGGGGAAAATGGACTCAACCCAGACTGGCCGCTCTTGGTGCTACAAACAAAAGACAAGGGTTTCCCTCCTGGTACAACCAACATAAAAAAGGAAACAGTACTCAAAAACAAAAACCTGTTTGCTGACATGTATGGGACCTTGCACAGAAAAATGTCCAACATGACTACCATTCCTTACATCCCCACACACCAGCAAGTGGACACCATCCTATAATATCACAGAGACCTAGGGCACACCAAGAGCCGCAACCTATACAAATTCCTTAAACACAAGGCCTGGTGGCCAACCCTGTATTGTGACAGTCAAGAAGTCCTAGACCAATTTGAAGTATGCAAGAAATTTGCTAGAAGCAAAGCCCCTTCAAAATCAGTACTATCCATCTGCACACAACTACCCTCCAAGGTGTGGGCCCTTGACGTTGTTGGCCCCATGCCAGGAAAACACAACAATAAGAAATACATCATTACTGCCATAGACTTTGCTAAAAGATGGCCAGTAGCCCAAGAAGTAAAGGCGCACACTGGCAATGACGTGCAATAATTCATAGGAAGAGAAATAATCAGCAAGTTTGGAAAGCCAGAACTCCTGATAACCAGTGGAGGGAAATAATTGACCTCCAAAAACACCAACATATACCTTGCTAAAAAAGGGGTCAAACATACTGTGACAACACCATACCACCCACAGGCCAATGGACGTGTAGAGCGTCTAAATGGCAGCCTTGTGCAAGCCTTGGCCAAACTCACTGCCAGGAGACCTGGAGACTGATATAAGCAGCTATCAACTGCACTACTTGTGTGCCAAACCCAAGTGAACAGATCCACCAGAAAAAGGCCTTTTGAGTTGGTATATGGCACACAGCCAAATATCATTCAAGCATTGACAGGACCCAAACTGGAAATTCCATGTAAAGTCCCCCTTGTTCAGACCCTCAAGTTATAGAGGCCAACAGTAAGCAAACAGAAAAGGAAAATGAACGTCTGCAAAAAACCTTTGTCCTCATCCAAGATAGATATGAATTTGGGGACAAAGTTTGGGTCATGAACGTTGATAAAAGCAAACTACAACCTGAGAAAGTAGGCCCAGCAATCATTCTAAAGGTAAACAAAAATAACACTTACCTTGTGCAAGGACTTGGGAAGCGCAAACAAGACAAAACCCTGCACCATGATTGCCTGAGACCCTGCAAAGCAAGATAAAAACAATGCAAAACCGCCCTGCCCGCCACAGAACAACAGCTAGTCCAGTATGGCGCCTGGGATCCTGACAACCTCCCTAATGACCTACCCCAGAGGAGGCCAATCTTCAGTCGGGGGGTGTCAAAACAGCAGGCTTGACCCTCCAGCAAGGTTCCGAGCAATCAGGTTTATGACCCGCAATCTGATTACCCGGCCACTCAAAGCCAGAATAGGAAGTCAACTCAAATTGCCAAATCCAACAACATGAACAAATGATGATCCCTTATGGTGGATACCTTGTTTGGGCACTTGACTCATTATCAGGATCAAGCCACCCCCTTCACTATCCAACCATGTGATCACCACAATCATGTTCCTGCTAATCTTGATTCACAATGACTATATAATCACTATCTCTCAATAAATATTGTTATCTAGTTTCTAAATATTTTTCCTCTTGTAACTCTGCTAAAACAGCACAGTTACAACAATCCACATATCTCTGTGAATAATAAACCAATATTAATGTCCAGTAGCTTATTTTAAAGCTACAAATCAGCTCTAATTTTTGAAAGAACTTAGATAATAAATATGTAAAATTTGAAAGCCATTATTTTAGCATTAATAAACTTAATTTAATACTCCACTTATTTAGATTTATATCCTATTTTTTATTTATATTTGGATATACAATTTTATTTTAAATAAAAAAGTTGAAATAAAATTTTAAGAAATTCTGCTTAAATAATATTTTTTAAATTAAATTGGTGTTGAATAACCCCAAACTAAAAATCCAATAGAATATAGTTGAGTTGGTATATTACATCTAACTTTATATCTGCCCTTGGACAGGGTAACTACCTAGATTATATTAACTAACAATATAACTTTATTAACTTAAAATTTGTTTATGCATGCCAGGATTTTGGGATATTGGCTAATTAACAGATTCAACCAATTATTGCAGTCCAGCTGGAAATAACTATTTGGAATGGTTTCAATAGAACAATGCGGGCCGCGGGCTGTAGGATCAATAAATCAATGACCAAATCATATTCTGGCACTAACAAATTCATGCTTGCAATTAATTGATGGAACATGCAATTACTGTTCATCAATTAGTCCTCCTCAACAACCACCTCAAATATGCTCCTCATAATAATTACTATTATAAACTTTAATTATATCCTAGAACAAGGGCCATCATATGGGTCATTATTTGTTAGATTAAGCCAAGGCGCCAGCTTAAGCATTTCAAAGCCTTTTAACTTCTTTAGGATCATTTAAGTCATAAACTTATGTTTTTTGAACATTAGTATAATGATTAGTTTACTGAAGAAAAGTTTAATAGTGTAAAATATACAAATAATAGAAATAAATCTTATTTCTATTAGCTGTATTTTTTGCTAAAACCCTTTTTACTATTTTAATAAGCCAAGAATTAAATATATGAGTTGCATGGGAGAGTAATAGCAGCCCCAAAGCTATAATTGCTATTACCCTATCTTTGGCTCATATAATTAATTTCTTAGTTATTTTTAGAAAAAAAAGTTGTTGTATTTAAAAGACTATTTACCCTATGTGAAATATAAGTTTTTGTTATGCGTCCAACTTCATGAACATGTCCTACTAATCCTTTAGTAGTATTAGCTCTCTTTGTTTCTCTGTCATCTGTGCAGAACTTTGCACAATAATTTATTTTGGAGTACTCCTTAACATCCTCAAATGTCAAAGGTGAAACATACAGCTCACCATCTTTCATTAAATATGAAAGATTAACATAAAATGCTTTGACTTCAAGCCAGCTTTTTTTAGGCCTATATTTTCTATCATAGATGTGAAAAAAGATTTTTTGGGAAACATCTGAATTATTTACAAGTGTCTCATATAGACCCTTTCTTTCTTTCTCTCTCTCAAAAACCATTTTGAGATCATTTATGTTTTTTATATACATCTCATTTTCCTTTTGTTTAAATATTTTAGATAATACACTAAAATGACTATCAACAATACTTTTGCCATGACACTCAACAAATCTATTAAACTTAATTGTTCCTTTTATAATTTTAGGTTCCTCTTTAAAAAGATAATATAAGAATTCATAAGATCTGAAATGATTACCATTATCAGTCCAAACTTTAATATTTTTAATATTCTTAAATTTATTATTTTTAAGCAGACTTATCAAACACTGACCTGAAAACAAAGAGTCATGAGATAAAATTTCAGATAAAAAGTCATGATACTCACATTTAATTTTCTCATTTTCTTTAAAATGAAATTGCAAATCCTAATAAAGAAATAGGTATTTTCTCATAAAAACAATTATTTGTCTCTATAGGACCCCCACCTATTTTAAAGTTTTCTTTGTAGTCTATTACTATAACACATGAATTATTATCAAGATTATTTATATCAATAATATATTCTTTATTTTGATGCTTATAAAACTTTTCATCTTGGTCAATAGATTCCAAATTTTCTTTAATAGATTTAGACAATGGCAACTTCTTTATACTCAAATTCTTTTTCTTCATTTCTAATGACTTTTTTAAGTTGCAAATGTTACACATATCAGTTTGCTTTTTGCTTTTAATTATATTATTAGGAATAAGCTTATAAAAAGTGGAAAGTGAAATAGAAATATTGTTTTTTATTTTCATATCTTCGTAAATTTCTTTTTTTGTTTTCAATAATGAGTATTTTATTTTAGTTGAGTATTCACTCAACTCTTTTTGTAATTCTTCATAAATCAATCCAGGGGATTTTTTAGTGAATTGGCTAGTTGGAAATGAATTTTTTAATATATGTTTTAAAACATTTTTTTAGTTTTCTTTCTTTACTGAATCATTTTTTCCTTTTTATTATTTGAATTTAATGATGCTTTTTTAGCATTTTTTATTTTTTTAGAATATGAATACTCATTTTTTGTCATTTCAAATCCACAATCCCAAAGCTCTTTCAGACTGTAGCTTGATGTAACCAATGCTCTTAGGGAAGGAAGGTGCTTGGCAGGGGACTCTGACATCAATTCCTTTAGGTTGTTAAGGAAATCATCTGTCTTAGAATTTTGTATGACAGGTAAGAAGGTACTTTTTCCAAACTCTGTTTTTAATAAGAAATGCTCAACAAAGCTGTTAAGATCACTGCCAGCAGTAAAAAGGAATGCTTGTTTAAGCATAGAGATTCTTTCTCTCTTAGTAGAAGCCCCCAGTGAGAAGAAGGGTGTCATCTGAGGTGCAAACTTGATAGGTTCCATAATGATAGTGGTTGGGTTCCTTGGCTTGGTTCAGGCAGTTCTTGCTTGGAAATAGATGTGCAGTTATCAGAGAGGAGTAAAGGTGTAGATTGTAAAGTAAATTTCTGTAAAGTTGAGCTGTTTAAATACCATGTTAGCTGAGCTTTTGCACTACAGGCATAAATCCCCAACTGACCCCCAACTGATCTCCTAAATTTATCAATATCACCCCTGAAGTCTGATATCATTGTTTATTTACCCCTTTTTATATTCTGGTTAACTGTTGATATTTTGGCAAATAGTACTTCAATCTCGCTCAAACTAGTATCATTAGAAAGCCCTTAATCTCAGCTTTTGGAATTGTGCTGCAACTTTATATTTCAACACCAATTTAGTATCTTGAAGTGGCTTTGAATGTAAGATTATAAAATTATTATTTGAAATAAAATATGCTAATTAACTCTTAAAGTATGATATTTTAATCAGTAAACTAAATTTAAAGTATAAATCATTATTTAGCTTACTTTTAGTAACCAACTCAAAAACCTTTTTTTAAATAAACTTAAGTTTATTATAACCTTTAACAGTTCTTAAAAAATGAACTTTATATATTTTAAATCTATCAAAACAAAAATCTTTTTCTAATCACATATAAATATTTGCTTGTATAATTAAATTTGTATCTTATTTTTATAGATACAATTACTAAGATCATTTTCCATTTAGTTCAAATAAATTTTAACCTTTATAAAATTTAATTAAATAAAGCAAGATTTTGATACATTCTTTTTTATATTTTGAATTTTTTATACATATTATCTCTAGCATACAGTATAAAAATATAATTTTATTAAATAGTTATATAAAGCTATTTTATTAATATTAAATACTTAAAATTTTGAAAAGAAAAACTTTTACTCTCTTATAAGTTCTTATTATATATTTTCTATAAAATCTAACTTAAGAATAAATTACTTATGCTAAATGAGATCACTGAAATTTCAATAAGAGTTCAGTTTTAATTTTAGTTTTAGTTTTTTTTAACTTTTTACTAGATTTTTTTTAAAAAATCCAAAATTGTTTAATATTTATTAAATATGCAAAAAAGCTATCTGCCCTCTTTTTAAAAAGAGGGATTCAAAAATTATTATATTTTAAACTAAATATTTTAAAAAAGCTAAGATTTTAGGCAACAATTTGATTTCCAACAAAAAGCATCATATCAGTTTTTATTGTATTTTTAGGTTGCTCTTTTTAGAATGATGTCATTTTGTACTAATCAGCTTTCAAGAAATAATGGTATATGAAATAAGATTGTTACTAGCTTTTAATACAGTTTAATTTAGCTGTAAGTAGAAAATGATTAATTTAATATAGGTTTTTATATTATAAGGATTAAATAAGATTTATTTTGATAAAATTGTTGTAATTATTTAAATTTATTGATAAGAAAATTAAAACAAAATTTTAAAGTTTTAAGTAGCACAGTTAATAGGAAACAGATTAATCTAACAAATAATGACCCATATGGACTGTCATCTGAAACACTTCTAGAAAAGTCCAAAATTGACTGGGCTGTCAGGCCAAACACTCTAAGATAAAAAGGCTTCAAGCCAATTGTATTAGAGTAGCTCTGATTAAGTGAAACAATCATCTCTGTGAACTAGTAGCCAACCACTGGCTAGCTAGCCCTGGAAGTGGCCCAGGTAGACAGAAAGAATACCAATCTGTGAAAGATATCAAGCAAGCCTTCCGTTAAAACCACCTCAAAAAGGATGGGCCTCCTGCCGTGTTGACCCAATGCTAATTCAGTCTCTTTTAGAGTTGTTAGCTAACTAGGGATAAAATGTGGGCAGGCGGACTGCCTTAAAGCCAGTCCATTAGAATAAAATACTGATGATTCTGTAATGACTTGATGATTGATCCAAGTCTTATTTCTTTGATGTGATCCTCTCTTCAGATTATTAGCAGAGAAAAAGATGATACTATTGTCATACAGTATTAATTCCTATAGTAAAATATAGAGACAAACTATGAACCTTTATCCAGAGTAGGAAGGAGCATTCCAAATCCTCCAGGCCTTAGGCCCTTTTAGACTTGCTACTTCTGATGACAACAAAATTATTCTGGGCCAAAGGTTACGCCAAAGTCACAGGTTCTCTGTGCTTCCTAATGTTAGAAGACTTAGGATATCATCTGGCAGATGATAAAAAACCATGGTCCATGATTTTCTGACAATGCACAACTTCTGTGTGCTCTGCACTTGGTTTGATTTGTCTATCTCAACAGCTCTGGAAAATACAGTATTTCAAACCTGTTGAGATAAACGTAAAATCTCAGTCTAAAAACTTATACAACTCAGTCTAAAAATGAAATAAAAAATTAAGGAATTTAAAGTAAATTACAATAGATTTGTATCCACTTTGATTTTTTTAGACTGAGTTGTATTTGTTTTTAGACTGAGATTTTTTGTTTTTAGACTGAGATTTTTTGTTTATCTCAACAGGTTTGAAAACTGCTGTACTGTAAAATCAAATCTATAGGAGCAGAACAAAAAATAATAATAAGGCTGACAATTAAAGGTAATTTATACATACATACATACATACATACATACATACATACATACATACATACATACATACATACATACATACATACATACATACATACATACATACATACATACATACATACATACATACATACATACATACATACATACATACATACATACATACATACATACATACATACATACATACATACATACATACATACATACATACATACATACATACATACATACATACATACATACATACATACATACATACATACATACATACATACATACATACATACATACATACATACATACATACATACATACATACATACATACATACATACATACATACATACATACAAGATGAGTGGCTTTAATTGGAGAATAAAAGGTAGTTTATATTAATTGCGGTGACATTATAACTTTGTTTGCAAGAAGACATGCAAAAATAAAATAAAGATCAAATCACACCACGTGAGGCTGACATGTTTTAATCACGTCGATTCAAGAAGCAGGTTTATTTAGCGCTACATAGTATGGTGAAAATGTGGAGCTCCACCATCAAGAGCCTGATCTTGAATCAAATTAAAAAATTCTGTTCTTATTGCACCTTTCAGCCAATAAATTAGCACCACATTATTTAATTTTTATTTATTTCAGATAGGATGCTTCTCTTAGATGAGTGGTTAGTGTATACAGGTTGAATTACATTTAGATCAGCTGACCATGAATTCCGAAAGAATGAACTAAAAATAACGATAAACTAAGCATGACATAAGCTCAATCGATTTAGGCGAAGGATGGTGGATAACTTGCCTGTTGAATTTGTTTCAGATAGAAGCGTATATCATATAATTAATTACTAGGAACTTTTTCTGCCCAACGAGTCCCATTCCTTATAAAGATATTTTGACTTAAGGTGATAAATTTTGAGAAATTAATCTCGAATTTAAAGGAGAGCAATTCAAGTGTATTTCAAGATACTTAATGACAGATGATAAGACTTGGAGGATTTTTTTCTTTTTTAAATTGGTTGCTTCTACCTAGACCTTAAATCGCATATTTCTTTATTCCATGTATAGTTTTTGATATCGTCTAGCACGGTTATTTAAGTTATTTTTAAAGCCTTGATCATTTGCAGCTCAACCTTTAGCTTTAGCCATCCTTCTATTAGCCTTCTTATAGCCAATACTTTTCATTTCGCTTCTATTTTCTAGTCTTACACATACCTTTTAGATTCATTATAGTGCATACTAATTGTATGTGCACTCAATAACTTAAATATACACCTCATCGACGTATATGCTAGT
Source organism: Entomophthora muscae (assembly GCA_014839935.2). Taxonomy (NCBI): domain Eukaryota; kingdom Fungi; phylum Entomophthoromycota; class Entomophthoromycetes; order Entomophthorales; family Entomophthoraceae; genus Entomophthora; species Entomophthora muscae. The sequence continues at coordinate 81,334 of QTSX02007135.1, read as the reverse complement.
ATTTAAAAACAAAAGAATAGCAGAACCCTTCCTTTTAAATCTAAAGATGCAAAAGCATACAAAGGGCAAAGATACAAACCAACTTAAAAATCACCAAAATGTTGTGAATAAGTTTTTGCCAGTCAGCCTTACTCCCAAGGGGGATATGTTAATTAAGATTAAGGTACATCCCAATGCTCAACAAAATAATCTCGTGCTAAGGGATGGCCTTCTTAGCCTGCAGGTAGCCTCACCTTTTATTTTACCAAAGTTTGTTCAGGTTTTTCTCCAGTAAATTTACCTTACTATAAGGCTAAAGAGTATGAAGTGAATAATTCAACTTTTAAACATTAGCTATTGTAGGTTTGATATTTTTCATAAGAGTATTTTTTACAAAGTCTATCAGCTGATTTTACTTGTTTTGGTTGACAAACGCAAGCCCTTCCCTGGACCTTTTATTAGCGTATTTCTAGTTTCTTAATACTAACAATTTTTCTTCTATACTTACATTTTATTGGACCTATGAATCGGTCCTACAAATACTGATTTATTTCATGATTTTGAACACTGCTAGAGCTTATTCGTTGAGTTTGGCTTTTATCAATCTGTACAATACACCAAGAGAAAGTAATTCCTTAAAAAATAACAGTCAGTTTAGTGTTTTTAAATAAAAGATATTATTATAGAGGATATGCTGCATCGAAGAAACTATTATAAATATTACTGTAAGTTTCCAGCCATATTTTAGATACTTGAATCTTTATTTTGGCTAAAGAGTCAAGCCCAATAATAATAACTCAAACCATTTGCAAGTTAGAAATGGCACACCAATTGTCTAAACTTGTAAATCACACTGAAGAGATAAATTATACGCTCTTGAGCTTAAGCGCAGTCCTAAGATTTTCATTTTTCATAGTGACATTCCAATTATTGATAGACTTAAGTTTCAATGCATAAATATACATTTTATAGCCATGAAGTTTACAAAAAGGAAGAGAAATCATATTGTAAAATTACAGTGTATTGGTTAAAATAAATATCAACGGGATCTATTGTAAAAGTAGCACATTTTTGTTCAAAATTGAGAGCCTGAGTGTGTTCTTATCAAAGCTTTATAGTGGGGTTCTACTTCTAGTTAGTAAACCTTGGAAAAAGAAGTCAAACACCATTTTATTATAAAATTCATAACTTTAACAAATTGGTTAACAAAATGCCTGCTGGCTCTCTTTTCATCAAGGCTTTACTGCATTCTAAATTAGACTGCTAATCCAAACCAATCTAGCTTACTGCTCTCCCAGTTGATGGGCAAGCCAACAAGCATGCTATCAAGTATGTTGCCAAAGTAAGCCCTAAAATTTCCACCCATTCAACTGTTATAGGCGCTCAATCTTAAACCATATCAAGTGCTCCTTGTTGCTGGGAACAAGTCACGGGAAAAAACTTTTCAAATAGTTGAACACTCCCCACCTCTTACTTATGATCAGCTACGTCAAAAAATATCCGCTGCGGTTGATCTGCCACTTTAACCCATCAAGCATCTAATCTTTAAAGTGTTTGCACATTATCATATAATCTGTAAAAACTATTGTAGAACAGCAGTCAGAGCTTCAATTCTAAAATGGAAGCATATGTTAAACCTAGTTTTTTTGCAACTATTCGAAAGCTTTCAAGCATTCAAAAATATTTTGAATGTTAATGATGGATTGGCCTAGTCTTACAAAAAAACTAAGTTTTCTTGGGTGTGATGATAAGACAGCCCTTTGGGGAGGATGGAAGAGAAAAGTAATTATTTATTGATAATAGATTTGGCTTTTACATTAGAATTATTGTATCCTATTCAGGTAAGGTATTGGGATCAGGGTATGTGAAGGATATTGGGTGGCTGGTTGACACTTGGTCTCTGGTTGATATAAAGCAAGGGGTGATATTGTAACTGTGCTGTATTTAGCAAGTTATAAGAGGAAATATTTGGAAACTAGATAATTATTTTAATTGGGATATATGACTTATATAGCTTGAGTGAATTGTTTTAAGCGGAACATGATTGGGACAATCAATCAGTTAGATTAGACAGGGGGTGGCTTGATCCTTATAATGAGTCAAGTGCCAAATTGAGCTGTCCACCAAGTAGAGATCATCACTGGTTCTTGTTGTCTTGTTTGGAAACTCAAGTTGACTTCCACATTTGGCTTCAAGTAGTGGGGAAGTTAGTTTGAGTGGCACAGGGTCTCTTGTGTGGAACTTTTATGGGAAGTTGACCCCGCTGTTTTGACAATGGAAATAGATCACATCAAGAACAGTGTTTGGGTAGATTGGATCTACCTTCTCAACAAGTGAAAAGAGAATTATGAAGCAATAGTAGTTTTTTAATTTAGTGATGAAAAATAATAATTAGGACATAATTTAATATGCTGATTATTTTTGGTACATTTTAAGCCTTTCATAACTTGAATTGACTTCAAGAGAAACCCAATTGTTCTGGGATTGATCAGACTTTTTTTGAAAGTGTAAATACAGTCAGCCCAAGAAAATTATATAAACCAAGCAAATACCCTCCAAGTTGATTAATCCTACTATAAGACAGATTAAATTTTTTAGAGGCTGATAAGGAGCGCCTTTTGGGGAAGCTTCAAATATGGAATTAAGAAAGAAGAGAAGTGTATTTTATTGGATAATACATTAAACTTATATAGACTTGACTGTGGTGGGGATTTAGTTGGATCAAACCTAGGGGTAGGTCATGTGCAAGATGGGTTCAAGCCACTGGATACTTGGACAGTCATGTGATATTGCATGGTTACCATTTTTGATATGTCAAACAGTATATTGGAAGGGCACCAAATTGGATAATGGCTGGATATTAAGTAGGTTGGCAGTAGCCAGAATGTTTGTACATCCAGACTCTTGACACCCCCCTTAAGGGGTTACTCTGGTGCATCAGAAGGGGGCTTTGTTTTCACGGCTGTTGCCTGATGCTCCTGGAGCTGTTTACTAGTTGGAACCAGTCTGGTTAAGTGTTCTCCTTTACTGAGGCAGAGACAGGTTCTGTGGTATTTCTTGACAATTGGGGTTTTGGCACCTTGGAATTTTACTAGATAGGTGTTGTGATCAGGTCTGTACTTGATGATTCTTCCTGGTCCCCAGTGTACTGAGTCTAGTTTCTTTCTGTTGCCAGCTAGAACCCAGACGCGGGAGTTGATGGGAAGTGGTTCCTCTGTGAAGGTTACCTTTTGTGTTTTGAGCCTCTTTATTTCTGTTAGTTTAGCTTTGAGGTGTATGTTTTGTAGATTTGGTATTTATTCTACTGTGGGGGGGTTTCCCCGGGGGGATCTTTATGTATGGCTGCTTGTTGCAGGTAATTACTTCTGGTTTGTACCCGTAGGTTAGCTCAAACGGTGAATAGCCTGTTCCTTGATTGGTGCGGACTCAGGATACTAGTAATGTATGTTTCACGTATAGTGGACATGTGTATTTGACTTTGCCATCCATTATTTTCTCTAGGGTCCTGATAAGGCTGCTGTTGAGTCGTTCCACTCTGCCATTAGCCTGTGGCCTGTATCAAGAGGTTGTGGAGTGTTTAATGTTTTTAGATTTTAAGTTGTCATTTACTATGTGACCTGATAACACGGTTGCTCCATCAGTTATGATGTAGTCTGGAGTGCTGTAGTTGGTTATGATTGCTTTATTAATGAAACGGTTGATGGTTTCTGCTTTATGGTCTTTTGTTGCCCAGAAGATGGGCCAGCAGGTGGCAAAGTTGATAGCTACAATTAAGAAATGTTGATTTGTTTTTGTTTCTGGGAAGGGGCCCACTACATCCAGTCCCCAAACCTTGAATGGTTCAGGGTCTGGTACTGGGTTGACTGTTAGCTGAGGAGCCTTTGTACTGGTGTATTTCTTGCACACTGTGCACTTTTTCAGAACATCAACTATATCCTGTTTGAGGTTGGGCCACAATACTATCTCTTTTAGTGTGAGGTATAGGTTGTTATTCTTTGTATGTCCTAGTAGGCGGTGATGTCTTAGTATGGTGTCAACTCTTTTTGCAAGTGGGATGTACAGGATATGTTTGTTGTTAATGATTTGGTATACAGTGCCATTTGATACATGGAAAAACTTTTTGTTCCTTACTAATGTATTGTGGGTCAGTTGATGTGTTGATGGGTCTTTCCCTTTGGTTTTATACTCAGTGTTGTACAGGTTTGGCCATTCAGGGTCCAGGTGGTCAGGGTGATCCTCTCTAGGCTGACATAGTCTAGAGAGAGCATCAGCCGTGACCAGCTCTGCCCCCTTTTTGCATTGGATGACCAAATTATCCTGTTCCAGCAGGGACATTCATTTGGCTTGCCGCCGTGCGGGTGTGTTCTGAGCTTTGAAATATATTAAGGATTTATGGTCAGTTAGTACTTGGACGTTTAAATGTCCTTCTAGGTAAAATCTCCATTTCTTGCATGCGTGGTATATTGCTAGCAATTCCTTATTGTGTATTGGGTATCTCTGCTCAGTATTAGTTAGTTTTCTGCTTTTGTCACATACTGGCAGGAAGTCATGCTGCCCTGGCTGGCAGATGCGCAGGACTGCGCCAATGGCGGTGTCACTGACATCTGACTCAAGCTTGTAGCACCTGTTGTCATTAGGGTATTGCAAGATTGGTGCTTTAATCAAAGCTTGTTTTAATAATTGGAAATTCTTGTCATATTCTGGTGTCCAAAAAATTTCTTTTTAGCATTACCCTTGGTTAGGTCATTGATTGGTGTGGTTAATTTTCTGCAGTCTTTGATGTATTTCCTTAGGTAAGCTACCATAATGAGAAATCATCTAACTTGTTTAACAGAGGTGGGGCGTTGCATGTTATTTATGGCTTTAATTTTGTCTGGATCTGCTTTGACGCCACTGTCATAGACAATGTGGCCCAAGAACAGGAGTTCCTTTTCCATAAATTGACACTTACTTGGTTTTGCACAAAGTTTGTGATTTGCGAGTCAATTGAGTGTCTTGCAGACATGTGTGAGGTGTTCCTATTTTGTTTTTGAGAATATGATGATATTTTCAAGGTAGCATAATGTATTTGAGAGACTGTTTAGCGCCTGGTTCATCATGGTGACAAATGTTGCTGGGGCGTTTTTCATCCCAAAATTCATTACTTTACATTCAAACAACCCAAATTGCGTGCAGAACGCGGTCTTTGGTATGTCTTTCTCTTTAAATTCAACTTGATTATAACCAGATGTGAGGTCAATTTTTGAGAAAAATTTTGCTCCGGAGAGCCTTGCAAATAGGTCTTCTATGAGGGGAAGTGGGTATTTATTTTTTACTGTACTTGCGTTTAGTGCTCTGTAGTCAGTAACTAAGCGCAGAGATCCTTCTTTCTTCTTTACAAAGAAAACTGCTGCCCCCCAAGGGAATTCAGAAGGGCAAATGAATCCTTTGGCTAGATTGTCCTCAATATGGGTTTTGAGGGTTTGGATCTCCATGGGAGAGAGTCTGTAGAGGGGTGCAGGTTTGGGCATGGCTTTGCATAAGTTGATGCCATGTTTGATCTCTTGTTTGGGGGGTAACTCTGTGAGTTCTTCCTTGAATGCATGAGTGTATTTGTTTAGGAGTGCCGCAAGTTCTGAGCATTGAATCTTAGTTGTTTGCATGTTATTGAATTTGGTGTATCTCATTATGTGGAGGATACTGTTTTTGGTTAGAAGTTCTGAGTTATCTTGATTTATGACTTTGAAAAATACTGTGTCTCTTAGAATGAGGTTGTTGGGTTCTTTGAGTATATTAAAATTGACTCCGTTGTGTTTGATGGTCATGGTTTTTGTTTTCCAACATACGCTGGGGTTCACTCGGGTGAACCAGTCCATGCCTGCTACAATGTTGTAGTTTATGTTGTTCATGACAAGTCCTTTCATGGAAGTTTGTATGCATTGGAGGTCAATTCTGAAGGGAGTTTTATTGCCTTTGAGTAGGACTTTTGATTTTTCTGCCATTCTGGCGTATTTGAAGTTGGATTTGACAACTGGTATTTTGTATTTGGTTACAACTGATTTGCTAACCATGGTGTGTTGTGCACCAGAGCCAAATAAAATTTTATGTGTATGAGATTTATAAGTGCATGGATATACAAGAAGTTGTGAGTAATTTTTAATTTTTTACATTCATAAAGATAGAAGATTGAGGGACATGTGGGCTGCAAGCAGCAAAGTTTGTGCCTTGGTACAGCTTCTTGTCAAGTTGGGGGGAGACAGGAGCACTTAAGCCTGTTCCCCCTCCTCTTTTTTATGTTCCTCTGTTTTAAGACCTTCAAGGTCAGAGAATGTGGGGTCAGATTCATAGAGGGTTGCTGTTTCAGCATTGTTCACTTTGGCAATGTCCTCTTTCTTGGGACGGGAGAAGTTTGCGCTTTGGCTGGGATTGCCATTGTTGCAATTGGAGTTGCTGTTGCTATGGCTGGTATTCTGGCGCTTGTTGCCATTAGAATTATCTCTGCCATTGCCGTTGGAGGAATGGTTGCTGTTATGTGTAGCATATTCCATGTTTGCACATTTTTCTCTGCACTTGGCTTCTGCAATGAGCGCAGGCATGGAGGTATTAGCCTTTGGGCAGATGAGGGCAGCAACAGAGGGTTTCATTCTGTTGATGAATGAGGCTCTGGTATGTACTTTATCAGCTTGTGCTGTATTTTGGATCTTGCAGTTTATCTCTTCAAATTCATTAGAGTAAGCTATGATAGTGGTCTTCTGAGGAAGATTGCTGAGCTGTATTGCAATGCCTTGGAGGGATTCAGTGACATTGAAATTGAGGGTGATGTCTGCTTTGAAATCTTCATAGTTATTCAGTTGGTTGTCAGTCTGTAAGCCAACCCAAGTGGCAAACCAGTTAGCTGTGGCCTTTTATAGGCGCTTGCTGTCTTCCTGGACCCATTTTTTATGAGGGATGCAGCTGGCGCGGAGTTTAGTGACTGAGTGGTCTAGCCAGTTGATGATGTTTTCTTTGTTTTTGAAAAATAATTTGACAGTGCCAATGTAATTAGTGCTGGTGATTTTGCCTGTGATAGGTGGTTGTTTGTTTGTTTGTGGTTGTAGAGAGCAACTGTACTAAATTATCTTGGGGCATGCTTTGGGAATGACCAGTCCTTCAAATAAAGTGCATCCACCTGGTATATCTTTTTCAATATTATGGGTGTGGAACTATGTCTTCAAGGTGTCTTGGGATGTAGCCTGGTTTATTATGTGGGCAAAGGTGGGCGGGTTCTGTTCAGTCATTTTCTCTTTCATAGGTGTGGTCAATAAAAACTGTAGCTGCTACCAGTGATGGGGAGCAACTTATGGGGAAGCTTAGAAGATAGGTTTAGAGACAAAGAGTGATTTTATTGGATACTATTTCAGGATTATATATTATGTGCGCTGTGGCAGGGACCTAGGTTGGATCAAATATATTGGAGGTGATGTGTGAGTTAGGTTCAGATAGCTGGATATCTGGACAAGTCAAAGGATATTGGTTTGCTGCTATTTCAGGAATTTTGAAACAAGCATTGAATTGGCACCAAACCAGGAAATTACTGGATGTTACTTGTGTTGGCAATGACCAGTATATCAGTACATCCAGTTCCTTGTCAATCATAACATATTTTATCATAAGGCCTGTGCCAATGAGGGTAGCATAACTATTGCTGCCCAGTACTATGACAGGGGCTGTTAAAATCAACTTTCTAAACCAGAGGGACAATGCTTAGTAACCAACCATGGCCTTAGTGATGAGTGGACCTACTTTCTCAAATAACTTTTGATAATACAAGTCTGGAGTCAAATTTATATTCTTAACTAAACAAGATGAGGCTATTTTTTATGTGCACCAGAGTCAATGATATCTCTGACCTTTACCTTGTATACTATCATATCCACATAGGTACAGTATTTTTGCTTTCTGTACCATCACCTAGGGGCATTAGTTTTTAGAGTTCACTGTCTTTACATTTACTAAGGAAGTCCTCCAATGCACTGTAAAAAGTAGGGCTAATTTAATTAAGGGTCTTCAAAGAAGAAGAGACGTTGAAAGACTTAAAAAATTGTAACTTTTCTTGGTGCTGTCACTTTAATGATGATCTTAGTAATTAGGAGTATCAACTTCTCACTGTAAAGTGATACAACTGTTATTTGGGCTTCTGGGGCCAGCAAAAAATTCCTTTATTGTTTTTTTCTTTTGATTGAGAGCATTTATAGTCAGTATCTGATAGAGTTGGTCCTCTTTTATTTTGTCTTGGTCTGTGTAACATAACAGGGGTCTGAAGTAAGGGTTTGTGGATACTAGGTCTAGGCCAGCAGAATTAATGACATCAGAGCTAATTTATATGAAGTAATAGCAGTGTCAGCAAGAGGGGAAGGCTTTAAAGAGTCTAGGCCTTCAGGAGAAATTAGTAGGGGTTAAGAGATGAGAGAAAAAGATGAGTGAGCAGCCAAGGATCTCTCATCATCCTGGATGCTTAGAAGTTTGTTGACTTCTATCAAGGGGCATATTCTTTCTCATAGCCCTCTTCTGTCTTGTACTATTCTGCTCCCAGGTAGTGAAACTAAGATATTGATTGACTGCATTTTCTGGCAATGTTTTCAGGTTTACTACAATTGTAGCACATTTAAAATATCAGTGTTGCTAGTGGAGCCTTAAGTGGTGGCACTACTGTTGAGGTTAGCCTTGGTTGCATATGAGATAGGTGAATGGTATCTGATATCTTGTGCTGTCCTCTGAATTGTAGATATTGTACTTCAAAGTCACTATTGAAGGTAAGGATATGATTATTAGCTCTGAGACATTGCGGTCTCTCTAGTTATCAGATTTTAAGATCAAGGAGAGGTTTTTATTTGGTCTTACTGAATTCAGTAGAGCCAACTTAACATCAATGAAAGAGATGGCCATCAAACAAGATTAAGTTCTGATCTTGCAGATAAAAATAATTAAAATTATTTAATAGTCTAATCCTTCTTTTTGACTCCTTTAACAAAGTCCATATTTCTTTTTTTAAGCGCCTTTTTCTGCTAAATTATTAATTAAGGCTCTGGAAACATTGAAAAAAGTTCATATATGTTCAGGCAATTGTGACATGATGATATTTTGAGTCTCAGAGTCCAAGCAATTGAAGATAACAGAATTTTTTTATAGCTTTATCAGCACTGCGCATGATGTTTTTTTATAACTTTAAGAGCATGGTTACATTAATTTTCTGTCAAACTTAGGGAATTTGACTAACTTAAAGTTAGGTATCACACTAATAGTGTTAAAGGATTGTCTGAAAGGAGATAAGTTAGCTCTAGAGGCCTTATATCTGGCCTGCAAAGCTACCTGGAATTCCTGTAGTCTAGTATTTTCAGGTAAGCCAAGTAGTTTTTTATGCTCTTCAATAATACTTTGACTATCATGATGTTTATAGGAATGCTTCTTTGTTCATTGTCATCATATATGTGATAAGATTCATTGCCAGATTAGTTTGCCTGGTGTATGAGGGAAAGTTGGCTCAAAGATATGGCTTTCTCAAAGTGTATTATCTGGGCTCTAGGTGGGAAGAAGGGGACCCTAGCAGACAACCCTCCTAGCTTGTCTTATAATGTGTAATAGTAGCTCTGATATACTTGATTTCATCTCTGATGTCATGATTTTCCTTTATCATTTCAACAACTTTATCATACAAGCTCCTAACTATTTGACTGGTAGTCTCAGAAAGGGGTTTGTTGATCTGTTCCAAAGCAAGTTTTCTTTACTTCTCTTGATTAGTCTCTTTTTATATGTCCTCATATTTCCTATATCTTTCTATAGCTAGGTGTGGAAGATAAAAAAGTCATCATACATGAAGGTGTTGACCTGATAGAGTTCCTGAACTTCCTTTTCTAGGTTACAGAAATGATCAAAGATTTTTATTAGTTCCTTGTGAAAAATTATGATGTCATTGGTAGTGGTCTTGTCCTGTACTAGGATAGTGTTGATGAATTTTTGTACTTCCTTTTCCTTAATAAGGTCTTGAAGGAGTACAGCGCTCCTGCTTCTAGAAGGTTGCCAAGGTGACCCTGGGTCAAAGCCAGGGACCATCTGGGTTAGAGTGAAATCCTCAGATACACTAGTTCTATGGAAAGAACAAAATTAAATTATCTGAAAGCTCCAAAAGGGACTCATCATGCCCCTAATTATCATTGGAAATTGATAAGTATGGGGAAATGTACATAACAGCAATTCATGGGCTACCAAAGCAGCTCCAGCATCTAGGTGTTATAGTGGTGTAAATTATCTCAGAGTGGAAATGAAATTGATGAGGGTATAGACCCCACATTGTCATCAAGTCTACCAAAAGAAAAGTACATTGGATCTTCAAATCAATAAATTTGAAAAGGGGAGGCAAAAATAAACCATATTAATGAGCACAAAAATTGCAATTAAAAAAAACAAACAAGATACTGAAAAGCAATGCTTACTTGACTAGAGTTAGAGATACATGGGTCTTTACTGAAACTTTCTGCAAACAAAACAAAATAATAATGATGTACAAAGTAATGGGGGTGCTGTAAATTAGACAGCATGTGTATAATGGTCAAGGCTATCAGTGGAATTAATCCTGATAGTCAAGACTAAACTGGTTTGCACTCAAATCCGTTGGATCCAATAGATTTGTAATTCTCATTATATCTTAGATGTTACAATAGGATGGCTGTACTGTTACATCCAGGTTGGATCAGGTTTAGAAATTACCAGCAGCTTCCATTATGGGTAGCTGCAAGCTGCAGCCACTCTGGGGTAATGCGCACCCACTCTTCTCCGTCAGATCATCTGGATCATTCTAAGATGGAAAGAACACGGATGCAAGAGCCTGGTGGATACCAGAAGATCCTGTAATGTTCCTGAAAATGGTGCAGGTGTTAATAATACTTCTGCGTCCATTGTGCAGCCAGGATGGTATATAAACTTCTCTTCTTTCCAAATAAAATACATACTTTCACATATTAAATCTTGCCTTTGCTCAACTTAGTTGTTACCTATTATTAAAAGGTAAAGACTACAAAGTCATTGGACCTGTATTAATTTGTGCTTAGGCCTATTGCTTTACTCTACCCACAAGCAACTATAGATGTTAACCCCAAAGACGTCCACAAGGCCCAATTCACAACATTGGTGCTCACTCCTAGAATGTGTTCATCCAAACACACCAAACCTGCAGGACACCCCCACTGTGGTCCTGTTTCAGCCCAGGGAGGGAATGGTCCACTCTCTGCTTCTGCTTTAGCATACCTGCAAAGCATACTCCAGCAGACGCCTGAACTGTCCTTCCTGGAGACCACCAACCAGGATGGTTCTCCCCAAAATCCCCAGGAGCTGCCTGTACTGAGCCAGTTCATGGGAGATGTGCAGAGACCTCCTTCCATTCAATGTTATCAAACCTTAAATTTGAATGTGGCAATCCCTAACCCTGTGAATGCCAATATTTTACCCTCCTCCCAAACTTTGGACTCTACTATCCAAGGAATGGATGAAGGAGCAGTACAAGATGGGGGGAATTTGGCTTGCCTGGAAATCCTGCCAGCATATGGACCCTCCATCAGGGAGAGATTCCAAACCTTGAGCCACATCACTCCAAACCAGCATAAGAAGGACATGAAGACTATTGACCAAATGAAGGAGTACCTATACTACTTTGTAAATCCTGCTATCTGTCATAATTGTGTCTACCTTGCACATCAAGAGAATGTTCTTCTGCATCAAGGGCAATTGATTGCGGCCCAACAGAACTTCTTACAGACCTTGTACTCTGACCTCAGTTCAAACTTTGGCTTGTTCAGCCAACAGATTGCTGAGCTGTTCAGAAACCAGATGTCTTCCACCCAGTTCATGGAGACTATGGAACAATCCTTCCACAACTACATCCCCCAGGTGGTTCAACAAATCCTTAGCAATTATGGGTTGGATCCACATTGGATCTCTGTAGTAACTGGACACGTCAAAAGCTCCAGAGACCTCTTCCAGGCCATTGTACAGGAACTGGAAAAGATAATCACTGGTACTAAAACAGATGAGACTGCCAGGAATGACAACAACATGCTCCATAAAGAGGTGATGGAACTCTTTGGTCATTTTTGCTCCTTGGAGAAGGACGTGCAGGAACTCCAACAGGATAATACCTTCTTGTATGGGGACCTACACACTTTCCAGGCTCAATTAGCCAAAGGGCTCAAGGATCTTAAGGCCATTCATGCTGGTCCCAAGCATGACCAACAGAGACAGGCCGCCTTAGAGCAGGTCAACCAGACCTTTGCTGAGACCACCTGTCAACAGATCCAAGGCTTAGAAGATGAAGTGGATGGACTGGTAAAAGAAAACCAGGTCATCAGAGAAGAGCTCAAGGACACCAGAGCCACTCTCTTCACTCTCCAAGATCAAATTGACCGCCTTACTGCTTGTCTACCAGCCTCCCCTCCCAGAGGAAGGACTGTACACTTTGAGGAACCTAGGTCAATTAGTAGACTTTCCTTGGGTAGCCAGGCACACTCCTCTGGCAATGAATCTTACCATAGCTATGATGAAGACAATGCCGCCCAGAGAAACGTCCCTAGGAACATCATGATGACTGAAGCAGTACTAGAGAGTAGTGAGAACCCCCTGGCTACTCCTGAGCAAACCAGATTGCAGGAACATCAGGCTGCCTCAGAAGCTAGGTATCAAGCTTCCAGAAGCAACTGCTCTCCCATCAGACAATTGTTCAACACAAGCAACGTGATCCCTAACTTCAAACCTGTCAATTTGCCAAAATTTGATAGGAAGAGTAATGTCACCATGTTTTTGAGATTGTATGAGAACACAATGTATGGGGCTGATGAGGCAATGAAGAACTCTGCCATCTTTAACTGCCTAGATTCTGAGACCCAAACAATCATCATGCCTAGACTCCCAGAACGTGGATGGACTTTTGCCAACGTCTCAAAGGCATTAATGGATGAGTTTGGCAGCAAAGAAGCCCTCAACAACCGGAAAATGGACTTTGTGGAGGGAGGCATCAGAAAAGGAGAAACCATGCAGGAGTTTGCTGATAGGTTTTATCTAGAGGCCCAGACTTTGATCTCCCTGAAGGCTGCTTCCTTCATTGATGTTAAGTCTGCTCTGCTCAATGCAGTACAACCTAACAAGAACCTCTCTCTTGCTCTGAAGTCTGGAATCTATGGAGCCCACAATGTCTCTGACCTGATTTGCCACCTGCTCACATTCAAGGATGACTTTGAAGTGCCCATGCCCTCTGGACCAAGAGCATTCCAGGAGAATAGAAACAAACCATCTTTCTCTGACAAGCCTAAAACTGGTGAAAGCTCTACCACTCAAGGAACAGCTGGTACCAATAGCAACCACACTTGCTATAAGTGTGGAAAGCTAGGACACATGTCTAGAGAATGCAAGCAACCAGCACCCAAGGTACACCACGTAGGAGCAGAGGAGTATGACTCAGAAGGAGAACAAGAGGATGAGGAGGCCTCTCAAGACAAGGAGCCAAAAAACTGCTAAGCAACCAGGATGAGGAGAAATCCCTGGTTGCCCATGTACATGTACCTCCCCTCTCTCCACCCTCTCCCCTCCCACCTGAAGACCCAGGTGCTCCTGGATGTGTCCCCCCACCTGACACAGCTCTGATTTTGGAACCTGCAGACTCCAAAGTCCTCACACCAGCAAGCCCTAGCCTAGGCTCTACTGACCCTGACGCTAGCCCCTTGCTCTGCTATCCTGACTCCCAGGAGATAGAAGAAGACCAGCTGCATAGAATTCTTGCTATCAACGCCCTTGCCAGAGGCAGGAGAATAAGGAAGGAACCCTTGGTCACTCCTGAAGCCCAGGAAATAGTTGCACTTCCTTACGCTGAGCAGTTGAACCTCCCTACTACTGAAGTCACGCATGAGAGTGATAGTTCCAAGAAAATGGCACAAATCCTCAATTCTGTTAATATCTCTGCTTCTCTGGATTCCCTGAAAGGATTCAGTCCTACCTTGTGTACAGCTTTGGAGAAATTTCTTAGTAAATACAAGTATATTGATGTCTATCAAGTAACATCTCTAAGTAATGGAACTGATAGAACAGACTGCACCTACATTGATATGATGGTCCACAAGGTTAAGGTCTGAGCCATTATTGACTCCAGTGCACCAGGAAATATCATCTTCTTGCAACTAGTCAAGAAACTGAAGTTGGCCCCAGACTTGGATTACCAAGAGTTATTTGGGACGGCAGGCCCACTAACCACTAAAGCCATGGGCACTTACTTGTCATTACCCCTGAGGTTTGGGAAGTTGATTGTAGCTGCCCCTGCTATAGTTCTGGACAACCACAGTTATGATATACTTATTGGCACAGGGTTCATGACAAGGTATGGGACTATTACCAACCATGGCAATAATACCTTCAAAATCCTAGGCCAGACCATTCCCATGTACTACATGGTGCTAAGGTGGTTGACCTTCCCAAGAAGAAGCTTCACTTCATCAACATGGAGTATGCTGATGGTGATATTCCTCTGGCCTATACCTTACGGCAGAGGAAGCTTAGGATGCTTCCCCTGTCAACCAAGGAGTACAAAGGGGCTCCCTTGTACGCTTTCTCCATGTTCATCATTCCTTCTGGGTCTCAAGTGATTCACCATACTGGTCTGTCCTTAGATATTCCTTCTGGGTTACACGGTGAAGTCTTTGGCCATCATGGTGCCTCTTGCCTGGAACCATGGATCTTTCTTGGACTAGTTGTGCCTGGACCAGAAGAGCTCCAGGTCCTGCTAGCCAACCTTGATCCTGTCCCCTTGAATCTGCATAAAAATCAGTTATTGGGATATATCAGACTAGCAGAACATGCCAACAAGCTCCAAGTGTCACCCTTTGCTGGACTTGATGAGCTAGAACTTCCTGTGAACTAGCCCTTGGTCTTGCCTGTGATTCCTTGTGACTCTCTGGTTGGTCTCACTGAACCTGAAAAGGACCAGACACTGGCTCTCTTTGACAAATATAAGGGAGTCTTTGCCAAAGATGACTTGGACCTTGGGAAAGCCATTGGAGTAAAGCATACCATTGAGACCCAAGGACAACCTCCAATCTGGTCTTGCCCTATTTGCTGTAGCCAAGCAAACTAAGCTATAGCTAACAAAGAGCTTCAGGATTTACTAAGCTCTGGGATGTTGGTACCCAGTAGAAGCCCTTGGTCCTCTCCCCTCCTTATTGTCAAAAAAGGATGGCTCTAATAGAGTGGTCATTGACTATAGAAGACTGAGCTCCATCACTAAGAAGGACTCCTACCCTCTTCCATGTACTGATGATACTTTGGATTGATTGGGAGGAGCTAAGTTATTTAGTGCCATGGACCTAATCAGTGGCTACTGGCAGATAAATCTTCCACCTGAGGATCAGGAAAAATGTGCTATCATCACTGAGAAAGGACTTTTATAGCCCACATGGATGCCCCAGGGACTAACAAACGCCCCTGCCACTTTCCAGAGAGCTATGGATGCAGTTATGGGCGACTTAAAGCTCACATTGGTGCTTGTATACTTGGATGACATTAATGTCTTTTCCAAAACCTTCACTGAGCATTTACAACACTTAAAAAAGGTCTTCAAACGGTTACTCAAAGCCAATCTGAAGCTGAAGCCACAGAAATGTAGTTTCTTCAAGGGACACTTAGAATTCCTAGGGTTTGTGATAAGCAAGGATGGCCTATGCCCTGTAACTGCTAAGGTGGAAGCAATTGCCAAGATGCAGGTACCAGACAACAAGCGTGATATCCAAGTCTTTCAGGGAATGATTGGTTACTACCGCAGGTTTATCCCAAACTTTGCTACACTTGGGGACTCTTTGTTCAACCTTCTACGTGCTGATGTGGACTTTTTTTGGAGCTCTGCCTATCAAAAAGCCTTTGATGCTCTGAAACAGACTCTGATGTGTGCCCCTGTACTGGCCTATCCTAACTTTGAGAAACCTTTTGTGGTTCACACAGATGCTAGTCTTACTGTCATTGGTGGTGTCCTTTCACAACTAGACAACAATGGACTAGAACACCCTGTTGGCTACTGTTCTTGCACCTTGAACTGTCATGAACGCAACTACATAATGACTGAAAGGGAATGCCTGGCAGTAATTTACTCTTAAAAGCAGTTTAGAGTATATTTACACGGTTTAAACTTTACTGTGGTTACTGATTATGCCTCCCTCCAATGACTGAAAACATTGAAGGACCCTGAAGGAAGACTTGCTTGCTGGGTCATCAAACTTCAAGCCTTTAATTATGACATAGTGCACTGTGCTGGGGCAGTCCATCAGAATGCAGATTGCCTCTCAAGATTGCCTATCATTGCCCTTGTGTCCTCTATTGCCAATGAGCTTTATGACAAACTACTGGTTGACCAATTTTTGTGGGGGTGAAGAGCCCACTGAAATACAAAATGTTTTAAGAAGCTTTCAGTGGACACCAAGGTTAAAGATGGTCAACTCTTTAAGCTTTACAAGGATAACTGGTTGCCATATGTACGCCCCTCACTCAGAAAAGACTCTGTAGTTGCCTCATACAAAGCTACAGGACACAATGTAATACAAAAGACCCTTGCTCAGTCACATCAGCATTGCTACTGGGAAGGAATGCCCTCTTATGTCGCTGAAATTCTGGCTGCTTGCCATGACTGCAATGTTGAATGGCAAAAGGTTGCAAGATTCCAGCACAAGATGATCTTCCCAGGCTTTATCTTCCATACTGTGGCCATTGATGTGGTGGGACCCTTTCCAGTCTCAAAAGGGAAAACAAGTACATTATAGTGGCTGTGGACCAGTTGACCAAGTGGGTTGAGGCCAAGGCTATCCCAAATCAGTCTGCACTCACTACAGCCATGTTCATCTTGGAACACATCATCTACCGCCACAGATGTTTTCAGATGCTGTTAACTGATAATGGAACCAACTTCACCAGCTATATGATGCACAGACTAAATCAACTGATGGGTATCAGAGGCACATTATCCACCCCACACCATCCCCAAACTAATGGAATGGTTGAACAGACTAATGGAAGTTTGGTGCAGATCCTCAGGAAACTAGCGCACCAACATGAGTCAGAATGGGGCACTTATCTTCCTGAAACCAACTTTGCTTACAACATTGG
Source organism: Entomophthora muscae (assembly GCA_014839935.2). NCBI lineage: Eukaryota > Fungi > Entomophthoromycota > Entomophthoromycetes > Entomophthorales > Entomophthoraceae > Entomophthora > Entomophthora muscae. Next base: position 64,216 of record QTSX02007135.1, on the reverse strand, counting down.
CTATCATAGAGCAACAGGAAAAACCCCCTTCTAACTCCTGTATAGACGTCAGCCTGGTTTACCTCCTCATCTGTACTCCTTGGTGAATCCTAATCCGGCTGTCACCCCAGAAGCCTACCTCCATAATCTGGCTCAGACTTTGATCAGAATATAGGCCAAAGCCTAAATCATCAATCTGAGCACCAAGCAAAAGGATGTGGAGCTTGCCCAGGCTAAACTCCCTGCCCTCCCCAGCTATCAGATTGGAGACCTAGTCTACTTCTATAGCAACAGAGGCTATGGACAGGAAAGCAAACTTTCCTCCCTATGGCAAGGACCTGTTAAGGTCATCCAGAAAGTAGGTCATGATAGTTATACATTGAAAGAACCTATCATTGGACAACTGGTCACTAGAGTCCATGTGCAATACATGCATATGGCTCCTAGTGATCAGGAGTAATTCCCCTTTAGGACAGCAATTTGGAAAAAGAAAAGCCTAATAAAAAAATGCCATGGGTTGTTGTCCACATTGCAGAAAGAAAGGAATAAAAATAAATACTAAAAAAGGCTTTATTGAAACTTGCCGTGTTTGGAAATCACTGCCTTTAAATGATGAGTCATTATAAGAAGGACCACACAGAGTGCCATTTACTCCTCCGCATAGTCCTTCTTAAAGTGCCACAGACAGAAGATAGGGTAATTGGGGTATTTATCCCAAGCCTGTGCTCAGTTGAGGCCCATCCAGACTGGGAACCCAATTCCTACTACCAAGGCATCCCAGAACAGATGCTCTCTGCTCCAGTACTTCCGGTTCAAGGCAATATCTGGCTTGTAGACTTCCCTCATGGGTCCCTCTAATAACATTGGACATCCTCCACCTCAGCCACTGCTAACTTATCTGAAGAAACTATGAGAAGGTGCCTGAGCAAGGCCAACCAAGTATACATATCCTTGCTCTTAAGATTCAGGGCTGTAAGCAGACCAGCTGTTACTTGTTGAATACAGAAGTTCTTACAATCCTTATCAACCCAGCTGGCTACTTCCAGGTCCACTCTCCCTTCATGGCACCAGGCCCTGATCATCCCCCAGAGCACCACTAAAACAAGGTCTATCTGTTCCTGGTTGAACTTCTTCCCTTATCATTCAAATGTTTGAGGTTGACCCTCAGCAAACTTCAGTGCTGCTTCTTGGTCAAAAAAGAAATGATAGAAATTTCCCTCTTTGGCCTTAGCCTGAGTTAATACAAAGGGATCCTTCAACACCTCTTGAAATAAGATATGAAGATGGGGCCCTTCCCCAAGTTTGACCTCCTTGGCTTCCTTCCAGTCTAGAACACTAGAGAGATCAAACCAGGTGACTCCTTCCTCCTGTTGAGCTTCTAGTCAAACCACTGGCTCCTGTTTCTGAGAAGTTTGCACTCGCTTAATCAATTGTTCAGCCCTCTTCTGGCTCTTATTCTGAGTGCTCTTTTCATTGGCTAACCTGGCAGCTTTACTGGCTGCTGCTCTGGCTCTAATTGTAGTAGCTCTGGAAGCTCTTGATGATTTAGTTTTGTTATCTGACATGTGCAACCCTTGAGTACTGTACCCTCTATTTATACCCTTGTCCATTCTAGTGGTAGGAAATGCCGTAAATTAGACAGCATGTGTATAATGGTCAAAGCTATCAGTGGAATTAATCCTGATAGTCAAGACTAAACTGGTTTGCACTCAAATCTGTCAGATCCAACGGATTTGTAATTCTAATTGTATCTTGGACGTTACAATAGGATAGCTGTACTATTACATCCAGGTTGGATTGGGCTCGGGAATTACCAGCAGCTTCCATAATGGGAAGCTGCAAGCTGCAGCCACTCTGGGGTAATGCGCACCCCCTCTTCTCCGTCAGATTGTCTGGATCATCCTAAGATGGAAAAAAACACCAATGTAAGAGCCTGGTGGATATCAGGAGATCCTATAATGTTCCTGATGATGGTGCAGGTGTTAATAACACTTTTGCGTCCATTGTGCAGCCAGGATGGTATATAAACTTCCCTTCTTTCTAAATAAAATACATACTTTCACATATTAAATCTTGCCTTTGCTCAACTTAGTTGCTACCTATTATTAAAAGGTAAAGACTACAGAGTCATTGGACCTGTATTAATTTGTGTTTATGCCTATTGCTATACTCTACCCATAAGAAACTATAGACATTAACCCCAAAGACGTCCACAAGGCCAATTCACAACAGGGGATAACTGGCGCCTCACATAGTTGGCAATTTGAACTAGATTACTTAGAGTTAAAATAGTCTTTATTGCAGGTAGGTAAAAATATCTGAGAACAAGTTTTCAGATTAGGGAAGTTTTAAGTGTATTCTTCAAATTTGTGCTGGCCTCTGATTAGTCAGAAGGAACATTTTTCACCTCCTTTGCCAACTTTTTGTAGTTACAATTTATGACATCATAACTTTAGTTTGATTGAGCAATCAGCTGATCAATCATCATCATGCAAGGGGTAAAAATCTCAATTTCAAAGCAGTAAAATTTTTAAGAGCAAATCTTACAGGCTCTATAGCATCTTTCATAGGAGCAGTTGCTACCCATTTTTTTGTCAATAACCAAATTAAGATACTCACCTGATTTTAATAGTTTGACAACCTTTCTTTTCACCACACTTATTTTTTGAATAATCAATCCCAGCCAAAAATTTTACTACTGTGACACTAGGGGGCCATTTGCATGATAATCTTCAGTACAACAATATACCAGATCTCAAGGCTATTTGCACCGCTTTACTTATTCCTTAGCCAGAAGTTTTCTATGAGTGAACAGACTTAAGTTCTGCCTCTTCCAATCCTCTTTAACAGTTTTAAAATCACTATTGATAGGAAAGTTCTCTTTCACAAAAAGTGAGAACAGAGGTCATGATAGTCTTTATTAAAATAAGGAAGACCCCCTTAGAAACCTTCTAATTTTCTGCTGTTTTGGAGTCCTTTTGACCAGATACTCTTTCAGCAAAGACTTTTGAACACTTCTAAAGAATTTGGGTTAATTCAAACCAAACAGAAATGTAACCATAAAGATGCAGATCAGGCACTTAATAAAGATCCTGCTTGCAACCAAAAGATTTCTGAAAGATCCCTTCAACTTTTCATCCAGCTTCTTAATTATAATGCCTTGTTACCAAAATTTATGCCTTTAAAATGTTCTTCTTCAAAAGCTTAAACTATTGGATTTCACTTTCTCCTATAAAAAGCCCATACACTTACTTTCTCAAAGGCTTGAAGTATTAATTTATTATTTTCTTGCTTATACTTTAAGATTTTGGCTTATATTAATGATATTCACCAGTAAACATACCCTCAACTCAACCAATAATTGCAGTGTTCAAAACTTTATTATTTATGAAGTTCCAGTGCAATTCAAATTGGAAATAATTTTTACTGCCAAAGCCACTCAAAAAGTTAGCACTTTGTGCACCAAAGCATTAACCAGTTCCCTGTTCCAGCACCAGTCTTCCATGTAACTTCCTCAACTTTCTCCTTGATTTTTTTACTGCAAGTTAATCAGGAAAAACATTACATCTTTTGCTACTTCAGCAAATAAATCTGGAGAAATTCTGGAACATTTCCCCAAATTGTTCCAACCTCAAACTAATTGCCTAGCACCTAGCATAGCTATTGAAAAACTTATTACGCCCTGCAACTGTGGTAAAATCAACTCCCTGGTGATCAACCCCCTGGTGCTTGACACTATAGTAAAGTGAAAATTCAGTTTTATCCTGATTGACAACTGTAAATTGACACTTTTTAATTGATGGATCTTGATGTTCTGAAAATTTTTAGTATACAAAATTAAGCTATACATATATGGTATACTAAAGTGAACTCAGAAAACTCAAAAATGCAATAAATACAGTACTTTTTATTAATATAAATAAGGAGAAATAAGCAACTATTTCTCATTTTACTATGTGATTTACACTCTTCATTATAAAAATATTTTTGATTGCCATATAAATTAAAGTTCCAATGAAACAAAATAAACAAAAACACAACAATAAAAGCTATGCAAAATATGAAAAATATTAATATTTATTTGATATAGTTAATATATGTACAAATGTGAATACTTTATGTTTTACTAGTAAATTAACAAAAATAAATACATTTCAATCACTTTCAACTATAACTATTCATCTCAAACTTACCATATATACATTAAATAATCATTACTATTTAATTAATTTAAAAAATAGAAAATTTAAACAAAAAACTAATTGATCAAAACTAAAAAGTAGAAATTTAAGTAAAAAGTTAAAAGCTGAAACCATAGAAGCAAGTAAGCAAGTTTACTCTTTAACCTTCTTCCCCTTTTTCATTTTAGCCCCTCACAGGAGGGCAGTGGCAATAAGCTCAAGCTTCTGCTTAAGCTCAGAGGCATTGTATTTGTGCTCAGCTGCACCCTGAATAGCCTTGGTGAAGAGGGTGGAGCGGATTGTAGTTTTGGTGAGGGGGAGACAGTTGGCCAAGTAACGCAGCTTGGAGATGGGTTTCTTCTGCTTGTGCTGCAGAAGGGAGAAGAACTTGTTAAACTTTGGGTGAAGCCCAAATTTGGCCTTGAGATGCTTGTGATAAGTCTCTAGTGCCAAATTGGTCTTGAGCTCACCATTCACTGCCGCCCAGTACACATTCCAACTGGCTCTGGCCTTGCCTTGCCTCTGTGTGACAACCTTTCCAATCCACTGGGGCTCAAAGTACTCAAGGAAAGGCTTGAACTCTGGATGTTTTGCTATGTAAGGATCCTTTGAAAGAACCTTGAACCCCTGCACAGTGTGCTCTGGCTTTAAAAAAGCCAAGGCACTGAATTGTGCCAGCACAAATTTGCAGGTGTCCAAAGTGTCCCTCTGGCTCAACCTATTAAGCTTGGTATGGGCCTGCACATTGCAAGCAACTGCTTGACAGAAGTGGAAATGGCACCTCTGCACCCCCTGTTAAACAGCTGCTCAAAAACATTGAACTGAGCAGGCTTGAAGTCCATTATGCACATGTGAGGACCTAGATCTCTGAGCCTTACTTTTTCTCTGAGTCCAGTGTGACCTAGTTCTTGTCAGCAGCCAGAGGATTTACGCAGGTGTGTGTGTGGGGTCTTCTTGGCATCATTGCTGTTGTTGAGGGGGAAGAGTGAAAGTGCTCTGAAGAGGATTGAGAACGCGCAAGTGTAAATGGCCTCAGTAGCCCCAGGGAGAAGAAAGAAAGCAAGTGGAATCACCTGGATGTCAATCTGGGCATGAATCATCCTGAGCTGTTTGAACATCTGGGGGCAAGTGGCAAAGGTACCATCAACTAGCCAGGTTGAAGCCCTTTTCAACTCCAGAAGGTTCTGCTGAGTCACATAGAAGATTATAAGGTATTTGGTTCCAGGCCCATTGTCATGAAGAAGGAAGCACTCCCCACTTGGAAGCTGCTTGAGCTTGTGGGTGAGCATATGCTCTGATAAGATGTCTAAGGCCTTGGGGGGAGGGGAATTGGCAGTGATCCTCTTGTTGCTAATGAAATTAATCAACTGCTCTTGAGTTGGCACCAACTTGAGATTGTTGGTGTTGTAATTTCAGGTGACACAGGGTCTATGGGACAGGAATTCCTGTAAGGGTAGAGCCTAACCCTGTTATCCTAGGACTGGCTGACTATTAAATGAAGACTTAAAATAGATATATGGATAAAGCTTATTTATTCAGAAAAGGAATGAGGGGATTATATAGTCACTCATTCCATCTTCAGGGTGAACAGAGGGTAACATGAACAGTCATGTGAACATTCAGGAAAGGTTCTATTGATCCTAGTATATCATGTGAGGGATCTACAGAGATCAGGTGATACCGGATAAGTCTCAGAATAAGGTTAGAGTCCCTAGTTTCAGAGATATGAGCTCAACAAGACAGGCACTGGTTTGGAGCTTGATAAGAGGAACAATGTATTATTATCCAGTAATAGAATCAAAAACACTGCTGTATCTCTGGAAGTACTGAAGATTGGATCAAAGTAGAATAAGCCTTTCTAGAGTAGTTTTGCATGGAGAGTGTGAAAATGCAATAATATTGATATTCTAAATATTGGCTAAGCCCGAATTGATAGCATCAATTATATTGCATATATGAATCAAATTAATACTAAGCATATCATAGTGAGATATCTTAATACCAAAATTCACAACAGTGGGTTTTAAATGCTGCAGGGCCTTTATGGCCAGATCAGATGCCCAGAGGTGAGAGGAGGTTTGGATCATCTGGACCAGATATCATTTTAGCATCCTTGTGATCAGGTGATTGGGGGGCTTGCAAATGTGCTCCCCCTTCTCAGCAGTTACCTGCTCCCAGCCCTCAGTGTTCAGCCGGACCCCATAAGTCTTATCCTCACATAAAAAGTGCTTGCCTTTACTTTGCCACTTTTGGTTGTTGCAATTGAATATGTAGTTGTCAGCAACGTAACCAGGGCCGCCCTTTACAGACATGATGGGGAAGTAACGGGGGAAGCGCTTGGGAACTTTAAACTCTCCGTCCACATTATAAATGTTGTGGATGGCCAGTGGATCCCAAGCCACATGACCAGAAGCTTTAAACTTCTTGGATTACCCCTCAGGATCATCTTGGGGGTCAGATGAGAGAGGAGGGAAGAGCAATCAGGAGAGGGAGGGGAAGGGTTCTTTGAGTCCTGCTTGGATGTCTTCTTTTTCTTACCAGAAGAAGAGGTGGGCTCCTTGGCAGCCTTTGCCTTCTTGGTACAGTGCTCCTTAGTGGGCTCAGAGTTGGCCTCTGACTCATAAAACAAGTGATTAGTGATAGAGTCATCACTTTTATTTGAGGACTTGTGGGGAAGTTGAAGATAAGAGTGGAGGGGAAGGAGTGGGAGAAGATGGGGTTAGAGACTTTGCCTTTGCAGGCTTCTTGACATGCTTAGGGGTGAAGGCAGTTTTTTTTGAGCCCTTGGAGGCTTGGTGCTTGGTAGGCTTGTTATATTTAGATGATCTTGGCTAAAAAAGTTTAGTTTAGTAAATAAAATGATTGAGAAGATATTTCAAACACAAAGAGGTAAAGCAAAGCAAAAGTTAAATAAAAAGTATGCAAATAAAGTTTTATTTATCAAGGAAAAACATAACAAAGTAGAAAAAAGCAAAATAGAAACCCAAAGTATAGATATAAATGTTAAAATATAGAAAATAAGCTATTTTATGATGAAGCATCAAAGATGTTAGGTTCAGCATAACATCTTAGTGCTAAATTAATGTAAAAGTATAATCAAAAATCAAAAAAGTATATAAAAGTTATATGGAGAGTAGCAGGAAGATTAGTAGATTATCATTGCAAAAAAATATATTATGTGGAATTTTTTATTGGGTGTTGAAAATTCAAAACATAGCAAAGTTTCAAGTTTGGCACTGTCAATCATCTGGGAAAAGCTGAATTCTCACTGTTGAGTATGCCATAGTCAAGCAGAAAAATCAAATTTACTATTTTTTTACATATAAAACTTTGTTTAAATTTAAAACAGGTTTGAAAGTTAACCCAAAAGCAAGGAAGTTCCATATGCTCAAAAATAAAAAATTCAACATAAGCTAAAAAAGTAAATGAGTATGAAGGTGTTTATTAGTTATTAAGGTATGCTGTGAGAATCTGGGAGTGAATTATTTACCATAGTGTTGGTTAAAACGTTAAGAAGCTCTCTGTACTAATCCCCAAGTTAAAGTGTCAAGTGGATAGGTGTCAAGTGGCGCTCATAGTGTGTCACTTATTAATTTAGCCTTAATTCCAAGCCTTGATGAGTTAAATCCAAAACCAATTATGTGGCAAGTGGATAGAGTCAAACAGAGGTGGAGTCAAGCTTTCATTTTTTCATAAATTACATATGAAATCTCTTAATAAATTGGGCTTAATTTATGTGGCACCACTTAATCCACAAACCCAGGAATGGCATAATGTAAAACAAGTGGGGTATTTGATTAATGTCTAGACCACTAAATCCAGTATAGTGGTGCTTGGGAGCTTAAACAACAACTATAGACACCTATGATATAAACATATATAGCAAATAACAAATTTTATATAAGTGCATATGTTTTTATTAATAAAATTAAGATTTGGTTTAAAAAGTGTTGGTCTGGTCACTTTTTGTTTTAGAGTGTTGAACACAAGTTTTTCATTTCTATTAGTAAAGTTACTTATAAATTGCCCCTTAAATTGGTATTTTAGCTAACTGGATTATTAAAAAGAGTTTAATTTGAGTAAATTAAATTTGGTTTTTGGTTTTAAACCCCTACTTTACTAGTAAAAATTAGCTTAAAATCAGTTAAGCCAAAAATACTAATAGATTCACATATGTGGCACTTGGCTCCCTGGTACTTAAAAAGTGTCAAGTACCAGGGAGTTGATTACCAGGGAGTCAAAATTACTACAGTTGCCTTAAGCCCTTACAGATGACCCATATTATAGTTTCCTTTTGATAGTTCCCATCAGTCAATAACTCAGAATCAGACAATAAGCCCTCACAAGTGAATCAACCTAGACTTGACCCCATCAGTGACCTACTCTTTAGGTCATCAGAAGCAGACATTCCTCACGCATTGTCACTGTTTTATTCACCCAAGTGATTAGCTTCAGTTTTCAGGTACACAGTAACCAACTTCACTTCCCAGTAACCTGCAAGTCATTAAGTTATGTGGCTTTTTCTCTGGAAAGCCACCTAAATGATGATTCTGAGCTATTTATGCTTGCCCAGCAATTTCAAGACCTCCTTAAAGCTACCATAAGGCCATAGATTGTGAAAGTTTCCTTACATCCTAGGTAAATTAGCCTAACTGTATTCTCGCCTCATTTGATATCAGGATTTAAATGCTACCTCAGAACATCTATCCCAGGGTACAAAAATAGCTTATTATCACCCCAGATAGCCTCAGGATGCATATACACCTTGGTATAACTATACCAGGGTACACAAATTCTCTATCCTTCCAAATCACTTGAAAGGGGCCACCTTACTAATACAATAAGGCAAAAACTAAAAACCAACCACCTTTATTAAGTAAAACCCCGTCCATGACAGCTGGCAAAACAAAAAAAACAAATATTTACCTCTCTAAGGCAACCATTCTCTACTTTGACAACATTGGCCCACACCTGAAAAAAAGCCCATTATGTGGATCATAGCAAGGAGATCTGTGAAACCTTTGACATGGTTGGTGACTACTGAGACTAAGCAATGATCCAGTCATAGTGAGCCAGGATTTGTTGCACCATCTGGAGATGTAGCTGTGAGAGGATATCTGTTATCTCAGCAAAGTGAATTGCAACATCTGGTTATGTACTAACCCAGCAATCTGATGGTTAACTGAGCCAAAGTTGGCGCTGGTTTCTGAGTACATGGTCTGCAACAAGGTTTGCTGTGCATCAATCAGCTGTCCTTGATGTTGTAGCGCATTTTCTTGGCAAGCCAGCTGCACTCTATTTTGACTGATGACAGGGGTGCAAAGATATACAAGCATCCCTTGCTCCGGTCTACTATCTTCATGCTAATATTAAGCTGGTTGGAGGCAATGTGACTGAATGTCAGTGATCTCTCTATGATGAATGATCCATTGTCAGGGAGGATATCTAGGTATGTTATATTTCTTCATCTTGTACTGCCCCTTCATCCATGCCTTGGATAGTAGGCTCCAAAATTTATGAGGAGGGTACAATGTTGGCATCCACAGGATTGAGTACTACCACTTACAGGTCCAGTGTTTGGTAATACTGAATGGTTAGGGGGTCTTTATACAACTTCAATGAAATGGCTAATTTCAGGCAACTCCTGAGGGAGATCCTTTGGTGTTCCAGCTTGGTTGCTGGTTTCTGAGAAGTCAACCTCCAGAGTCTGCTGAAAAATCCTTCTAAGATGAGCCATAGAAGAGGCTGAGAGGTTACTGTTCCATCTATGGGCTGAAACAGGACCACAGTGGGGGTGGTCAACCGGTTTCAAGATTTTTTAGGATCCATATGTGAGCACCAAATTTTATGAATTGGCCTAGTAACTTCTTGGGTCTTAGCATCTTGTTAGCTTATTAGAGTATAGTTATGTCATGGCCACAGAGTTAACACTAATAATAAACAAACCCTAATGTAACAATCCACATGTTTGGTGGTTTGCAGGCAGGGCTAATGTTGGCCAAGTAAAAGTTTGGTTGTTTGTTGCAGGTAGAGGCCTAGTAGGGAATAATGGCTACTAGGGAAGGTAAGGCATGGCTAGTAGGTAGAGAAAGACTACTAGAGGCAAAAGATGTCCCCACCTGGCAGGAGATATTAGCTTCTGTGGGATAGAGGTCCTCACCCAGCAGGGAACTGTGGCTGCTAGGGGTGAGGAATGAGATAGCTCAGCAGGGAACTTTAGCTCTTGGGGTGGGGAGTGATTCAGCCTGATGGGTAGTGTGGGCTACTCAGGCTGGATGCTGTTTAGACCCTGGCAGGTAATGCAAGCTGCCAGGGTAGGAAAGTGTGCCAGCATGGTAGGTAACTTGGCTACCAGGGCTGTAAGTTTTTAGACCCCTGGCGGGTAACACAGGCTGCCAGGGAGGGGAGGAGCTTTGAGAGCTCTATGTACCCTGATACACTTACAGGAGGTCTGTGAGCAAGCACTCTACCTAATGGACTGATAGGGTGTCCTTGTTTATGTCCCTATGAAGATTTGGGGAGATCCCAAAGTGAGCATTGAAGGGCATAGATATGCTCAGAGGTGTCACCAAGGTGGTTGCTTGAGGAAGCAGCTACAGAACTTGGTGTTATCAAGCCTCTGTGAAGTAAAGCTGATTACTTTGCAATTGAAAGCTTAGAATTAATTACCTGGGTGAGTAAATACAACTACATAGACTCAAATAATTTATGGTTGGATGGCCTAAGTAGATGGCCACTTGCAAGGGACCAGTTAAACGCCAGTTTAATGTAGACTCATGCCTGGGTCTACAGGTTCTGGTATCAGGGACTGAGATTGAGAACCAAGGTAGTTCATAGTGTGGAATCATCAGTGAAGACTGGTAAGAAGGAATTTATGGTCATGGTGAAGACTAGTTGAGGGATTGTTGGATCATGTTGAAGTGAAGGAGTAGCTGATCATGATTCAGGATCAGTTGGAAGATCATGACGCTGGATGAGCTGAAGGACTAGAATATCATGATGCAGGATTGGCTGATCATGATGCAGGAGTAGCTGATCATGATGCTGGATGAGCTGAAGTACTAGAAGATCATGATGCAGGATTAGTTGATGGACAATCTGAGGAACTTGAAGTTGGCTAAGAAGGGCTGAAAGAAGTGAATACAGGAGCTGGATGCTTGTTTTGGACTCTTGGAAGTGTAGATGTTTATAAGAAAGCAGCAGTAAAAGAATTAATTAATGCTGCCAAAAGATATGATATAAAGATGGAATTGATTATCATATAAATAAAAGAAGGGAAAAGAGAAATAAGTTGCAGTGTTTGCACTGTAGATTTATTGGAAGTTTATTGAGTGAATGATGCCAGAATAGTGGACTGGTTAACACTTTGGTGCACAAAGAGCCGTCAATTTGAGCAGTTTGAGCAGTGAAATTGATTTCCTAGTTGGATCCCAGTGAAACTTCAGAAATATTCTATTTTTGCGCTCTGCATTCATTGGTTGAGTTCTGGAAGGTTTCCTGATGAATATGATTGGTTGGAAGCCAAAAGCTTAAAGTATAAGTAAGAAAACAGTGAATCAATACTTTAAGCTTTTGAGGAAGTAAGTATGTAAGCTTAAGTTATTATAGGAAAAGTGAGCGACAATGGTTTAAGCTTTTGAAGAAAGCCAATTTGAAGGCAAAACTGTTGGAAAAAGGACACTATAAGAAAGAAGCTAGCTGGAAAGTTACAGGGTCTTTTCCGGATCTTTTGAGTTTCTGCTGAGAGATTTTTGAAAGCCTTTTAATTTCCAGCAGGAGCTTAGTTGGACTGATACAAGTGGAATACAAGGCCACTAGAGCTATACAGAGAGCTAAAGCCCAAGATAAAGGAGCAGGAGCTTGAAATAAGCAGCTAGATCCTAAGCAAGGTGCAGGAGTCTAATTCTAAGGTACAGGAGTCCAAGTTTAAGGAGCACAAGTCCAAGTCTAAGGATCATAAGTCCAAGACTAAGGTTCAGGAGTCCAAGACCAAGTACAAGGTGTCCAAGATATTGTTGGAGGACTCCAAGTATTGGCAACCCCATATTATTTCCCTGACCCCCCGGGCCATATACCAGAAGGTTTCTAAGGAGATCTTCCTTCTGAGAGTGAATAAAAGCCCATTTCAACCCCTATACATATTTCTGAGATATGTTTTCCCTTACTAGAGAATGACATATCTTCCAGCCAGTCCCAGGCTTTGACCCAGGACACACTTTGGGGACTAGTGAACAGGAACTCCACACCTAAGTCATTAGCTTATTAGATAGAGGTAGCAACTAAGACTGGGTTAAGAGAATATCAAGTAATTAAAGTGTAATTTCATTGAAGAAGGGGAGTGAAGATATTATAACCGTGCTGCTTTAGAAGAGTTACAGGGGGGAAATATTGGGAAGATAGATAGTAATCTGTATTGCAATGCTGTGAATTATTGTGACCGTACTACAGTCATGTTGAGCTGTGGTTTCAAAAAGTGGTTGAATTATGATAATTTTATTGGTTGAATTACAAACAATAAGATTAGCCTTGGAGAGATTTTCCAGCGTAGTAATGGAGTACCTAGGAATCAATTAGACTGTACTATTTGAGGGACAAAAAAATATGAATGATTCAGATTATTTGACTAGGTATTGCAAACCAATTGATTAACCATGAAGGTAAATTGATACCCTTTAATTAGATTAATGAGGATTTAATCATTGGGCCAAAATGAATTATCTGAATGATTCAGATTATTTTACTAGGTATCACAAACCAATTGATTGACCATGAAGGTAAATTGATACCCTTGAATATGATTAATGAGGATTTAATCATTGGGCCAAAATGAATTATCTGAATGATTCAGATTATTTGACTAGGTATCACAAACCAATTGATTGACCATGAAGGTTAATTGATACCCTTGAATATTATTAATGAGGATTTAATCATCTGGCCAAAATGAATGATCTGAATGATTCAGATTAAATACTAGGTATCACAAACCAATTGATTAACCATGAAGGTAAATTGATACCCTTGAATATGATTAATGAGTATTTAATCATCAGACCAAAATGAATGATCTGAATGATTCAGATTAAATACTAGGTATCACAAACCAATTGATTAACCATGAAGGTAAATTGATACCCTTGAATATTATTAATGAGGATTTAATCATCTGGCCAAAATGGACTTGGCTGTGTCAAGTAAAGACTTGTTGTCTTCAAACTACCCAGATGGCTGGGAAGGTTAATTAATATATGTTGGAAAATATGATTAATGAGGATTTCATCATACTGTTTAATTTGTCTTGACGGTGTCAGGAAGCTTGGTTAAGGTTGACCAAAAGCAACCCCCTGAACTGTGGTTTAAAAGCGCCAGTTCAACAAAGTTATTGGGTCAGGAGCGCCAAGACGCTGCCCAGTGCAGGTTTCAGGCGCTGTGACGCCACCTAGAAAGTTCCTGGGCACCACAGTGGCGCCTGGTTTGAGTTTCAAAGCGCTTTAATGGGTTTTTAATACAAAAAACCAGTCAATGCAAAAAAGCTAAATGCAGAAAATGATGTCTAGGCATTTAGGATTGATCAGCTGGATCCCAGTTGGAACAATGATTGCATGGTCAGGGATATATATATTCAATAGGGGTTTGGCGCCTGAAGTCTGTAATGCTTCAAGCCAAAGCAATACATTGTTACAGAAGGAAGCAGGTGATTCTGGAATGTATTATGGCACATTCCTATAGGTTAAGAGTGTGAAGATCTTTTGGGTGAAGACCTTGGTTGAATGAGGCCATTGTGTCATAGATCACATAATAAGAATCCAGATGTGATTCCAGAGCCAGAGGGGGTTTCAGCCAATCATACCCTGGTTGGTATATAATGGAAACATTATAATAACTAATGATGATGCTTATTTATGACAACGGTTGTTTTCCCCTCAATCATTTTATGTTTTTGGCTTTTAACTGAAAGAAGACTACCATGGAATGAAAACAATGGTCTTCAGCTAAGACTATGGGAAGTGAAACACATGGAAGTGATCACCAGATGGCAACAAGATTAACGCCAATATTGCTTGCCTGGAATCCAAGCTCATTGAAGCTCACTTAAAGGATTCCCCACCAAACCGTAAAATAGTTGAGCCGGGATAATGAATAAGCAAGTGTGGATTTTATGGATCCTCTACAACTATATAGCCAGTGCAGATTATGATATCAGGAACAAGGTTGCAACAATTGATTGCTTGTATGGATAGGGGTGGCTTGACCCTGGTAATGATTCAAGCGCCAGATCAAGTTGCCCACTGCTAGGGATCCTTACTGGTCATTGTTGCTGGATTTGGGGGGTCTGAGTTGACGGTTCCGTGTTTGACTTCAAGTTCTGGGGAAGTTGGGTTGAGTGGCACAGAATCTCTTGTGCAGAACTTTTTGAGGGGTCAACCAGTTGCTTTGACAAAGCTATATACCAATCAAGCTATAAAAATGATGCAGGTATGTTATCAGCACCTGCACCATTGGTTGTATTATGACACACCCTTCAGGGATCCAGTGGGGCTCATGTGTCTGCCTTCTTGCCTATTGAAGATTATCCAGACAATCCAACAGGAGAAAGAGTATGAGCAATGGGCCAGAGGTGGGTTGCAGCTAAGTTTTACAGCAGTAGCTGAAAGTCCCTGAACCCAATCCAAGTGGATGGAATAGTTTGTCCAGACCATCAATCCACTTGACCAATCTGAGATGCAAATTTGATCTATGGCAAGGTGTCTTACAGAGGGATAGTTAGCCAGTAAGGTTGATCAATCAAGTACCCAGGGATATTGAATATGGAGGATTTAATTATAGGGTTGAAACAGTCTTGGGTATGTCAAGAAGCAAGGTTAAGGTTAAAAAAAAGGTAAAGGCTTGAAATGTGGTTTAAACCTGGTGCAGCAGTGCCAGGGTTGAGCTCCAATCCATCTTAATGGGGTTTAATAGCAAGAACGCAACAGTGCAAAAATGGCCAACTGCAACAGAGGTGTCTAGCTTGCCAGGAGTGATCAGCTGTTCATGGACTGAAGCAATAAACACTTGGATCAGGAATTTGAATGTTCCACAGGGGTTGGCGCTGGAAGTTGGAACGGCTCAAGCCAAAAGGATTCATGTCCACAACAGGAATCAGGCGGTTTTGGGATATACCAAGGAACACCCCTAATAGGTTAAGAAAGTGAAGATCTTTTTGGTAAATATCTTAGTTGGATAGAACTTTTATGGCATAGCCCACATTTTAGGGATCCAGGTGGGATTATGGAACTGAAAGGGTTTCAGCCAAACTTACCCCAAATAGTCTATAGATGTAAAATATGGATCAGTTAGAGATGCCCAGTTGATAACCAAGGCTTTTCTGTGTTCTATTTTTGAGTTTTATTATGTATTCTCAATCTTTATTCAGAAAAGCAAGATTTGGGGTGTAAAGAGTAGAGAATGTAGCGTTATAAAAGGAGATGCCTATGAAATCTCTGAAAGGCTCTTGAGGTGATCTTGAAGTGATAAAGACATTCCCCAAGGACTCATTGGTAGAGGTAAAGCTAGTATTGAGGAGCTTTACACTGAATACTTTGCCAAGGAAGGTACACCAGCACAGAGGAATGGGATGTATACTTGGGACTTGTTGGATCTACAGTTAGGCTTTGCTGAACTCTTGCAAAAAATGAAATTGGCAGAAAATTGCAAGATCAAAGCACTCAGGTTGCGGGAAGAAAGAAGCGTGGAGATGATGGCAAAGTGGAGGGACAGCAATAAAGGTCTTGGAAATAAGGTGGCAGCTCTGGGGTGAACTTTCTGGAGCTTTACAGCACGAGCCCTCAAACAACAAGAGCCTTGGTGGAAACTGTCTGGGTAGGTGGGTTGGATGAGATCCAACACACCACCAAAAGTATTCTGATTGTTTGTGGTCTGAAGCTCGCCTGAGCTGGGTCTGTTTGGTTTGCAGATGGCTCAGTTCTGCCTATCCCTGTAGCTTTAAAAGCTACTGGAACTTGTTTTGATTAAGCTTTAGTGGTGTAAATTGCGCAATTAATGCTATTTTGATATGGCCTTTGAATATTGATAGTTGCAAAGATTTGGCTGGGTTCGCTTTTAAGTTCGGAAATTCTTTGCCTTCTGCAAATGGGTCTGGTTCAATATCCACCCATTCCGGATCATTGTACCTGTCTGTGATTGATCCTGGTATGACCTCATCCCAGCGTGATCCCCTCAGCCACTCTGTCTTCCTAATGAGTGATCACTGTCCCTTGTCTACTATTTAAAGTAGAATCATTACTCCTAATAAAGACAAATTTATCCACATTTGTGTTGGCTTTTATAATCTTCAAGCTTTTCCTGTCCTTTCTGCCAAAAGGACTTTTACATCTTGTTTTCTAGGAAATTAGGGTATATGCCCTTAATTTTTCCCTGAAGGCTAACCCAAGGCTAGCTTTGAACCTCAAATCTTTTGTTATAAAGATTTCCTGACGTGCCCTCCAGGATGTTGTCCCCTGGAGCCAAATACAACAAAATGGTGCTCACTACAGGGGCTGCAAGCCCCTTGGTTACCCTGTTCCCACGCACATTATCTGTTCCTTCTCCCTTTGTTTCTGAAGTACCCAATCAACCTAAAGTCTCTAGTCCCCCTCCAGAAGAAGACATCACTGATACCCCCTCAAATCCTATGGTATTGGTTCTGTCTCCCAGGCCTGCGTGGACCCCCCTTCCCGCTTCCTCTCTCAACTATGAACAAACTCGTGCTGCC
This sequence comes from Entomophthora muscae, assembly GCA_014839935.2. Lineage (NCBI taxonomy): Eukaryota > Fungi > Entomophthoromycota > Entomophthoromycetes > Entomophthorales > Entomophthoraceae > Entomophthora > Entomophthora muscae. Next base: position 47,305 of record QTSX02007135.1, on the reverse strand, counting down.
ACCCGCTCCTTTCTTCATTCTGGCACGGTACAATGCACTTTATCCCTTGCCTCTGTCCCAGGTACGCTTCTGAAGACCTGTACTCCTTCCTTTTGGACTTTGTTCTCCCCCCGCATTGATGGAATCCATGGATACTATTGGCGTGTTGGTCAACCAGTTCATCCAACCTGCCCTAGTTCACCACCAACTTGCCTTAGGATCCCAGAATCAACTATTAGATGCTTTAGCCACCGCTGGCTCAAATATACATGCTCAAAATATGGCCTATCAAGAATGGTCACACAGTCTCTTTGCTTGTATTTCTGACAACCAGCGCAACTCATTGGCGTCACAGAAGTACTTAACTGCCTCCCTTAACTCCCTTTGCTCCTTGCTCCCTGGATACATAAAGGATCAACTATGAAAATTTGATGAACATCAGGCAGCGTGGCGTGAGCAAATTGAGGCCTTTCTGGTAAACCGTCATCAGGACTTTGAGACTCTGGTTAATGAGCTTAATCAATTCAGAGAGCATGTCAACTTGCAACTTGAATTGATAGGAGTTCATGTCAATACTTGGGGCCGCCATCTGCAGCATCAATACAGGCTGAATAAGGCTGCACTAGGCAACACTCTATACTAGGTGCAAAACTATGTGGATGACAGGGTAGTGTAAATTGAGGTGACTCCTCCCGCTCCTCCTGTTGAGACCCCATCTGATTTCAAAGCCAAGGTATGGGAGGCCATTTCCAAACTCAAGGCTACCACTCAGCGTCAAGCTTCTGTGCATAATCCCCCTCCAGTAAATCCAATGTCTGACCCTTGTATTGCCTCCCTCACTGATCAGTTGGCTACCTTAAAAGGCAAAATCAAGTACTTAAGACAGTGCCTCTCTAATTCTGAGGGTTCTTCATCTGAATCTGAAGATGAAGAGGAAAGTGAAGTTGTTAATACTCCAGCTCATGACAATCATGGTTGTTGTCCTGGTCTGGAAGGTCAACCCCAGGTCAATTGTGCACGTGCACTAGATCAACTTGCCAATGTGACAAATAATGTAGCTGATAGGCAAGACATGTTGAAAAGAGAGGTTCAAAACCTCACCTGTTTTACCGAGACCCTAAATGGACAAGTTACCACATTGATTGCTCAGGCCACTTCTCTGGATACTTGTGTCAATGGAATTGCTGGCACCTTGGCAGTATAACAAATCAAGATTGACAAATTTGGGACTGCTGCTGCCACTGCTAGGGATATTAGTGGGCAGAACAGCTCTACCTTGGACACTCTAGAGGAAAGCCTTCAACTCCCCTGGGCTAGACAACTTACTGCTGAGTCCAAGTTTGAAGGCAATCCTCATAATAACGTCTTCAACTCTGGTGAAAACAGTCAGTCCTTGTCCTTGTCTATCAACTCAAACTACAAACCAACCTTCAAACAGATATTTGATCCAAAAACCTCTACCATTGTTGCCTTTCTAACCATTTACAAAACTGCAATATGTAGGGCTACCAACGAGCTCAAGAAGGAACATATCCTCACCTGTCCCCATCCCATATGCCAGGAAGTTGTGGTCCCCAAGCTCCCCTCCATTGTCACTTGGGAGGACATGAAGCGCCTCCCAATTGAGGAGTTTGGAGGAGATCTCAGTTTGGAGGTCAAGAAGGATGCATTTATGCACATTGCTTTCAAGCCCAAAGAGACCCTGGCTGAGTTTGCAGATTTTTTCTACATTGAAGGCCAGCAGTTAATCACCAGCTGACAATTAACTCCCTGGGAAGCCTACACGGCTTGTTCAAATGCTTTGAAGGTGAACCAGCTTTTATGCCTACACTTTAAAGCACACAAGGCTTTGCTCACTTCCATTAAGAGTATTAAGACTCTCTTACAAGACATGCATTTGACCCATGGAGGAACAGTGGTACGCAAAAATAATGCCAGCAATGCTGGAACTACCTCTTGTATGTTGCGCATAATGACCCTGGGTACTGGTGGACAGGCTAAGAGGCAAGGTTGTCATAAAAGTGGCCAAATTGAGCACCACTCACACACTTGTACTAATCCTCAAGTGGAAGGTTGTGACCCCAAGGAGCAGGTGGGAAAAGAGAGGTCAGCTTAGAGACAGAGACACTCTCTGCTGACCAATCTCCCCTGTCTCCCCCTGATCCTCTGTCTGATGAGGAAGCTCCCTCTTCCTCTGGCCCAACTATCCTTCATCTGTTTCACAATCTCTCCAGTGATTCAGAGCCTGAAGATTCTGATAGTGAAGATTCTGATAGTTATGGCTATTCTGTCTTGGCTGTTCCAGAAACTATCTCTTTCCCATACAAGATTTGCTCTGGGAAGACTACCACCACTTCCTGAGTACCTGTAAGTGAAGCTAGACCCATGGTGGCTTGCCCTTACCTAGCTCAAGCCCACTGACCTCCCATCTTGGTTGACTCTTCTGAGGAAGCTGCCAAGCTAGCCAAAGCTCTCTTTTAAAATGTGACTGTGTCTCTCCTGCTACAGAGTGTATATAAGGAGATTCCTGCATTACAGTGCATGCTAACTAATGGGAAAAGGAGCTAGAAGCTGTGCAAGATGTGTTGGCAGTCTTTCCCCCCTTTGGGAAAGATACAACCCGCGTGGAAGTATCAATCCAAAAGGTTAAAATCAAAGCCATCTTGGAAACGGGTTCTCCAGTCAACGTGGTATCTTCCAAACTAATGAAGAAACTTAAGTTGACCCCCAACCTCAACTACAAGCAGTTGTATGGCACTGCTGGCATGGCACAAACACAGATCATTAGTGCCTACTCTGCTCTACCCATGAGGTTTGGGAAACTCCTTATTGCTTCCCCTGCTGTGGTCCTCAAGAATAAAAGCTATGACCTCTTGGTTGGTACTCAATTCCTCTGAGAATATAATGGGATTTTAAACTTACAAGATGGATACCTTTCTCTCTTGGGATATGAGGTTCCTTTGATTTTTGAAGAGCCTCTGCGCCTCCCAGGAAAACGTCTTAAAACTTGTGTGCTTGAGTGCCCTACAGGTATCTTCTCTCTCAAGTATAGGACCCACTCCTCCAACATGTGTACCCCTCCTCCTTCCTGTCCTGTGGGAGAAGGGGTACCCCTGCTAGCACCTGCGGCTATCACCATCCCCCTGGGCTCTCAAGTGGTGATTGATTCCCGGATTTCTATGAGCTACCTGAAAAGTCATTCTTGGAACTTTACTCACCTGAATCCTTAAGTTGTACAGAGCCCCACCTGTGTCCTGGGATTTTAGATCAAACCCACAAAGAGCCCATACAGTTATTGCTTGCCAACCTGACATCCCTACCCATGCAGGTGACCCGCAGCCAGGTTGTGGGACATAGTCATATACTGGGAGCAGAACAAGTGGCCTCCCTCTACCCCTTTGGAACTTTCAGTGATTTCAATCTATCTGAAGACAATCCTCAAGTTCTCTCCTTGTTCACTGCTGCTGATTTCCCCCAACTGTCTCCTGTTCAACAAAAAGACGTGTTGGCCCTGCTCAATCAGTTCAGCACTATATTTGCCTCTGGACCTACAGACTATGGCCTAGCTAAAGGAGTCATCCATCAGATTGATACTGGGGATGTGCCCCTTTTTTGTACCAAACCATACTGCCGTAGTAGGGTGGAAGATGCTCAGATATCTAAAGAACTCAAACAACTTCTGGACGCCAGACTACTAGCTCTTTCCCAAAGTCTGTGAACTTCCCCAGTACTGATTCTCAAGATGAAAGATGGCAGACATTGCATTGTAATGGACTATTGCCACCTAAACTCTCTCACTAAGAAAGACTTGTACCCCTTGCCCAGAATTGATGATGCTCTCAGACAGCTGGTGGTTCCAAGTTTTTCTCAGCCATGGATACTGATTCTCAAGATGAAAGATGGCGGACATTGCATTGTAATGGACTATTGCCACCTAAACTCTCTCACTAAGAAAGACTTGTACCCCTTGCCCAGAATCAATGATGCTCTCAGACAGCTGGGTGGTTCCAAGTTTTTCTCAGCCATGGATCTAGCTTCTGGATACTGGCAAGTCAACTTATCTCCTGAAGATTGAGAAAAGGCTGCACTTATCACTTCAGAAGGCCTTTTTGAACCCACTCAAATGCCCCAGGGGCTCTGCAATGCCCCTGCCACATTTCAACAGGCTATGGACTCCATCCTACGAGACCTAAAGCTCTCTTATGTCCTTGTATACCTTGATGATATCACATATTCAGCGCTACCTTTAACAATCACTTGGAACACCTCAAGGCTGTCTTCATCAAGATTTGAGAAGCTGGCTTGAAACTCAAACCCTCCAAGTGCTTCTTCTTCAAGGAACGTCTTGAGTTCTTAGGTTATGAGGTCACTCAAACTGGAATCTGCCCCATGAATAATGAGGTGGAGGCTATTGACAAGATGCTACCTCCCACAAATCTTTGAGAGGTTCAAATGTTGCTTGGTATGATGGGCTACTACCGACAGTTCATACCTGACTTTGCTGAACTGAGTGAACCCCTCATCCAATTGCTTTGCAACGTCCCCTTTGAATGGACTGACAGCCAACAACAAGCATTCAAAGCGCTGAAGGCCAAGCTCAAGGAGGCTTCTATCTTGGTCTATCCTGATTATGATAAAGAGTTCATCTTTTATACTGACGCTAGTGGAGTAGTGGTGGGTGCCATCCTTGCCCAACTTGACAATGAAGGCGTGGATTGACCTGTAGCCTACTTGTCAAGGGTCCTTAATAAGCACAAGAAGAACTACAGTGTCACTGAGAAGGAATGTTTGGCGGTGCTGCATGTGGTGAAACAGTGTTGGCATTAAATACATGGGACCCAATTCACGGTGGTCACAGATCACTCCTCCCTCAAATGGCTTCAACAGCTAAAGGAGCCTGAAGGTCAACTAGCATGTTGGGCTCTGCGTCTACAAGGGTATGATTTCACTGTGATACACTGTCCTGGGGCCCAACATCAGAACGCTGATGGTCTGTCAAGAATGCTAATCCTAGCTATCCATCCCACTGACGCTGATTGTCTATACAAGTTAATAGGCTATCCTGACTCTTGGACCACTGAGCCAGAAGACATCCACTTGGCACTACAGACCCTATCCAAGGACACTATAATTTGCAATAGACAACTCTTCAAAAAGGTTAACAATGCCTACCTACCCTACATTCACCCTAGCATGAGGATAGCCACTATCCCCAAGCACATATTGACACTGGCCATGGAGGCATAGCAAAGACTCATTACTGGTTTTGCAAGAACTTCTATTAGAAGAACATGCGCCTCCTGATCCCTGATGTCCTTGCCTCCTGTCATTCCTGTCAGCTCCAACACCCTCGCCTGTCCCAACACTAGTTTAAACTCATCCCCCCAAAGCATGCCTTCCACACAGTGAGTATTGATGCTGTTGGGCCTTTCCCTTGGTCTAGGTCTAATGTTGATTTATCTTGGTTGCTGTAGACCACTTTAGCAAGTGGGTTGAAGCCAGAGCAACAAAAGATATAACTGCTAAGACCACGGCTACTTTCTTGCTGCAAGACATTTTCTATTGACATGGCTGCCCTCAAGTCCTGCTCTCTGACAATGGTACCAACTTTAATGCTCGTCTCATCACTTCTATTGTCAGAGCTATGGGAACTCCCCAATTGTTCTCTGCGCCTTATAATCCCTCAACCAATGGAACTGTCAAACAAGCAAACTCCACCCTGGTGTCCATAATGAGGAAACTCACGCTCTCAGACGCTGCCAATTGGGATATGTTCCTCCCTGCTTCCCTCTTTGCTTACCAACTCAGTAGGCATCAAGTGACGGGCCAGTCCCCTTTTGCCATGCTGTATGGACGTGAGGCCGCTACCCCCTCAATCTTGGGACCCTCTTTGATTGAATTTGATGTGTCTGCAAATCCTGAGGCCCATGTTAAAGACCTAACCAATTGTATCATTGATATCCAAGTAACAACTTATTCCACTTCTTACAAGGTCAAAGCTCTGGAGCTCTCCCCATCCAATGCTTCTAGAGCCCCCCTCCCTGAGTATCAAGTAGGTGATCTAGTTCTCTACTACCAGAATTGTATAGGTGGTAGATCTCATAAGCTGGATTCCCTCTGGGTTGGGCCCTGTGAGGTCACCTTTAAAAAGGGTATTGAGTATACTGTGAAACTACTGTCTTCTGGACGTCCTTTTGCCTGTGTTCACTCCAAATTTCTCCGCAAATATCAACTCCCTGTGTTCAATCTTGAGGGGGGAGATGTCATAAATTGCGCAATTAATGCTATTTTGATATGGCCTTTGAATATTGATATTTGCAAAGATTTGGCTGGGTTTGCTTTTGAGTTTGGAAATTCTTTGCCTTCTGCAAATGGGTCTGGTTCAATATCCACCCATTCTGGATTATTGTACCTGTCTGTGATTGATCCTGGTATGACCTCATCCCAACGTGATCCCCTCAGCCACTCTGTCTTCCTAATGAGTGATCACTATCCCTTGTCTACTATTTAAAGTAGAATCATTACTCCTAATAAAGACAAGTTTATCCACATTTGTGTTGGCTTTTATAATCTTCAAGCTTTTCCTGTCCTTTCTGCCAAAAGGACTTTTACATCTTGTTTTCCAGGAAATTAAGATATGTGCCCTTAATTTTGCCCTGAAGGCTAACCCAAGGCTAGCTCAAACCTCAAATCTTTTGTTATAAAGATTTCCTACCGTGCCCTCCAGGATGTTGTCCCCTGGAGCCAAACACGACATTTAGTATTGTTATAGCTTCATATAAGCTATAATGAAGTTTGAAGATTTTCAAGCAGTTTGGTTTATAAAGTGATCTTTATGTAGTTTTATGCTATATGCCATATTAAATAGAGCTTCATATAAGATCCAGCACAGCTTTGGTTTAAAAAGTAAACAAGGTGTCCCGTAAAGAGCAGTTGATGCAAACATTTGTTGAACCGTATCTTATAGCTTCTATTGCAGAAATCCATCCCTTGAGAACCTGTTGGCTTAAATCAAGAATTAAACCGTGTACCCTTGCACTGATGGGGCATAGTTTTGGCTTGAAAGTTAACTTCTGGAAATCGATCCTTAAACTTTGAACTTGATGTTTTTGGGGCTGGCACTCTACACAGTGCTTCGATCTTTTGCGCTTTGGACGGGGCCCCACCTTCAATCTCGGCACTTTCCGAGGTCTTGCTTTTTGGTGGGTTACGCGAACGGTTTCGGGGGAAGTTCTGGCTTCAGAATTTTTAGATGATTGGCGTAAAAGTTGGTCTTGGATAGGTATTCGTTGGAGCTGATTAAGATCCGGGACGTGGAGCTTAGCTTGATTTGGCTAGACTTGTTTTTTAGATATAAATTTTTGATTTTAAGATAAAGGTTTGCTACCCTATGGCCGTTGACGAGTTTATTTTGGTAAATTGATGCTGTAAATAGATACCCAAGCCTTAATGAGATTGATTAAAGAGAACGTTGAGGGTTAAAAAGGGGATCTAATTCTATTTAATCAGTTATGGATTAGAAGTGCAGGGTAAATGGTCCGTTGAGGGGAAGGTTGATGTTTTCCAGGGAAATGATTGGGAAGGCATCGTCCTTGGTTGAGGTGATGGTGGCCAGGATCATCTGCTGGCTCTTTGACGAGATATTGGTAACGGAGAGTGTCATGTCTGTGCCATATCGTTGTGCCAAGGAATGGGTGGATGGGAGGCCAAGGAGGGTGATATTTTTTATCTCGGGGGTGGAATGGTAGCCAAAGTGTCCTTGGGAGGAGATTGTGTGGGCATCGGCAGAAAACTTGATGCTGGAATAGTTTGGTCCCACGTGAAGAGACTCGCCATCATCAACATAAAGCTCCCCTTCTGATTTGGAAGTGATGGGATCAAAGGCAACGATAAGGTGGAAAGGAGTCCGCCGGGCCTCAGCAACCGTAAGGGCAGAGCCTTGGAGGGGCAGGATATGTCCACCACGGACATGAAGTGGCATGTGACCATCAGTTGGGGCATCAAGCATGACTGTTTTGGGTCCTTCAACAGACTTGAAAGTGTGGTAATCAAACCAGGTGCCAGGAGGGATTATGGCATTGACTGTGCTAGCACCCTTCTCAAGGACGGGGGAGACAAGGACAGACCGGCCTAGCAAGAACTGGCGGTCAACACTCAGCAGGTTCTTCTGATCCAAGAACTCAAAAGCAAGTGCATTCCAAACCGGGGCACCTGATAGATGAGAGTGTTCCAAGAGGGTATACAGGAATGGCAGGAGCTGGTAGCGAGTGTGAAGAGCCTTGCGACTGGCTTCAGCAACTGAAGGCCATAAGTAGGGTTCCTGGGGGATTGATTCGAGGCCATTGTGGTTGCGCGAGAAGGGGTATAGTGAACCCAACTGCATCCACCGCAAGCATAACTCCTCGGTGGTATCGTCACTGAAGCCACATATATCTGCACCAACAAACGGAATACCAAACATCTGCATGCTCAATACTCCAGCAATGGAATCAATCAACTGACTCCATTTAGAATGGTTGTCGCCAAGCCAATGGCCCTCGTAAGCTCCCGAGCCAGTGAAGGTGCTGCGGCCAAGGACAAAGGGGCGCTTGGCAGGGTTGATCTCAATCAGTGAGCTGCGGGTGGCAATAGCTTCCATGTGCCCGTAAAGGTTGTGGGCTTGGAACTCGGTGACTCCACCAAAATGACGGGCGTTGGTAGGAGCAGTCTTTGCACTGAGGTTTCCGTAGTAATTGTGGATGGCATAGTTGGGCTCAGGGAAGTCTTGGGGAACATCAGGATTGTAGTTGGGGTCTTTCCAGGGATAAGGCGGGATTCCAGTGCGAGTTGAGCCGCAGGAGCCTTGGCAGAAGGAAGCAGGTTCGTTCATGTCAATCCAAATGCCGTCAATAGGAACATCGTTCATGAAAGTGGCAATGTGTTGGGTCCACCATTGTTGGGTGTTTGGGGCAAACCAGTCAGGGAAGACAGTGTAGCCTGGCCACACTTGGCCAACGTAGTTGGAGCCATCAGGGTTTTTGATGAAAACATCCTTCTTGAGCCCGTCGAGGTAGGCGGGGTAGGAGTCGTTGCGGGCAATGGCGGGATCAACAATGAGGATGTAGTGTTGGTTGTTGGCATGGAGTTTCTTGATGAAAGCCTGGACCTTGTCGAGGGGATAGTTGATGGGGTCGAGGGTGAAGTCCTTGAACATGTCCATGTACTCAATGTCAGTCCACATGGTTTCAAGTGGGATGCTGGCCAAGGAGTAGTTGGCAACCACTCCTGCAACCTCGCCAATGCTCTTGTAGCCGTACTTGCATTGGTGGAAGCCAAGCGCCCAGTAAGGGATCTGGTGGGGGCGGCCAAACGTGGCAGTGTACTGGTCCATGACTCGGGCAGGGGTAGGTCCAGCAAAGAAGGAGAAATCAAGGACACCGCCGAGGGTTTTGTATGAGACTGTTTGGTCTTTGAGGAGGACATCCATGCCAAAGGAGTTGAGGATGTGGACTCCGTGGGCTTTTCCCTCGCGCAGCTCAATGTAGAGCGGCTGGTCGCCATAAATGTTTTCATACTCTGGGGATGCAATATCTCGGGCCCACATGCCTTGTGTAGTATTTTTGGGGTCGCGGCGGAAGCGTCCAATGACTTCTCCAATGCCATAGATGTTGGCATCTGTTGGTAATGAAGAAGTTAACTCGAGGTACTGCTCTTCAAACACAAATCGATGGTCACGGGTATCAAAAATAACTTCTCCTGTATCTTTGCGAGATACACAGAATGCAAATGGACTTTCAGTGTAACTAAACTTTAGCAAACTGATGGCGGGATCGGCGGGGTGGTAGGACGGGTCAGGCGACATGAGGGACTGGGGTACTTCCCAGTGCTGCTTGGCTGAGTCAGCAATCTTAACTCGAAGGCGCGAGTTGTGGAAAGTGACATGCAGACTCAAGTCTTGGACATCCTTGCTAAACATGTTGCACGGAGCACCATTCAAGGCGAGCTGAGCAAAGATCTCGGAGCCCCTCTCAACGACCTTGGAAGTACGATACCCAGGACAGTTAGTTGAGCCTACAACAGTTGAGTTATTCAGGACACACAGAGCAGATCCTACAAGGACAGCGGCTACCCGAAGCACTGTACTCATCTTACGAAAAAGTTATCTTTTCAATAGGCCAGCGCCAAGTATATAATGTGTTGGTATAGTTGTTGATCAGCTTAAGCCTTTATACTTGGATGGACAGGTAGCTTTGCAAAATGAAATCGCAGAGCAAACTTCATTGGCCAAGTTTTAAAACAAGTTTTTAAAATTTAATGAAGGAATACGCCAACCCTTCTGGAGCCAAACGAATGGCCTGCTGCGCGGCAACCCAAATCCTACCACTTGAGCGTGCCAGCAAAGAAACGCTTTGATAAACCCATCAAATAAATTCCAAACTAAAATTACAATCCATTTAAAAGAATAAGTTGATACAACCTTTGCTGAAGGAGGGTCCAACGGCACCTGCTTAAAAAACTATTTAATATTGCCTAACCCCTTTCTAGATGTTTTGGTTATCTAGTATTGCCAGACAGGTACTAACGATTGAAACCCTCAAGATATGCCTGTACCAGACCCTTTAATCATGCATATAAAATTTAATTTAACTGGTAAAAGAAACGCTCCTCGAGCATTCCCACGCCACCCATCGCTTCGATCTCACCTGCCTAGCACATGGGATTCCAGAACGATCTCATGGCGGCATTAAAAATCCCAATACAATGGTTCCCGAGACCAGGCCCGTGGCGAGCACCGGAAGCCGAAAACAAGGCACCGAATCCGATAGACCAACATGCATGCATACCTGCCTTCCATTCCAGGAATCTCCCTCCCGCGCTTGCTTTCCGGAGATTCCGGATAAATCCCATTCCCGGCTGCCCGCCCAACTTCACCACGCGGTTCCAACAATAGCCTCCCTCCAGTGCTCAACTTAAATATACCATTGCAATTAAATGGCTGCCTTCCACCCCACATCTCCAAATCGATCCTGAGAAACACGAAGTAACAAGAGCCAACGCACCCCAGGGCACCTTGACCCCCAGCCCAATTCTATCGTATATAGATCCATCCCATTTAGTATTATTCTAAGCAATCTCCATCCTAGACTAGCTGTTCAATCTCTTAGAAGCATATGGGTCATTATTTTTCTTGTTATGCCTAAGTGCCAGATTGATTATTTTATAACTTAATCACATTATTCATATTCTAATTATTCAGAAAGCTTAAAATACAATCAATCCCAAAACTTTAATTGATCTTGGGCTTAGATGATTTTTTTTAAAAATAAGCCATTAATTTTAAAATTGAAAAGTGCAACTTATAGTATTACTGAAAATATCTTAAGTGCTACTACAAACTACAAACCAAAAATATTTATGATGAGTTGCATGGGAGAGTAATAGCAGCCCCAAAGCTATAAATGCTATTACCCTATCTTTGGCTCATCATAAATATTCTTAGTTTGTTTCAGAAAAAAAGGTTGTTGTTTTTGAAAGACTAATAACTCTATTTAAAATATACCCTCTAGTAAGTTGCCCTACTTCATGAACTTGCCCCAATACATCACTAGCATCTTCTGATATTTTTGTTTCTCTGGTATCATCATGTGATTCCAAATGATAAGTTATCTCAGAATATTCTGATAAACTTTCAAATGATAGAGGTGAAGTATATAACTTCCCATCTTTCATCAAATATAAATGATTAATGCGCAGATTTTTAACTTCAAGCTCTCTTTTTATAGACCTAACTTTTCTTTCATAAATATAAAAGAATAACTTTTCAGAAATGTTTGAGCCTGATAGTACTGGTTTATATAATTCTTTTCTTTTTTCTTCTTGCTTAAAAATATTTTTAAGATCATTAATATTTTTAATATAAAGCTCATTTTCTTTTTCCTTTAACATTTTTGATATTACACCAAAGTGACCATCAACAATGCCTTTTCCATGACATTCAACAAAACAATTGTATTTTATAAAACCCTTAATATATTTAGGTGCCTCTTTAAATAAGTAATATAAAAATTCATATGATCTAAAATGATTTCCATTATCAGTCCACACTTTTATATTTTTTATTTTTTTAAAAATATCTAATTGTCAAGATTTCTGGTTCTTGAAGAAGAAGAGAGATTGTTTTTATTAGGTGAGTTAATCATGTTGGGATGGGATATCTGTATGAGGACAGATGTGTTTCCAATTGGTGTGTGTTTTGCAGCAACATGCTGTGTTCCGTTGCTGCTCGTGCCAAGTGATGAGAGAGTCCTGTGGTCCTTTGGAGACGCAACACCGTCTATGGTGGTTTGGCAGGATTCTGAAAGTATCAATAAGTTGCTCTTATTGTACTTGACACTACTACTATTTGGACTAGTAGTAATGTTGATGGATATTAATTGTCTGCCTTCCAAGTGATCTTGGAAGGACCCTTTATAGTTGACAGCTAGCAGCCAAACTGGCGTCTAGCTGTGGACAACTCTTACTAGCTAGCCTATCATCACCAAGCTACTAGTTTCACCCCCTAGAGCTGGATCCCAAAACCTGAATAAGGTTTGAGATGAGGTAATATTCTAGGCTGCTGATTTCTCCTCTTCAGCCTAGATATACCTTGACTTAGTTACGGCAAACTAAGTTGACACTCAATTTGGCCAACCTGCCCTTGTGCTCGGTATAATGTGCAGAATTTGTACAGGTGGTCTTCTGTCTCTCTTCTTGGTGAAACAGGATGTTGTAATTCCCCGTTCTAATCTCTGGGTTGGGTCTGCGTCCCTATTTGAAAATCCAGAATTCTTGGCATCTAATTATAGAAGCTTCTGGATTGGCCTGTGACCTGAGACCTGGAATGTCTCAGATGTCTTCTGACTTGAAAACTATATCAATCTTATTATAGTTTCTCCGTATTCCGGAATAGCTGTGTCACTCTGGCTGTAATCCGCCCAATGTCAACCCACAGCTTCAGTGATAGGGATATGGATCAGTCAACTCTAATGGATCAGGATTTCCTGATATTTCCCCCCACTTGACTGAGCTATATAATTTCTGGAGAACTTTTTTAGCCTGGAATATTAGTAGCAATTATTCTGGTGTTAGCAACAAGTCTGATGCCCACCAAATGGTGGCGCAGATGTCAGAGGAGGACTGTCGGCATTTTTGTTGGCTTTCTAAGGAGGCCAAGGTGGTGTTGCTTTGTGGGCTCTGGCAAGCAGACACTGGTTTACTCTGGTCTGGGTTAGAGAGTTTGGTACCGGGTGGGAATAGCAACAAAATCCCGGTGGAGAGTGAGGCCATGGGGCAGTCTTCTGTTGGTGGCAAAAAGCGCCTAGCTGAAGCTCAGGCTGGTTCAGCGTGTACCCGCCCTTGGAATCTGGAGGGTGTGCCTTTTATCATTGACCCTAATTCTGGTACCTTCACCTATTGCTTGGTGGATGCCAATCTGCTAGATCTTGATTTTGTGCCCTTACTTGGATTGGGTGAAGAGGGTTTCAACATCTCACAACTTTACTTGGGGATGGATGTAATCCCCAATTTCTTTTTGTGATAATAGCTCAATGCCTATGCCATGATCTTAAGCAGCGCATAAACCATTCCAGCAAGGGGTTCTATAGTGTGGAGGACAAAGACCTGGTGGTGCGGTTGGGCAAGCAGTTGGCAGAGCTTCTGGTGAGTACTGGGGATGCTGGTGGGGTAGGTGGAGTAGGTGAGGCTTGTCAAAGCTATACCCTAGACTTTGGCTTGCGGGTGTTCTCTTCTTGGTTTGGCGCTCTAGAGGGATTTCCACAACTGTATTTGTCTCTGGGTGTGGACAACTCAGATGCGTGAGACAGTCAAATCTGTTGTGTGGTCTGCAGCATTTATACTGCCATCAATAGTAGGGCCAAGCAACAGGCAGTTTGCGGGATGGTGTTATGTGGGGACATAATGCTTACCCCTGATCTTAGCCTGTCAATGGCTAATGCTGATAATATGGCAGTGCAATGGGAGAAGATCTGTAATAAGCTGGGTGGTCTCAAGGCGCTGTTGCCTTGCTGCTATTGGTATATATCCAACTTCATATTGGACTGTGTGGTCTTGTCATGCGCTTATCCTTTGAACGCTGGGCTCTGGTGGGTTGATGCCGTCTCCAGGGAGATTCTGATTCCTTTTGTTTGTTTTTTGCAGATAATCCCAAGTGAGTGTAGACTCTGGCTTCAGGCTGCCACTTACTGGTTTGCTGAGGGGCAGAAGGTCTCTTTTGTGTTGATCTGGAGCCTGAGGCAGGTGGTGCAAAGGTCTCAAAGAGAAAGCACCCAAGTGGTTGAGTCTGAAGGTGAGGAAGAGGATCCTGAGTATCAGGAGGGCAACCCTTAGTTGTTTGCAATAAAGCTTATTTCCTATTATGATTTTTATAGAATTTATTTAGTAAACTTTATTGTGAGCCAATATTTGTAATGGAAAAATACGGCTTGAGGAACCTGGCGTGGACTCTGTTGATAAGTTTTCCATTGGCCAGGTCTTTGATTGTATAAACATCTGGAGAGGTCTTCTCAATGATTTCAAAAGGCCCTTTCCAGATGCTGTTGAGCTTATGAGCCTGCCCCACAACTCTGTTGTGGTACAAAACCTTAGTGCCAATTTTAAATTTGGCTAAGGAGCATCAATTCTTGTTGTCAGTCTCACGTCCTTTGTTCCTGGTGAGGGAGGTTTCAGTGAAAGCCTCGGCTTGAAGCTTGATGAGCGTGTTGGCTAACCTAGACATATATTGTTGATATGTTATGTTACCCGGGTCCCCCATTGCTGAAAACAGAATTGGCAGGATAGCTGGATGACATCCATATGTCAATTGAAATGGGGAGAAGCCAGTTGTGCTGTGAATTGAGATGTTATAGGCAAACACAACAGCAGGCAGGAAGAGATACCACTCCAAAGTTTGGGAGTCTGCCAGCTTTTGCAGAATGTTGACTAAAGTGACATTAGCTCTCTCAACCATCCCATTTGATTCTGATGGTACAGTGTAGAGAGCACTCTCCTCACACCCATGAGCTCATTTAATTTTGGAATTACATGAGCATGATGGTATGGTGTAGAGAGCACTCCCTCACACCCATGAGCTCATTTAATTTTGGAGTTACATGAGCAGTGAAGTTTGTTCTGCTGTCAGTAAGAACAAACTGGGGGCAGCCATGTCAATGGATAATCTGTTCCAATACAAACCTGGCTGTTGACTTGGCGCTGACGTGCTGCAGCACTCTGGCTTCAACCCATTTTGTGAGGTGGTCAATTGCCACAATAATGTAGCGCAAACAACCAACACACATTGGCAGAGGAGCAACCACGTCTATGCTAACAGTATGCCAAGCAAACTTGGACTCTACTGCTTTGTATTGATGCTTATTGGCAAAGGGTTTCTTGTGCTGACACTCTGTACAGTAGGACAGGGTTTCCTTCACATTGAAGAGGAGTGACTCCCAGTAGTAATGTTGTTGAAGCTAGTGGACTGTCTTTCTTAAGCCACCATGACCCACTGCCTTGTGGGCGGCCATTATCAGATCCAGGAGCTCTGAAGGTCTGGGAAAGATGTATTTGGCACCATCATGGTACTTATACAGCTTTTAGTTCTCCACCTTACAGTATTTGCCAAGCTTGCAGAGGATGGTCTGTACTTCTTCTGGTTTGTCCTTGAACTTGTTGGTGAGCATCTTTTTGTATAACAGGTTGGCCTGAGTTGCTACTATAGCAACTGTGGGAAGTCTTGACAAACAGTCTGCATTCTGTTGGTTGGTGCCAGGACGGTGGACTATAGTGTAATTGAAAGCCTGGAGTTTTAATGCCCATCAGGCAAGGCGTCCTTCTGGCTCCCAAAGATTTTGCAGCCAACTGAGGCTGGCGTGGTCAGTGACCACAGTGAAGTGTACCCCGTGCAAGTATACTTTAAATTTCTTGTAGGTGTATATCACAGCAAGGCATTCCCTTTCTGTGACTGTGTAGTTTTGCTCATGTACATTCAGGGAGCAGCTAGCATAGGCCACTGGGTGTTCTGCCCCTGTGTTGTCCAACTGGGAAAGGATGGCTCCTAAGGCAGATAAAGAGGCATATGTATTTACAACAAAAGGTTTGCTGAAGTCTGGATACATCAACACTGGACTGGAGGACAGGCTGGTTCAGAGGACATCAAAAGTTTCCTGACAGGCTGTTGTCCATAGGAAGGGGACCCCATTCTTCAGTAGATGAAACAGAGGCTTGCCAGTATGGGCAAAGTTGGGGATAAAGCAACAGTAGTGCCCTACTATCCCCAGGAAGACCTGAATATTGTGTTTGCTTTCTGGCCTCTTCATCTTGGTGATTGCCTCTACTTCAGCTGGCTGAGGGCGGAGTCCTGCAGTATCCACCACAAATCCAAGGTATTCCAACTGATTCTTGAAGAATTGACATTTTTGGGGTTTGATCTTCAAGTTGGCATCCGCCAATCTTTTGAATACAGCCTCCAAATGCTCAAGGTGTTCAGTGACAGTTTTTGAGAGCACGTTGATATTTTCCAGGTAAACTAGGACGCAGGAGAGCTTGAGATCACCCAGTATGGTGTCCATGGCCCACTGGAAGGTTGCAGGTGCATTGTACAACCCTTGTGGCATTTGAGTTGGCTGGAAAAGGCCTTGAGAAGTAATTATGGTGCACTTCTCCTGTTCCTCAGGTGAAAGCTCAATTTGTCAGTACCCCAATATGAGGTTCATGGATGAGAAGTACTTGGCTCCTCCAAGTCAATCCAGTGCGTTGTCAATCCTGGGCAGCGGGTACAAGTCTTTCTTGGTTATCAAGTTCAGGCGTCTGTAGTCTATCACTACTTGATTACTCCCATCCTTCTTTTTTACTATCAGGATGGGTGACGCCCAGGGACTCTTGGACGGGATCAACATGCTTCTGTCTAGAAGTTGCTGGATTTCATTGCTCATAGTCTCTTCACTGGCCTTTGAGCAACAAATTGGTAAAAGGCGGACAGGTTTATTATCCCCCGTGTTGACATGATGGGTGATCTCATTGGCGCACCCAAGATCAAAGTTGTCCTCTGCAAATATGCAACAATATTTTTCAAAAAGTGTGCTGGCTTGTTCCTGTTCAGTGTCATTGAGGGAAGATAGATCAGCCAATGGAGTGGTTACATATGTGGCGGCTTCAACTTGATCAGGAAAACCCATTTTTGACAGGTCTCCAATACACTTGAAGCTGTCCAGTTCTTCAACTGGTAGAAGATGAAAAAATCCTACAATCTGTTTCTTCTTGATGTGGATGTCATGCCCTTGAAGGTTGGCCAGTAGGACATGAATTTTGCCATGACCAGGAATTATTATCCCAGGAGCAATACACAGTTCAAATCTTGAACGTCCCCAGGGCTGATGAACTTTGCCATATAATCCTGCAGGGATGTCTAAGGTTAAACCTGTGTTGACAACCTGCTGTTGGCCAGATACAAGTGTAAGAGTCAACCTCAAGCAAAGCGGAATTCCTTTGTGCTCCTTGATCTGGGTTGGTAACCACTTTCCCTTTTTCTCTGTACAGGTGTAGGGAACTGCCACCACGCCGTCCTTGTATGCCAGATTGATGCTAGGTTTTACCTTAGTTGGTGGTTTTGCGTCCTGCGTATAATACAGTGGGATAGTCTGGCAAAGGATTGTCAGAGTGTTGCTTTCATGTCCAATATGACCCTGTATTTACGTAGAAATGCAGTACCAATAAGCATGCTGTAATTTTCACTGGGCAGGACCACGGCAGGAGAGGACACAGCAATGGAACCAAAGCACATTGGCAGAGCGCTGTAAGCTCCTTCAGACGTGGTGGTGTGTTTACCGGCAGTACCGTATACTCTGGTGTGCGCAATGTCAGGAGCAATACCTAGCTTCCTGACAAGGCAGGTGGACACAATCCAATAGGGGCGCCACTATCTATTATGGCGTGCACCTTGACTTTATTAACAGAGATATCTGCATAAGTACATTCAGAGTAGAGTTCAGAGTGTAAATTTAATATGTGTACACCCAAGGGTGCCAGAGTATTGAAGTACTGTTTGAGACTTTGACCAATCTTGGGGAAGTTGGCCTCAATGGTCTCAATGGGAAGGGAGAATTGGACTCCCTTTAAGGAAGGTAGGTCACTGGCTATGCTAGGCTTGGAAGCAAGGCAAGTTTCCTGGACTTGGGCCGCATATGGTTTGGAAACTGTCTCTATAGCGTTTGGCGTGACCTTCCTTGGGCATCCCCTGCCTCTGGCAGGAATAGCATAAAGGTTGTCTGACACAAGCATGTGTAGAGGATTCTCTTTGAATTCCTGTTTGGGGGAAAAGTGGGACAGCAGACTGGCCAAGGGAGGATCTAATTTATGCCTCTGGCGTTGTTGTCTCAGAGGGGGCTGTATCAGTTTCAGCTGCCTCTGGAGGCTGGCAGTCTGGTTCTTTTGGAATGGGTGAAGTGGCAGACTCAGTATATTCCTCTACTGACCTGCCTTGACTTTTCCCTGGTCATCCTGTTTTTGGTTGACCACCACATTTACTGAGGACTCACGCCCTTTCCCCTTACAGATGCTGGCCCAGTGTCATTTCTTACCACACTTGTGGCAAGGGCCTGGCAGATCCTTGGTCTTGTAGTCACTTCCTGATTTACCATTTGATTCAGAAGCGGCATTGTTGGGCTTGAGTTTGTGAGGTTTTTCCTTGGTGGGGATAGACAAGCAATTATTCTGTCCTTTATTTGGAGCTCCAAACTGGGCCCCAAGGCGGCTCAAATAACTAGTGATCTGTTGGGTTGAGCTGGATTGATCCAAAACGGGGAACATGATATTGACTAATTCCTGGTATGGTTGCAGTGCATGTCCCATGGTGATTCTGCAGTCCAACTCAGAAAGGACCCCAGCGCCTAGAAGAACCTGTGCTTCATGATAGAAGCGGTTGGCAAAGTCTTGAACAGACTCATACTTTTTGAACAAGATGTTACTGAACTCTGCCTTTTGAGCTTGCAATCTGGTCTCACTACCAAATTCCTAGATAACATCCTGGTGTGCGTCTTCATAAGTCCAATTGTCTAATGGCAGGTGGGGTATGATGACATCTACACAGGTGGGATCCAGAGTGTTTATGAGGGTGGTTGCCTTCATGTGATCACTCACACCTCTCATGGACATTTCAAAGAGGCGGATGAAAGTTTGAATGTTTCCATTTTTATCAAACTTTGGCAGGTTGAGCAGTTTAAACTTATGATCAGGGACAGTTAGTTTCATATCTTCCTTTCTAGTGGTGTGAGTGTTATTGGCACGCAGCACTGACAAGGGAGTGAGGGGTGGCAAGGCTGCTACTCCTCTAGGAACTCTGCGGGTGTCACCTGATTCATTGCTCACATTGTCAGGAGAGAGGTCAAAGAAGTCAGGTAAAGAAGAGTATTTCTGTTGTTCTGGGCTTGATGCTGGTACAGGCGACACTCTTCTGCCTGAAGACGTACTAATTTCTAAGGAGGCTAAACTTTCCAATCTAGCCAGTCTGGCTAGCACATTAGCTTCAAATTCCTTAAGTGAGGTCTTGTTTCTATGTACCCGCTCTAGTAGAGAGCTGTAGTTGTTCTCTGCTGTTAAGACTGTACTGGCTAAAAGATCCTGGCAGTTTAACAGCTCCTTGGTCTGGAACTCAGTGGCGGCAAGATCACGGCAAAGCCCTGCTATGTCTTCATATAGCTCAGATGCTAAACTCTGTGCATCTTTTACTGTGTCTCATAGCTTCTTCTGTTCCTCGGTGTATTTCATGTGATCCAGGCAGCACTGATGGTCCTCATGTTCATTGCAAACAGTGTGTTGGCTACGGCTGGTGGCCTTCATTTTGTTAACCATTTCTGCAATCCTGTTGACATAGTTGACTACCTTGGAGTGACGCGCATCCTGCTTGTTACAGTTGTCTCTAATTGACTGGTGCAAATCTTCCTGCTGGATAACAAGATCTACATGATCTTGGTTGCTGGGAAATTTCTGTACATGGCAGCTTAGTGTTACACAATGGTTTGTTACATCTGCAACCCATTGTGCGCTTAGGCCTCAATTATCCAGGACACTGCTCACAAGCTGATCAACCTGGTTATTGAATTGGTTGACTATCTTGTCTACCCTACCATGGGCAAAGGCATTGGAGTCACATAGGTCTGCCATAACGGTCTGTACAGTTGTGAAGCTGACGTTTAGTCAACTGACAAAATTAAGGTTGGCCAACTGTAGCTTGGAGCAAAAGCAGTTGAGCTCGTTCAACTCCAGCTCCTGCCTGGCAACCAGTCATTGGAGATGTTTGATTGCTGGGTGCAAAAAATATGCAAGCACTTCCTGGACCCTGCTCTTATCCAGTTAGAGAAGCTGACCCAGCTGGGTGTAAGTGACATCCTGGTATCTGTGAAAATTGCTACTCAGGTTGTTGGTGGTACCATCAATCTGGAACAAATTAAACTTGGCGTTGCCCTGGGGATCATTGAGGTTACATCTACCATGTTGCAAAGCTTGCAAAATGGCGTGTATCTCCTCTATGTTGTATTGTTGTTGTCCCATGGCAACAGCAGTCTCTGTAATGTTGAGCTGGATCATTTCCAGCAAAAGTGTGGGTGCTTTGTATGGAGCCAGCTCTAAGCAGAAGGATTGGTCTCACTCAGTATTGCTGGTCTCCATGTATCCCCCCGTACTTATCAACAAAGCCAGGGGTCAGCGGTGGCAAGGCAGCGCCTTGACTTGACACCAATAGAAACTTGTTTTTGTTGTGAGCACTACTGTCAAGATTTCTGGTTCTTGATGAAGAAGAAAGATTGTTTTTATTAGGTGATTTAATCATGTTGGGATGGGATATCTGTATGAGGACATATGTGTTTCCAATTGGTGTGTGTTTTGCAGCAACATGCTGTGTTCCGTTGCTGCTCGTGCCAAGTGATGAGAGAGTCCTGTGGTCCTTTGGAGACGCAACACCGTCTATGGTGGTTTGGCAGGATTCTGAAAGTATCAATAAGTTGCTCTTATTGTACTTGACACTACTACTATTTGGACTAGTAGTAATGTTGATGGGTATTAATTGTCTGCCTTACAAGTGATCTTGGAAGGACCCTTTATAGTTGAAAGCTAGTGGCCAACCTGGCGTCTAGCTGCGGATAACTCTTACTAGCTAGCCTATCATCCCCAAGCTACTAGTTTCACCCCCTAGAGTTGGATCCCAAAACCTGAATAAGGTTTGAGATGAGGTAATATTCTAGGCTGCTGATTTCTCCTCTTCAGCCTAGATATACCTTGACTTAGTTACGGCAAACTAAGTTGATACCCAATCTGGCCAACCTGCCCTTGTGCTCAGTATAATGTGCAGAATTTGTACAGGTGGTCTTCTGTCTCACTTCTTGGTGAAACAGGATGTTGTAATTCCCTGTTCCAATCTCTTGGTTGGGTCTGCGTCCCTATTTGGAATCTGGAATCCTTGGCATCTAATTATAGAAGCTTCTGGATTGGCCTGTGACCTGAGACCCGGAATGTCTCAGGTGTCTTCTGACTTGGAAACTATATCAATCTTATTATAGTTTCTCCGTATTCCGGAATAGCTGTGTCACTCTGGCTGTAATCCGTCCAATGTCAACCCATAGCTTCAGTGATAGGGATATGGATCAGTCAACCCTAATGGATCAGGATTTCCTGACACCAATTTAAGAAGACTAATTAGACATTCACCTGAAAATAAAGAATCATGTGATAATATTTGAGACAAAAAATCATGATATTCATATTTGATTTTCTTGTTTTCTTTAAAAACTAATGCAAACCCTAATAATGAGATAGGTTTTTTTGAATAAAAACAATTGTTGGTCTCAATTGGACTACTTCCAACCTTTAAGTTTTCCTTATAATCTATAACTACAACACAAGACTCATCATCTAATTCATAAATATCTTTTTTATATTTCCTATTTTGATGAACATAAAAGTATTGGTGCTGATTAATAGTCTTTAAGTAATTGCCTATAGATTCTGGTAATGGTAAGTTTTTCTTTCACATTCTTCCTTCTTTTTTTCTAGTGAATTTTTTTAATTACAAATATTGCACATATTGGTTTGTTTTTTACTTTTTATTATATTTTTAGGAATTAATTTATAGTAAGTAGAAATTGAAACTGAAATTTCACTTTTTATTTTCATATTTTCATATATTTCTTTTTTTGTTTTAAGTAGAGAGTATTTAATTCAGTTGAGTAATTACTCATCTCTTTTTCTATATCTTTATAAATTTTTTCAGGCACTTTTTTGTAAACTGGCTTGTTTCAAAAGAATTTTCCAGCAATTTTTTAATTATTTTTTAGTTGTTTCTTTTTTTAATAAATAGTTATTATTTTTTTGGTTTTTTTATTTAAGCTTACATTTTTATTTTTATTTATTTTTCTTGAGTATTCAAACTCACTATTGGTTATATTAAAACCCATATCATTAAGCTCTTTTAAAGAGTAACCGGAAATAATCAGAGATTGCAAGGCTGGAAGATGCTTTTGGGGAGAAGATTTCATGAGATCCTTTAAGTTTTCAATTAACTCATTGCTTTTTTGGTTTTGAATAGTTGGCAGGAACTGAGATCTCCTAAATTCAGTTTAAGTAAGGAAGTGCTTGATGAAATTATCAAGATCATCACCAGCAATAAAGAGGAATGCCTTTTTTAACATTGCAATTCTTTCTCTTTTTGTTGAAGCTCCCAAGGGAAAAAAGGGTAGCATGGCAGAAGTAAATTTAACTGAGGACATGGTAGTATTTTGAATCTGTAATTAGGTCAGATCTATGAAATGTGCCTTAATGATAGAGTAGTTCTGATCAGAATGTGGCCTTTGAATGGGGTCTTTTGGATTAGAAGCTTTGTGGTTCTTTAGCTCTTATATACCAAGCTAAATGACATCATTCTGAAAGAAATGGTGTGATAGCTTTTACTATAGTTTGTAATTGAATTTATGTTTGCAGAATTAATTAAATTCCTAGTTTTCATGCACAAGTGATATATGTGAAGCAGCTAAGCATCATTATTGCATCATATCCTCTTTTTAATCAATGCAAATCAATTAAAATGATGTATTCAGTTAACTGTAACTCTTCTGTATATTTTTAAAATAATAAAATATTAAAGAATTCTATTTAAAAATTGCTTAATTTGAGGTTCAAAGCTCACTTGAACCTTAAAATTAATCTAAACAGTGATAAAAGCACCCTAACTTCAAACTGCCATAAAATCCTAAATAATTGAGCTTTTTAATAAAATAAAATGCAAAAATAAAGCTCTAATTCTTATCTTTGATTTCATTAAATAACAAAGATACTTTGTATATTAAAAAAGAGCTTTTTTAGCTTTGAAGTGATCTACTTTATATCATTAGATATAATCATATAATAAAATCTGGATTATACTCTTTTAAATTACTTTTGCTTTAATATTGAGCATATTATACACATTAAAATCTTTCCACTAATAGAAAGATGGGATTATTAGCTTCATTTTGATAGTTTACAAGTGAAAAAATATTAATTTTTCATTGAGTTTTTAATGTTTTAAATATAAAATGTGTAATTAGTTACTTTTTCAAAATTGAACTGTGTTATGCTGCGGCTTGAGCAGCATGTGCATTAGGAAATGGCGTAATCCCTAAAATAATGACCCATATGTATAGCCATCAACACAATAGTGATTACTAACCCATACCCAGAATCAAAAAGATATCCCCTGCTAGTATGTCACATAAGGACAGTTAAAACCAACCCCATTATCATGGGTATACTTAAGAAGTGCATAAAATACAAGTTATGTAGTTTAAGAAGATTATATCCTTATTCAATATATAAATAGTGTAACATAGCTATACACTACACCCTATGGGGACTATGCAGATAAAATTTTCACGTGGTCCTGGGAAGTATTGGATTACTTGGGGAATCCAGGAACTGATCCTAGTATTGTATCCAGATTGAGTCACTGGGCCACCTTTACTCCACAATCAAGCCATTTCTTGGGGAAAGGATTTCCCAATTGGGATGGTTCAAAGGTGCAGTGACATCATCTCCAGGGGATTGCTTGCCCCAAACGTAAAAAATGGAAATCCACAGGTCAAGCACAAAGGAAATCAAATATCCTGAAGGTCTACATATCACCATGAGCAAGAAATGGGCTGTTGCATCATCCTCCATCACTCCCGCTCAGAAAACTGTTTCCCCAACAATCAACCTGGTTGCTGAGTTAGGTGACCCAAAGGCTTAATCCAGATAGGATACTGGGATTAATTCTGGGATCCCTCAAGTAATCCAACTCTTCTCAAGACCACATAGTACACTTGATCTACATATACACCATGTAGCTCATTGGTAATGATATAATATCCTATTGTTGTGTATATACTTTTAAGAAGTATATGAAACAAAATAAAGGAGAAAATTAAGAAGAGAATGATACTTTTTTTGATATGAATGTAGGGTATTATATAGCATCCTGGGAAGTCACATACTGTCTATGTACGTCATGGGAGTCATAGGCTTATCTGAGTAATGTTCCTCTTAAGTCACAAGGCTTATTCAAGTTGTGTTCCACTAAGGATCTGGATTGTTTGGTCCCCGTAATATATGGTTGAATGATAGTAGTGCCACCAGCTTAATGATTAGTTGGTGAGCCATTCAGTGGTTCATTTGGTGAACTACTTGGGGTGTTGATTCCCCAAGAAAGAGTAATTGAAGATGTTGCAATAAGAATGATACTTCAGTGATATGAATTTAGAGGATCATATAGTATCATGAGAAGCCACATGCTATCCATGTAGGTAACAGCGCCCATGTTGACACTAAAAATGTTGACAGTGGCCATGTCAACAAAGTGTCAACATGGTCACTGTTGACTCAAAACTTGAAATCTCCTATGCTTTTTGCTAGTTGCGCTAGCTTAATTCTTTTTTTAAAGCGTTCAGGGGTGTGAACCCAGAAAACACAACAAAATTGTGGCCATTTTGAAACAATTTAATATTAAGCTTGGTCAAAAACTTGATTTAACCAGATTTCTCCTTTATGTTTGCTAATAAAAATTAGTCTATTTTTTATTCATTTTCACGGCGTAAAAGTGCCAATGTCGACACTTTTTAAGCCAAACTTATTTTTAATAACAAAACTGAAACATCTACAATAAAAAAATTAAGTGCACATTTAAAAATATTTTTTATTAAATTAATATATAGAAAAAAAACATTGCACATATAGTAGATTTTTGAAATGATCATCCTATAAATATATATGTGGCACTTATTCTGGCTTTAATATCATAAATGGATTGGTGGCTAACAGGGATCCAATAATTTAAGTGTGAGTTACTATGTAATTTACTATATAATTTATTATTAAAAATAATGTGGCACTCAAAAACGTTGTCTATTTGCTCGTGATCATCCGCTGGGGTGGAGTTAAGCAAATTAGAGTGGTGCAATTAAGCTTAAATTAATATGCCACTTCATATAAAGAATGTTGTAAGTGATGTTGTTGACACTTTACTTTTTTCATTACTGAATACAAGTTTCTTAACTTTTTTCAATATACATAATGGTAAAATATCATATAACCACTACCCAAATATTATTTTTAATAAATAAATAAATAAAGAACTTTGATACTTTTTTTACTTATTTTCATGTTTTTTAATTTTATTATGTGAACAAAAACACACAGAAAAAAGTTAATATTTGCTAGCCTGCGTAAATTTAATTAAGCGTACTATGAAAAAATATAGTAAATTTTCAAAAAAAAGTAAACAGTGACAATGTTGTCAAAAATAATGTCTACAATCTTTCTAATTGACAGTGAGAATTCAGCTTTTTTACTAATTTTCACTCATAATGTCAATGCTTTTCATTTCTCACATATAAAACTTAATGTTTTACATAATGAAATCATCTGAAATTTTAAAATATTGTATTCTTAACTTTTCTTTTTCATATTTTCTAATTTTCAAAATAAAATCTATTTATAAAGCTAATACTTTCACATAAAACTCTTAACTTTTAACTTGCTATTTATAACTTTAATAAAATAAAATAATACAAGTATTTTTTACCTTTTAAATGCCAATAAAAGCCATATAAAGTTTCCTTTTTATATATTATGTTTTTAAGTTTTTTTCTTTGTTTTTTAAATACATTGCTTTATTTTAAACCCTTTTACTTATTATTTTAGGATAAGAACACTTCTAAACAGCCCAAAGGAACCAAGCATCCCTCTAAGCCCACTAAAATCACCAAGAAGAAGCCTGTCTCATTAAAGAAGACCACTTCCAAGCCCTCCCCAACGCCCTCCCCTGAGCCCTCTTCTGAGAAGAGCCCCGCTCACTCCACTGGGGGAGAGTAAACTGATGGTTTCCTTACGGATCACAGTTTCTTCAACTTGGCTTCAGATGAGGAGCCAACCAAGAAGCGGTGCCAGGCCAAAAAGACCCCAGCCAAGGATAAGTCTCCTGCACATGAGGAGCACCAAGATAAGCCCCCTTCTGCTTCCCCACCACCATCAAAATCTCCCCTTTGATTTCATCTGGGGATGATACCAAGCCCCTCCCTGATTACTTCCCTAGCTTTTGCCATGCTCCTGCTGGCCCCTGGGACCCTCTGTTGGCTCACAATATCTGCAACGTTGATGGGAATTTTAAGGTTCCTTCTTCCCTACCAAAGATTTCCCATCATGAGTGTCAAAGGTGGGCCATTCATGGTGGCCAACGGTTACATCTTCTCATGCAATAATGCCAACCAGGGCTTCAAGAGCTGGCACTATACCTGCAAGGACTGCTTCTGCCCAGTGCAGCTCAATACTGAGCGCTGGGACTTGGTACAGACCATCAAAGATGAACACACTTTTGTGATGCCCAACACAACCATTGTCTGCCTTCTCAAATGGTATCTGGTGCAGGACATGCCCACCTCAAAGGACCTTTCCCCGACCCAGCTGGCTGTGCTTGCATGCAAGTACCTCTCCCCACCAACCTCAAGAGGGTGCCAACCCACACCCAGTTGGTCAAGTTTGTGAGTGATAGGCGCCAAGCCTCAAACCCCCTGGACAAGAGCGCCACCACCATTGAAGACCTGGTCCTCACAGATTCCAAAAAAATTGAGGATGGTGAGATGTTCCTGCTCCATGACAATGGGCAGGAAGTGGAGGATAGGATTATAGCCTACACCACAACCCAAAACCTGGAGTAGCTCAATACTGCTACCACCTGGCTGTGCAACAGCACATTTGCAACCTGCCCAACCATTTTCAAGCAGCTTTGGGTCCTACATGGACAGTTCAATGACCAGGTCATCCCTCTAGTGTTCTTCCTCCTGCCTGGTGCCAAGAAAGAAGTCTACATCAGAGCATTCAAAATTGTCTGGGATGCTTTGAGCTCCCTTCCCACCAACCAGATCCCCCTCCCACTCACGCCACCAGAGCAAACCCTTCCTCTGCTGAGAAGGATGAGTCCACCCTAGCTGTAGAGCAGCTAGCTCATGCGTGCTCAATTGGGCCAAAGATGATCATAATGGACTTCAAGAAATCTCAGTTCAGAGCCTTTGAGACTACCTTTAATGGAGAAGTACAGGGCTTCTTCTTCCATTTTAGGCAGGCCCTCATCAATAATCTCAAGGGTGAGAAGGAGCCTTTTGAAAAGTATCTTAATGATGGTAAAGGGAAGTGCCCATTTGCCATTACCCAGTTTGCTGCCTTGGCTTTTGTGCTGCCAAAGCATACTGGGTTTGGCTTTGAGGCCCTCCTGGAGGATGCTTACATGAAGAAGCACTCCACCATTTTCAAGGGTTACCTTAGGTACTTTGAAAAGCAATAGGTAAGCAAGAAGGTGACTTCCTGGAGAGAAAAGAGCAGGGCCACTGCCCCTTGGAATTGCCAGGGCACCTGCCTCAAGGGGGAGATGAAGACCACCTCTAGCCTTGAGGTTTGGCACAAGCACTTTAAGACCAAGTTTGGGTCCAACCCCATACACAACAAGTTCTTTGCCAAGCTACTAGAGGAGCAGGCCAGATATGTATCCAAGTTTTGCAACCTGGCCAACCAGATGACCCCCAAGAAAAAGAGGAGTAAAGATCAGGAGTACCAGGAGGCAGTGCAAAAGGTGGTGAAGAAGAATTATAAGGTGATGGAAATCAAAAAATACCTTGAAGATGTCAGAACTTCTCTTGCTGGTGGCTTCAATTAGCCAAATAAACTTTGCTTTGCTTTTCCTGGATTGATTTTACCTTTGGATTTTTATATTTTTTATTTTTCTGGATAGTACTAATCTTTTTAGGTATATATGGTAAGTTTCAGATACAGTTTTAATGTGGTTTTGTAAAAAACATCTTATATTTTGTTGATTTATCTTTAAGGCACAAGATTTTTTCAGTTGTGCTTATACAAAGAATAATAAATTTAAATTAGAATTTTCTTATATTTTGTAGTTATTATGATATATAAAACATCTTTTTTTGGTTCATTGGGATTTTAATTTTTATGTGAATAAAAAATAATTTTATAATAAAGAGTGTAATTTACATAGTAAATTGAAAATAGTTGCTTATATCTCCTTATTCTTATTACTTATAGTAATTTTTTATTACATTTTTGAATTCTTGGGGTTATTTTAGTATACTTATTAATTATATATATATTTTATATTAAAAATATTCAGGGTAAAGTGTACTGTTATTTAATAAAGTGTCAACATCCAGGAGACAACATTATGTAAAACTGGGTTGTCACTTTACTATAGTGTCAACATGGCCACTGTCAATATTTTTAGTGTTGACATGGGTACTGTTGCCACAAAATACACTCAAGCGCAGTGAGTCAAAACTCAATCCAAAAACAAAACACAATAGCAAATCACTATGTAAACAAAATCACTCAAATGCTGTGTGCAGTGGATTTTAATCAAGAATGATACCAAGGTATCTAAAATAAGACACACAATCCAAGACATAAATTTTAAAAATATTGTGTTGGGTGCTTAATTTGGCATAAAATATGGGGAAATGGGTTGTGACGGATCTAGGTCTAACCAGTCCATCCTACCATTATCCTGCCCTTGACTCTTATTGCCATTACCTTCCTGTGACAAAGCTTCAAGGAGCTTTGTCTCCAGGGAGGCAATTTTATAGGACAACACTTTGTTATCATCCCGCCAACTGGCCATGATCTCAATGCTCTTTTCCTCCCTTGCCCTTAAAGCCTCAATTTCACAATTCACCTTTGCTTTCACTTGTTGTAAAATTGTGTCCCATCCTACTAACAGGTTCCAGGAATCCCACACATAGATTTGGTTTCCTTGGGCGGGAGTCCCTTCTTTTACAAATTAATTGGAGTATAACTCTTCAAATGCAGCCTTTACTTCCACCAAGGACTCCTCAGGCACAGTCTTGGTGACCTCCAAGCTTGCCCAAGCTTCCTCCAACAAACTTGTGGGAACCTCTTTCCTGGCAGCAGCAGTTTCCCCATGAAGTACTCCAAATTTGGCCCTTTCAAAATTTAACAAAGAAGACATAATAATTGAAAAGGTAGTTGATGGGAAAGCGTCAAAATCAACAATATATCTTTATTTAAAATTAGATGTTTTTGCTTACATACTATTCAGGGCATATTTGGCTGAAAACCCATCTGGTTCCTGAATCAACCTATGATTCATATCACATGGTCTATGACATTTGAGTTGTCTGAACCTAGATCTTTACCTAAAAGATCACCAATATTTCTTAATCTATGAGAACCAACCTACAATGAGAATGAGTCACCTGACGCCATTCATCTCAATGTATCAATTCAGCATGGAGCTTCCTCAGCTCCTGGCGCCAAACCCCTGTGGAATCTATGTATTTCAAATCCAGATCTTTACCTAAAATATCTTCATACTTCTCAATCTATGAGAGGATACCTAGATCATTCCAGAATCACCTGATTCTTTACGGTGGAATATCTTGTTTTGGCTTGAAGCATTCCAAGATTCCAGCGCCAAAACCCTGTGGAATTGTGTATTCCAGATCCAAACTATCAATGTCCAACTGGGAACCAGCTGATCAATCCTAAATACCCAGTCATCATTGCCTGTATTTAGACAATTTCCTTTTGTTAATTGAACCTAAAAATTAACTTAATTAACATTTGCAGTTAATTAATTCACACCAAAGATCACAGGTTGTTGTGAAGAATTTGGATCAAATACTTGCAATATAATCACCTGTTATACACCATATATTTGTTTATTGTATGACAGATACTCACCTAGTATACACTGTATAATTGTCTATTATACGCCGTATAATTACTTATCCACATAGTTATAACCATCAATTATACAGCAGATAGTCTTTGATTTGATACTGGATCAAGTCAGCTATTATATGGTGTATAATCTCTAACTCAAACCATCATCCTAAGAACTCAGCTTGGCGTACTTGTTAAGCTTGACCTAACCTTATGGCTTGAGTTTAACAAGTCTGAGGTTCAAATCCTCTACTAAGCTTACCTTTTTACCCTAGGTATCAATCATCCTTCAAAGGGAAATAACCAGTTTGAGACACCTAGTCTCCAAGATTGATTCAACCAATCTTGCCTTAGTTTTGTTAATTAGTACAGCCTAACTAAAAAACTACATTCTGTTCTTTTATTAAATATAGATACCAAGCTTCCAGGAATCTTTATCTGAAGAATTCCAGTCAACCTATCTACATAAAATAAACAGTAATACAGAATACCTTTATATTTTGAAGTATTTATTTGGCTAAATACTTAACAGTGACTGTTGTATGGTCACATGGGTGGAAAATATTTTGGGTGTTTTAAAATGGGTGTTGTAAAACCAAAAACAACTAAATAAGAAATAAAAAATCTATAATTGGGATATTGGAAAAGAAAAAATATTAATTAAATATCCATATTCAGATAAAATAAAAAAATAAAAATAGGGGTAACTTAATTTAAAATTATTTGATATTTTATTAAATTCTCAAAATGAAAGAAACACAACAACAGAGTATCAATGCACCTGTTGTGCACCACAGTTGCATTTGCCCCCGCTTGGTCAAAGAACAGAGTTAGTGCAACACAAATACCTACCCAGGAAGAAGACGGGAGAGGAGAGTTCAATAGTGACGCTGCACTGACACAGCTGGTTTGAGGAGCACAAGCTACTAGGGTGCAGAGCATCAATCCTTAGGTCCCAAAGCTGACCCAGAAGCCCATCAAGGTTACCAAAACAAAAAATGATTAGAAACAAGGAGATAGAACTTACTTTGTATGTGTTTGACGTTGTTTACTGCCAAGAGTTGGTCCTGTCAGCCATGCTGGAGAAGGTCAAGCCTGTACTTGACATTAGCTATGAGCCCTACGTAAGTGATGGCAACCAGTAGGAGGACAAGGAGCTGAGTTCTACCAAACTTATGAGGGGCAGCTAGTGCTCAAAAAGGTTGCAGCCTTCTACAACAAGGTGCCCATGCCTTGCAAGCCAGTCCCTGAGCAGGATCCCAATCCAACTACTCCTGCTAAGCCGCCCAGAAGCGCATCCCAGATATCAAACACATCATCCTTCTCAAGCTAATGTGTGAATCTGGTGATTTAAAGGCAGCCGCAGCTCTTGTTGGGGTGGACCCCAAGTACGCCTCAAAGACCTTTAATAAGTTCATTGATACTGACCAAGTCCTTGCCGCAGAGAAATCCTTGCGCGTGTCAACCATGCTCACCAAGGAGCACAAATGGGCAATCTGCCAGTGGATAACCCAATATTGTCATCTTGAACTAGCAAATATACAGGCCATGGTAAAATCTACATTTGGGGTTGAGGCCTCAATTTCCTTTTATTATCATTTGGTCAAGGGAATGCACTTTTTCTGGAAAAAGCTTGGGGTATCCCCCTACTATTGTAATAGCCCAGCCAACATTGATGTCCGGAAAAAATACGCAGAGGTGTACACTGCCCTCAAAGACAAGGGGACAGTCAAGTTCTATTACATTGACAAATCAGCATTTGCCTTGTTTATGTGGAATGCATATGGGTATAACCAAAAGGCTCAAATGACAGGGTAGCTCGCGTGCAGAAGTCTGCGCCACAGACTACTCAATGGTTTTCTCCTTGGTCCAAAGGGGGTTGAGCTGTATTAAAATGATATTGGGTTCACATAACAGCAGGATCTTTCTATCATTCCTCCAATTGATCCAAGAGCACCTGAGGCGCACAAGCCTGGGCTTCACCAGTGTTATTGAGCTGGACAATGTTGGTCTCCATAAGGTGGCTGATATTCTTGAGGAATTCCCAATGATTGACACTAACAGTTCAGTGGGCCCCCAGCAATTGGCCACAGCAAATTTGCGCCTTCTCTTCCTCCCTGCCTATTTGCCCTTCCTAAATCCCATCAAGGAAGTGTTTGGGTAGCTCAAGTGAGTCGTCAACCAAGGAACCCCAACTGGGACCAAGGACCTGTTTGATTTGCTGCAGGCCGGGATCCACACCCTCCTAGCTGAGACTGTTGCCAAATTCTATGACCACGCTGATTCATTCATCTCTGTGTGCCTAGCCAAAAAGCCAAATAATAAAGGCTTAGTGTGTCCAACTTTTTTATATTCTCTAATTTACTGTTCAATATTTATTAATTATCATTTTATATTTAGATGTTTCCAAGCCTGCAATCACATTCAGCAGGACCATCAATGGAGGTTAGTAATTTATTTATTTTATATTAATTTTATTATTATTCCATATGAGGTTATCCCAAAGACTTGATACTGGATTAAGTGAATATATTTATATTACTCTTATCAAATAAATATAAAAATCAAATTAAAAAAATTAAATGTAAAATGCACAAGTTAGAATTTATTTTATTAACGTATAATTTTATGCTTTTATGAAACTGTTTCCACAATATATTTTGCAAAACTTGTATGCTGAAATAAAAATTATAAAAATTTATTATAATAAAAATAATATAAATTGTAATAAAATTTGTTGGAATCATATTTTTTATTGTGTGCGCCTATAGTAAAGTCCTTTGGTATGTACCCACCCCGCAATGGAGGTGGTGCACAACCTCCACTGCCACACTGTGGACGGTGAATACACCCTGGTTGAAATATTTTTGAAGGCTAGTAAAAGGGAGAAGGGTCAGGTGGGAATGTAGGAGCAGCTTCTCTGTTGTGCTGCAAACCCGTAAATCCCTGCCAGGACCAGGGCGTCTTTTATCACATGGTCCACTGTGTTGTACCCGGGGGGACCTTCTTCCCATCCAGGAAGATCCTGGCCTTGTTGATCCCTAGGAGGACCCCATCAAGATCCTTCACATCAGCGCTCATCCTGAAGTAAAACAGGAACCCCAGGTAAAACACCAGATAAAGCCTTTGTTAAGCAAAGGCTTCAGTGAACTTGCACAGCTTATTGTATACTGAACTTATTTTATTTTTGTGTTTGGTTTTAGCAGAGGTCAGCTCCATGGTCGCAGGTAGTCCCGTCTTGTTGGCACTCCAGGTCAGCCCAAAGTCTGCCAGGGGGATTTTGGTTTTCTTGACAGCTGTTGTGTCTGCAACAGCCAATTTGACACCGCACGCCCAAAGTTCTCCAACTGGTAAGATATTGTGTGCTCTACTGGAGAGCAGAAGCAAGCAGCTGCATTAGCCTGGCCCATCTCTGGTACATTCTTGAATGGGAGCGTCTCCAGGACGTCCCAAACAAGCTCAATGAGTTTACACAGTAAACTCCCCTGAGGTTAACTGGGTCCAGGAGGACCAGTTGGGCATCCATGTAGGCAGTAACTGCCCACTTGGATGCCCCCTTGCCATGCGTCAGCCCAGCCAATGCCTCCCACAACATTGGAAAGGACCTGTGGATGCAGTCCTCCAGCTCCTGCAAGACAGGGAGGACAGATACAGCTGCTTGGCCACATGAGTGGCATAGTTGGCATAGAATGTGGTAGGGACAAAGGGGACCAGGACTTGACAGAGTTCACCGTCTATGTCCCTTAAAAAAACAGGTAAGTGTTTAAAAAATTTATTAATTTTATTTTTGTGTTACATTTTCTTGTTTCTTTCTTGCCAGATGCTTCAGCAGGCTTGGCCATTCTTGGTACAAGCAGTTGTGCAGGCAATTCTTTATCCTCTTGTCTGGCACGCTTGGTGGGTTTGAGATGTTCATACATCTCTGGGCCGTCAACCCAGACGGACAGCGCAGAAAGATTGTATGCCTTAAATTGCAGGCCCTCAACCACTGTCTTCTGGATGTTGAGAAGACGCTTGATGGTCTTCTCAGGGGTGTCTGGTATTTTTGTCATTAGGGCCTTTGCAGACATCTTGTCTATTTTGTCTCTGTCAAGGACGGCAGACTTAACTTTGGCTTTGACCTTGCGGTCAATGTCTTTGATTTTGGAAATTGCCAAGTCAAGATCCTTCAAAAGCTTTTCCAATTATCTCATTGATTTTTAACTGACCTCTTCATATGTTTTTATAGCTTTTGCCCCAATAAATTTGGTTTATTTTGATACTGTTGCCTCTTTGTTTATTCCTTTTTGTTTTCCTATTCACTACATTATCCCATCTTTTTACCCATTTTGTATATGTTTTACGCTCATTTCAATATGTGTGTTTGCTTTGTGTTGGCATTGTTTCATTGATTACCATATTATTTTTGGCAATTTAAACAGCCCCTTGTAAAAATATTAACAACAATTCAGTGATCAGCTAAATTTGAATTAGAAAATTATGTGCTAACTGTTTTAAGATAAAGTTGTTACTGATCTAAATTCAAAACCTTAATGATAAACTTTAAGCCAATCAGGAGCCAAGTGATAAAGTGATTGTTGTGACATAAAGAGTCATTCAATAATTCTTTGGTGTATGTGCGCTAATTAATATGAGTGGCTGAATGTTTTGCTATTGTGCGCCATGGTTGCTATGATGAGCTATTGGTAGATAAGTGCTAACCCAGCAGCTGATTGGGCACTATTATATCAACAACTTGCCACAGCGGCAATGGCGTACAATGGCAAAACATCCAGCCAATCATATTAGTTAGTGCACATACACCAAAGAATTATTGAATGTTCCTTTATGTCATAACAATCACTTTATCACTTGGCTCCTGATTGGCTTAAAGTTTATCATTAAGGTTTTGAATTTGGATCAGTAACAACTTTATCTAAAAACAGTTAGCACATAATTTTCTAATTCAAATTTAGCTGATCACCAAATTGTTGTTAATATTTTCACAAGGGTTGTGTTTAAGTGCTAAAAATAACTGTGTTCTGGATCTAGATAGATCACATAGTAAATATATGATTTTATAGAAATAAGCTGAACATAAAGAATAAAACTAACTATAAAAAAAGAGAGCATGAACAATTGAAATTCAAAAAAAGATAATATAAATAGAAAATGTTTGGTGACAGGGGGTTTATTGGGGCGGGGGAGAGTGATGCCTAGGAGGCAAAATAGCGCAAGAAGGAAGACATAGAGGCGGTGCTGGCCTGGGGGGTCTGGGATTGGGTGGGTTGGGCTTGCGGGTGAGAGGTGTTGGTGGCGGGGGTGGAGGATTTCATGTGATGGCTGCCATATAACGCTTGTTGTATTCCTCATCAGTCATTTTCTGGATGGGCTGGTAGGTGGCAGTGGCCCGAGGTGGAAGGCGCTTATCCTTACATGATTGGTTGCCCATGTTCACATGGAAAACCATTTACGCAAATCTGTCAGCCACCATCTGGCAGCCAAAGAGAAAATTGTGGTCAAGGACCCCAAGATAGAGGTTGTTGAAAGCCTGAGGGTGGAGCTCCCGTAATGTGGATCCCATGTTGAAGAAGACAACATCAGACAGATGGATGTCTGCATGACCGGCAGGGTAGACTGAGGCCTAGTTCCCAAGTTACTGGATGGCCTCAAGGGCAGTGGAGCTACCCTCCATCTGGTGGCTCAAGAAAACCTGGTACTTGGAATTTGAGCCGTCCCAGGAGTCAAGTAATCCACCAAGGATGTGGCTGTATGAGTAGCCATCAATAGAATCTGGGTTTTTACAATAGTAGACAAAACCCTTGGCTGAAACAGCCAGAAATGCATCAATGAACATCCCCTTCTTGACCTTCTTTCTTCCTTTTTGAGTGGCAGCTCTTCCTTGCTTGCCAAAATCATCAAAATCTATTGATAGCTTGTAATAGGAGATGAACATGAAATCACCAGTTAGACTAGTCAGGCATTGGACCAGGATTGATTTGATGGCGGTGTCATACAGGGAATCACCAGTGCCATCCCATTGGTTGCCGGCAAAATTGATAAGAAACCGTATTGAAGCCACCTTCCCATACATCCAGAGCTGCACCATGCGCTCAGACACTCAAATGCCATGGTGCACAAGTTGCTTCCAGACCTGGGTCAAGGGAAGCTTGGGATCCTGCTGGAGGAGGTCAAGCATGATTGGGTATGCCTCAGATATTTGTGACTTGGGGGCCTTCTTGGGCTTCTTGGCCGTCCTGATCAGATTTCTGCTGTTCATCAGGTTGTTTAATTCCCGCATGACAGTAGCTTGGGTAAATTGCAAATGAGCAGCAATCTGTTTCCAGGACAGAACCTGTAGATCCAGTGCCACAATTTCTTGAAGAATTTGGGCGGTGATGATTTGTCACTTGGGGCGCTGGACCGGGGGAGCTGAAGCCTGATTGACTGTAGGGGGGCAGGTTGGCTGGTGGCAGGAAGTTGTTCCAAATCAAGGTTGCCATCCCAATTGGTTGATTGGTGGGCAGCTTGTGCGGGGGTGGGTACAGGAGCAGGGGCAGAGCTAGACACTATGTGA
This sequence comes from Entomophthora muscae, assembly GCA_014839935.2. Classification (NCBI taxonomy): domain Eukaryota; kingdom Fungi; phylum Entomophthoromycota; class Entomophthoromycetes; order Entomophthorales; family Entomophthoraceae; genus Entomophthora; species Entomophthora muscae. The sequence goes on along the minus strand of QTSX02007135.1, from coordinate 10,515 downwards.
CTACTGAACAAGTCAAAGCCATAGGGGTCAGTGGTCAGGTACAGATCAGCTTCCTTGTTACCCGCCTCAAAGGCTTGGGTGTAAACAGGTGCCTCCACGTTCTGAGCCTTGCCTCCATTGAAGCTGGCTTGGCTGCTGTTGGCTTGGCTGTTTGTGCCGTCAAAGATATTGCTAGTAAAAACCATTGTAAAAAAACCTAGGATAAAATCACTAAAAATAGAAATTTTAAAACTTAATGATTTATTTTTATTGTAATCTCAAGTCTATATTTGGAAGGTTCTAAAAACCATTTCATACAAATCAGGAGCCATGAAAATGAATAAAAATGCCTCTGTTCCTAAATTGGATAGCTGTTAATTGGCTGTTAAACTGTTATTTTTCTATTTTAGACTGCTCATACTACACATCTTGTGTGAGTTCATTTCATTTTGTGCTTGTGGAATCTTGCTTCTAGATTGCTCAAATTTTGTTTCATTTTAGTCCCTCTATTAGTGCCTCATATGAATCATGCTTGAATTACAGTATACTCCCGAACAGCATCTATCCATTTCACTTGTTGTATCAGTTCATTTTGTTTGTGGTTTGAACTACACCGCTTGATGTTTGATATAATTTTGTATAATGGGCTAGTGAAATTTGTTTTTTGTTTGAAAGTTCATTTATTAACTGAAATTTTATAAATTAATTGAATCCTGAATCTCACGCAACTTGGATTTTGTACAAATCTGAAATCATTTCATTTAAATCTGAGGTATTTTTGGCTATCACCATAGCTCTTAAAACTACTGTAAGAAGTAAAGTTATAGAGCTGAAACTGCTCTAATTTTATATCCTGTACCTTGCACAAAATAAAAGCATCTGTTTCATGCTTGAAAACTATATTTCTTTTATATTTTTTGATCTACACAATGTTTTGAGGCACAAATTGTGACCTGCTCCAAAAGTTGCAGCACAAATTCACACATATTGTTTTGTGACCTAATCTAAAACCTGCTTGAAAACAGGTATATGTCTTGGTAAGCACACAATTTCTATGGCTGTCTCAACCCTACTTTTAATGGCGTGTATGCTGATGTTGAAACAGCAGGCTTGACCCGCCAGCAAGGTTCCAAACAAGCAGCTATGTGACCCGCAATCCAATTACCTGGCTACTTGAAGCCAGACTAGGAAGTCAGCTCAAATTACCAAATCCAACAACATGAACAGATGATGATCCCCTACAGTGGATACCTTGTTTTGGCACTTGACTCATTACCAGTATCAAGCCACCCCCTTCATCATCCAGCCGTGTGATCAACGCAATCATGTTCCTATTATCCTTGATTCACACTGACTATATAATTACTATCTCTCAATAAAGATTATTATCTAGCTTCTAAATATTTTCCCATTGTAACTCTGCTAAAAAAGCACAGTTACAAAATTGGTAGCACAGATAGGCTCTCCATCCTACCTTAACTTGAAAAATTCTGCCTGTTGCCCGCACGCTTCGCGGTCAACAAATCCTTGACAGAATTATGTCTAGCCTCCTGCCTGACTGGACCCTGTACACTCCTGGTACCAAGATTCCCGATGGCTTTGTCCTATACCAGAACACAGTGATTCCACTACCCGCCTTTAACACCTTGTCTGCATGAGGACTCTTTCAGGCTCCCTCCTTGATTCCGCAACCAACCAACAAAAACGCCATGCCCGCCTATGTAGCTCAAAGACTGTGAAGCGCCGCCTTGGAACCCTTTGCTGGGGCCAAAGACAACAACACTGCTGCATGGATCCAGTCTGCCCAGAGCAAGCTGGCCCAGATGAAATGCCCACAGCAATTTTTGGATTGCAGAAATCTTCATTTGCCTGACCCATGACGCTGGCACCTGGTGTGACAAGTGGCACAAGGAACACGCCAACAAGAACTGGGATACCTTCAAGAAAGACTTCTTGGCAGGATTTGTGCTTAAAGATACAGCACTCATGATCATACACCAAGTGAAGAATCTTACCCAGACAGGCACTGTGAAGGAACTCACCTGCGCCTACAAGGAACTCCGACTTTTATACACCATCTGACATGGCCTTTGACACCCCAGCCACACATCTCATGTACTATGACGCCCTCAAGTTGCATGTGATGAGACACGTGAACCTGGACCAGGTGACCAACCTACAAAGCCTGTACCGCAAAGCAGAGAAAGTGGAACAAACCTCTAACGCCCTTCATAAGGCACAAACAGAAAACAAGAAAGACCCAAGGATTCCCACACAGGCAAGCGCTCCACTCAATCACCCCCAGGAAACAACGGGAATAGCACCAACCATAAGACTACAAGCTCAAACAGACATGAAAGTGGGAACAATGGCCAGTCAAATTGTACCCATTTCCATATGACTGCCACGCAAGGTAACCAAGATGAGGAAAAAGCCCAGGAAGAGCATTAAGTGAGCCAAGCTCTCCTCACAAAACTCCTGAATTGCCCAATGATGAATACCAACCCAAGGATGTGGACCAATGCCCAATGATCCAAGTGCCCTTGGAGGACCCAGTACTGTAAACCATTGCCAGGCATCACAGTAAACTGATGTCCTACCCTTTCTGTTTTTGCAGTTACACAGACTCAGCACTCCTGGATTTGGGAGCAGATCAAATCCTAGTCAACAGTAGCTTTGTGGACAAGTTCAAGCTGGCCACTAATCCTTTGCGGATTAAAAACATGGTCCTGGCTGATGAACACCACATTGCCGTGACAAGGGAAACTGCCCCCTTCTCTGTCATGCTTGAGAACCTCCACCCCACCATCCAAGGTCCCGTCATTGACTTCCCAAAGTTTGACATTGTACTGAGGTTAGACTGGTTACAAAAAAAAACAATCCTCACATAGACTGGGCAACCTCAGTATCAACCATTAAATGCAAAGGCGTCAACCATCAGATCTATCCTGACTCAGTGGACCAACTCCTATGCAACCATGTCTTTGTACGCATCACAGAGACCCTGTACAAAAAGGGAAACCTGAAGAAAATTGACTGGGACTCCTGCTAGTACAAAATAATACACTTCAAGGATCACCAGGATACCTCTACATCTCAGGACCGCAAAACTGTGGCCCACTATCCTGAGATCTTCAAGGAAGCGCTACCCGGGCTTCTCCCCAAGAAACACATCCAACACTTCATCCAACTCAAAGGGGCAGTCCCCAAAGCGCGCCCAATCTACAGGCTGACCACAAACAAAGACAACACCCTATGTGCCTACCTCAAGAAGGCCTTGGAGAAAGTACTTATCCGCCCCTCACAGTCTTTTTTAGGGCCGCCGTGTTCTTTGTGGCCAAAAAGGACGGTACCTTACGTCTGGTCACAGACTATCAAGCCCTAAACAAAGTTACCATCAAGAATTGTTATCCACTACCACTGATTGACAATCTCTTTGATGCCTTGGGAGGAGCCAAGGTCTTCTCCAAGATTATTCTGACTGCAGGCTACAACCAGATCTGCATCAAGGAGGAAGACATCCCCAAAACAGCCTTCCACACTAAATTGGCTCATACAAATGTGTGGTGCTCAACTTTGGCATGACAAACACCCCGTCCACCTTTGTGATCTTCATGAACAAAGTATTTGCGCCACACATAGGCAAGCATATCCTAGTCTACCTGGACAACATCATTATCTACAGCCCCTTGGTGGAACAGCACCACAAAGACCTAGAGGCAGTCTTTGCTACCCTGGCACAACACAAACTGTTGGCCAAGCCCTCCAAGTGCCAGTTCTTTTGTGAGCAATTACCCTTCCTGGGACACATAGTCTCAAAGGACGGCATCAAACCTGACAGTCAAAAGATACAGGCCATATGCAAGATGCCACCACCCAAGGATAAGTTGGAACTTCATGCCTTCTTGGGAATGGTGGCCTATGTACACTGCTTCATACCTGACTATGGCATTTTGACTACCCCCTTATCCACCATAACAGGCACCAAATCCAAGTTTGTGTGGACCCCCCAACGCAACCTCTGTTTTAGACGCCTCAAGGAGAAGCTCACAACAGCTCCTATCCTGCAATACCCCAAACATGACAGAGAATACCAAATAGAAACCAATGCCTCAGATGCATCCATTGGGAAAGTCCTACAAATCAAAAATAGTGATGGTGACTTCCTGCCCGTAGCATATGAATCACAAAAGTTGACAGATGGCAAGTGTCAATACCCTATCCACAACAAGAAACTGTTGGCCATCATGCACTGTCTAGTCAAATGGTGCTGTTATCTAGAACGACAGGAAAAATTCACAGCATTAACTGACCACAAGTTGCTCATATATTTCAAAACCCAAGTAAATCTATCCCGCTACCAAGCCTTCTGGATGGAGCTCTTGGAGAGATTTAACATGCTCATACAGTAAAAACCTGGGGCCAAGCTTGCCATGGTAGGCGCCCTCTCCTGCCTGTATGTCCGTGCCTCAAGAGGAAAAAATGGGCTTGACCCAGACTGGCCCCTCTTAGTACTACAAACAAAAGACAAGGGTTTTCCCCCCAGCACCACAGACATAAAAAAATAAACAATCATTAAGAACAAACACTTATTTGCAGACATGTATAGGACCTTACATCAAAAAATGACCAGTGAAACCATCATCCTGTATGTCCTCACACATCAACAAGTTGACACAATCCTGTGTTACCACAGAGACATGGGGCACAAAAAAAGCTGCAACCTCTATGAATTCCTCAAACATAAAGCATGGTGGCTGACCCTATACCGGGATGTCCAGGAAGTCTTAGACCAATTCAAAGTATGTGAGAAATTTGCAAAAAGCAATCTCCGCCTAAGTCAGTACTACCTATTTGCATGCAACTACCCTTCAAGGTGTGTCCCTTGACGTCGTTGGCTCCATGCCAGGGAAACACAATGATAAGAAATACATCATCACTGCCATAGACTTTGCTACAAGATGGCCAGTAGCCCAAGCAGTAAGAGTGCACACTGGCAATGACGTACAACAATTTATTGGTAAAGAAATAATCAGCAAGTTTGGAAAGCCAGAACTCCTGATAACCAATGGAGGGAAATAATTGACCTCCAAAACCACCAATGTATACCTCGCTAAAAATGGGGTCAAACACACCATAACAACACCATACCACTCACAGGCCAATGAGCGTGTAGAGCGGCTAAATGACAGCCTTGTGCAAGCCTTAGCCAAGCTCACTGCCGGGAGACCTGAAGACTGGTATAAGTAGCTATCAACTGCACTACTTTTGTGCCAAACCTGAGTGAACAGATCCACTGGAAAAAGCTCATTTGAAAAGGTGTACAGATCACAGCCAAATATCATTCAAGCATTGACAGGACCCAAACTGGAAATCCCAAGTGAAGTCCCCCCACGCTCAGACCCTCAAGTTATAGAGGCCCACAGCAAACAAACAGAAAAGGAAAATGAACGTCTGCGAAAAACCTTTGTCCCCATCTGAGATAGACATAAAGTCAGGGACAAGGTTTGGGTCATGAACGTTGATAAAAGCAAACTACAACCCAAGAAAGTAGGACCAGCAATCATTCTAAAGGTAAACAACAATAACACTTACCTTGTACAAGGACTTGGGAAGCACAAACAAGACAAGACCCTACACCATGATTGCCTGAGACCCTGCAAAGCAAGACAAAAACAACGAGAAACCACCCTGCCCACCACAGAACAACAACTAGTCCAGTATGGCGCCCGGGCTCCTGACGGCCTCCCTGACAACCTACCCCCAGGGGAGGCCAACCTTCAGTCAGGGGGTATCAAAACAGCAGGCTCAACCCACCAGCAAGGTTTCAAACAAGCAGGTTTGTGACCCACAATCCGATTACCCAGCTACTCGAAGCCAGACTAGGAAGTCAACTTGAATTACCAAATCCAACAACATGAACAGATGATGATCTCCTACAGTGGATACCTCATTTTGGCACTTGACTCATTACCAGGATCAAGCCACCCCCTTCATCATCCAGCCGTGTGATCAACACAATCATGTTCATATTATCCTTGATTCGCACTGACTATATAATCACTATCTCTCAATAAAGATTATTATCTAGCTTCTAAATATTTTCCCATTGTAACTCTGCTAAAACAGCACAGTTACGATACTGATTTAGAAATATGTCTTATAATTCGAATTTCTATCTTTTGAAGAGCATAGCTGGCGAATTAAAACATCTTCACGTTACTTGGCTGGTTTGCATCGGCATATACGACTTTGATATTCGACAATTCAGAAATGGCCAGATCGCCAGCTTCCTATTATGAAGGATCTGGGGGTTCCAAGCCCCCAATCAACAGCCGAGAAATGGGTGGGGCTTTAAGGGGTAGATAACTTATGACCAGCATGGAACGGTGGAGCTTACAATTTATGTGGCTTTGAATTGGGAATTTTACGCTGAGCTGGATTTCTGGCAGGAAAAATCCAACTCCTGAAGCCACTTGTGGATTCCTATTACTTAAATCCATACAGCTAGTCAAAGCTTGTACGTCGTTCATTCACATGCCATGATTCTTTGGTTGGATGAAGCTTGAAATTTAAATAAATATTTTATTAAGAAAGCTATTCGATTATTCTGTTAGCATGTCAGCTGATTGAATATATTTATTTTTTATTGAGAAAACTGGAATACTTCAACACGAGGCATAATAAAACGAGAAACAGCTCCAGAATTGCACATAGAAAGTAGGCAATCCAGACAACGACTGCTGAAAAACCATTGTCCAGGATCAGAACAGTCATTGCACCCGTTGATCCTAATCATTAGATATCTTCTTTTAACTTTACCTATTGTCTGCAAACAGAGACTGGTTACACTTAGTGCCCCAATCTCCTTTGTCCTCCAGGTCTGGTAAATCTGGGGAATGAGCTTGGCTACAGAACACGCTGTACTAAAAGCTCCAGTCATAATTATCCAGACCCTTGCCAGAGTGGTACCTGATTTGGGAAGCAGTAGTGCAGTGAACATCAATGATAGAAAGCATACTCCCAGAGTCATGTAACTCATAAAAACTTTGCTCCTCCAGACCATTCCAAGCACCTTCTTTTCTTTTGGAAAGTATGCCAGAAACATGACAAAACTGCACTTTAGTTAATTATAATATATCTTACATGATCCAGACCAGAATGAATTGAATCAACATAAATACAATGGCGGTGATTCCTTTGAGGCAACCTGAAACACTCTAGAGATTAGCGGTTAGAATGCACATACCTCTTTGGCACAGCAATGGATGGAATTGGCTTTGTATGAGATGACATTACAGAGAGCATATAGCCGCCCCAGCGTGCGCAAGACCAGGTATTGGTAGCTCAACCCTTGGCTTCTCCTTAACCGTATCAACTTGAACATCTGTGTCGAGTATGTCAGGAGCATCCCGAGGAACAGAACCAGCCATAGTGCCAACGTCTTCCCCTGCTGATTGTTGCAGCCATGCGTCTCTTCCCACATTTAATTTCAATCCCAAGTTGACTAAGACAATTATACTCTCTTCCCAAGCTTTAAGTACAATCAATCGGTAACAAAAAGATTTATTTTCAAATTTGCATTTCAAATCGCAGATGCTTAAATGTCTAGAATCCTTGAAGTTTTGGTGAAATTGGGCCGTAAATGAAAGGCAAAACTGTCGAATGTACCACTTCATTTGAAATCGCTATTCTCTTCCCCGTCTCCTCAAGAAGCAAGCACTACAGGGACAACTCCTACTTTATCCTTGTTTCTGCAAACAATCCACTTCTTCAGTAGTGGGTGTTCCAATGCCAAAGGTATCCACTGGAGTCCTCAATGACGTCATTACATGTGCATGTCAGTCAACGCTAGCTGGAGAGTAAATGTATCAAACTAGTAGCAGCGCTTCAATATAGAAGCTTCCTATCTTTTCAATCAATCTATATATTAGCGAGTCTGTCTATCTGTAATGTCAGTTCAGTGTACTGTGATGAAGTTGACCGTTAAACAATGCAATACCCACAAGTAATCCACATCATGCTCTATTCATAGAAATGATGGATTTAGTTCCCTATCCAATGTGAGTTTATATTGTGACTTAAACCTTGCAGCTATGCAAATGCAAGGAACTTCACCTCAATTTCCAAGCGTGCATTTGAGCAGCTATATAAGCTCAATCAAGATTGCTTTAATAAAATGTGTTTTTATAAATCTTTCCTCTTATTCCCGCTTTGTCTCTTATTGGTTGCAACTGGTGCAACTAATCAGGTTATTGACGCTTCTTTGTTAAAAGCGTTACAGTACTCAAGCCGTGATGAATTGAAATTTCCATATTATTTAAATTCAAGGCCAAGCCAAGATCTTGATTTGGGTCATCATTTATGCAATCCATTAAACGCATATTCGAAAGCATGAAGGTTGAATCTGGTGGAGTGCGGCCTAAATCATATAAAATGAGATTATAGGCTACTTGAACTTTAATAAAATTATTTTTAACTGCTTGTTTTTTAATAGTAGTTCAACCCTTGAAACCATGGCAAAGAGACCTATCTGCATAATTATCCAACTCCAGATGTGCGGATTAAAATAGAAGCGGAGAAACATATTGTTTAAGACTATGCTTGAAATTTGGATTGATTCACTTTACTTTTGTATAATTGGATGTTTAAACTCTATTTTAAGGATCGACTTGCTTGAGAAAAGTGAGCTTGATCAATTGAAAGAGATCTGATTCAAATTAGATATATAAATATCAGTTTAACTAAGAGATGGTTGGCTTTTGCATTTCAAATTTATTAATTTTGAAGTGAAACAATATATTATTCCACTCAGATGCATCACCTGATCCAAGTAAATTCATATTGTTTCAGAGTAAACCTTGCTTGCCACAGCTTCATCCCAGTAAGAACATCAATGAAGTAAAAGGGCAATAATAATATTAATGCTCATAAAATAGTTTTCATAAATTTAGAATAACTAGATAAATTTTCAGATAATTCCGATCAAAACGGTACCAAACATGCTAGCTCTAGCTGCTGGCATACAGAATGAAAGGCTGAAATAAGGCTCGCAGCAAGTTCAAAGGCCCAGGCTCAATTTAGTCCATCTAAATTCACTCGTAATGCAAATTATATATAAAAACTAAAAGCAACATACATCTGCAAATGCTAAGCCAATTTAGATGTTTCACAGCTTATTCTAAAGCTGCATATCAGATCTATATTTAGGTAAAATTTAGAAGATCAAATATTAAAATTTTAAGCTACTATTTTAGCTTTATTAAACTTGATAGCAATGTTCCTATATTTTGGCAGGGAAGCATCTTCCCACCTTTTGGAATAAGGTTTCCAAGCTAAACCCAACAACCACAGAGCCAATTGGGAGAGTGACCATTGTTAGGTGACCATTGTTAGGTGACCAAACTGACTCACAAAAGAAAATCTGCTTATTAAACTACTGAACCATCCAAGGAGATAGTATCCAGTCAGATATAACAACAGATAGAAAGAGATGTTAGTGCATACAAGAGGAGTATATTCAGAAGCGTTGAAAGACTGATGACAACCATAGTTAAACTTACACCCCCAGCTGCCAGTATCATAATTGACCCAGCCATTGGCAAAGATTCAGTGGTGTGACTGTCATAAGAGGAAGAGTTATTCCAGTTGGTTTCTGGGTGCAACTCCTGCAAGGTGAGTACAAGAGAAAGCAGAAGAAAACAAAACAAGAGATAAAGATAGTTCTTCTTTATCACAGGAGGTGAATTAAAGCCAAACTAAAAAGGTGTAAAAAACTAAACTAAAGTTGGTAGATGCAAAAAGTTTTATTGTTGCCAGAACAAGAGTGAAAGAAAGAAAAAAAGCAGAGGCTAAATTACCATACTTAAAATTGAGAACAACATGGTTCAAGTTAGAGGAGTGATTTTAAACGTAGGGGCTAAAAATAAGGTTTTTCCTAATTGAAAGTGATACCAGAAGCCAAAAGACATGAATAACAGACCCAAAATCCCTACAGGTGTTAAAATTGAAGGTGAGAGATGCAAACACAAGAGAAGAGAAACTTCAAAGGTTTTTCATAACTGTGCTGTATTGACAGAATTACAGGAGAAAAATATTAAAAACTAGATGTCTTTATTATATGTGAATATATAGTTTAGGTGAATTTTTCAAGAGGAAAAATATACCTGTTATTCAACTGCTTGGATGTGTAAGAGGTGGCTTTATCCTAATTATGAGTTAGTGTCAGGAATATTCCTGACAAAGAGGGTGGTAAAGAACCACAAATGTCATTACTCCCAATATAAGGAGTAAAAAGAGAATAATGCCACAATTGATCAACAATACCAACAACAGCTTTTGACAATACAGAAAATTACAACTTTTGATTCAAAAGAAGGAACAGAACTTAGAAAAAAACCACATTTTATTAAATATGGCTGTGAGCCAGCTGTCTGCCCCCACAATGCAGCCGCCTACAAGCAAGGTGCTTGCTACCTCTGCCTGCCAGTATAAGAAGTTACCTTCATTGCCCCAAATTATTGGAAATATCTCTTC